>JAODLC010001304.1:0-32441 GCA_026781145.1 Hippopotamyrus pictus | reverse complement strand
CAGAAGCCAAGTGGGACAGAAAACCTACTGGATAGTAGCTCTCCAGGACCGGAGTTGGAGACCCCTGCTCTAAACTGAGTGGAAGAGATGGACTGACCTGGGATAGATGTAGTGGCTGACAGGGGAGAGTAATGGCGAATGCTTTGTGGAGGTGGGTGTGACTCCTGGAGCTCCCCTGCTTGGCTGGGGGTTCCTGTATCAGACCTACTGAATAACAGATTTCATTTGTCTGGCCTATCTTAGTTCCTGGCTTCACCAATGGGACCCACATTGCCATACTCCTTCCTTACCCCTTTCTGTAACCACTTAATGCTTACATTCAGTTTTCTCTGTCTTCCTCTCCCTGATCTCACCTTGTCCCTATTCCCCTACTTTCAAAGCTGTTGTCCAGGAGTGATTTGATATCCTGTGATCCAGTGCTTGTTATTTGGGAAACAACAAACGTTTCTAGGGAATGGTTATGTCCATACAGAAGTTGATATAGTCAGTGCTATAGGCTATTGAAGTTCTCAGCCCACTTGTCTGTCACCTCCTAGTTCTGTGGAGAATTTTAAATTTCTTATGCCTATACTCATGGTAGAGTTGATGGTAGATGGAGGTACTGAAGTTGGGGTTTGGGTTTGATTGACCAGCCAAGGTTGTGAAGGGAAACAAGCTTCTCCTATGGATAAAATATATTACTGGTGATGAAATACTGCAAGGGTTGAAACCATATAAGATGTAGTACGTAAGACAAAATGAAATAAGATAATGAGAAAAGGATGAAAAAGTAAGAAATATTTAGAAATAGTAGATAAAACTACAGAACTGCTGTGAACTTCTTGTCGCAGTTTAATTCAATGTTGATATAATGTGTTATTTTGCAATGTGAATCTCAGTGGTATAGGATTCAAGCAGAAAAACTCAAGCAAAGACACGGCAGCTATAAAATGAATGAATGCAGTTTTTTTTCTTTGCTTGCCAACCTTCTCCTGGCAATACAAAGCAGGTGGCCTTTTTTGTTCCACTTTCCAGAATCGTCTGAGGGATCAGTGGGATGTACGTCTGACATCCATGATAAATGGCTGCGTTCTTTTGTGCTCTGCTACACTCTGAGGCATGGGGTGTCCAGGCCACTGTATGGCCAACATCTTTCTGCATCTTCAGCCCTATCAGATGACTGACAGATTGAAGAGCCCTAGATAGATGGTTTTAAATGAGGCACAAACGGAATTATACTTGCTGACACCCACAAATGTCCCAGTTAATGAGAGCAGAGATGAGAGAATGATTATAAACAGTTCTGTGTATTTAGTAATGATATTAAGTGACAGATAATCTGAAATAGGTGTCTTAACCTGCAGCACTTTTGATCTTATTATAGGTCAAACAACAAGTTATTGTGACAATGAAAGAGATACATATTAACTATTTACTATTTATAATTGTGTAGACACAATGTGATGTTAGGTTTAGGCTGAGAGTTACTCACGGAGAGGTCATCTTATTTATGTAAATTTTTTTTCATAAAAAAGAGCCCTCTTTTTAAAATTATCTACACTGGTTTCAATGCCTTGTAGATAAACACAAATCATTTATTTGTTTTGGTGGAAGCCATTAGTAAATATCGATATCTCAGGCTCAGCAGTTTCAGATATATATTCAGACTTAGTATGTTTGTGTTTCTTCTTGCTCATCAGTTGTCTCTCTTGGTGAGCACATGACAGGAAGCTCCTCGTGATGATTGGAGTTAGTCTGCCACTGAAGAATAAAATCAGGAACTGCTGGGAAGACAACTATCTGATTGTAAGACTGTCAAAAGGGTGTTATTTTTCTTTTTTGCTTATTTTAATCCACATCAAATAAAGGAGTTGTTCCACTTTGGGGTCGGCTGCTGCAAATGCATGACTTTTTAAAAATTCTACAGTTATTCAAGCATTTATTTTCATTTTTGAATTTAATTGTAGCTACAATAGCAACTGAGATATTAATACTTAAAAGCGGTTTATGAATACTAAAATGAGGAAATGCTAAATCTAATGAATTCACGAATAGTGTTTAATTAGCTATAAGTGGGTTAATTGGTCTTGATCAGATAAAACGAAAAGTAATTTTCTTCACTTGGGTGTTGTTTCCTCAACCGGTGTTTCTCATTAGTTATCAGTAACTTCATTTCAAGTATTGTAATTTTTGAAATTCCCCTGTTTCCGGGGGTTGTTTATTTGTGGCGCACTGATCCATCGACACTGAAGGCTTTGTTGCACCTGATCGTTCTGGCACACAAGTGAAAGATTCCATTTAAGATTCAGACACTTTGCTGTTTACTGTCAGCAACAGGGAATCATATATTGTCCTTTGTTGCATGCTGGCATGTAAAATGCTGTTTACAATGGGTGTCATTATGGCATGACTGCATTACATATACACTACATATAGATGCCATAAATATGGATCTAATCCATGCAGGGTTTAAATGCACAGAGCCCTCCTTATGTCCAAATAGCACCTTGCCAGAGCTCAGCTCCACGTCCTTCAATGTTAACCTTTTTTTCTTAATGTCCCAAAATTAGTAAAAGTCCCGAAGTAAATGGTTTTAATTAAATGTCAGTTTTTTGCAAAAATAATATTTTTTCATCAACTTTAATGTCAATTTTAATTAGTAGCCCTAACTAGACATACATTTGAGATTCCTACATGACCCCTTGATTTCCATCCTGTAATTTTGGTTTTTTATTTATTTCGCTTCTCATATTGATGCCAAAACATCATGTACTAGCTAAACTCTGCTTGAGGTGTGTAAGAAGCATAAAAATTCAAGTATTATTAATCACACGATACATCACATTTTTCTGTTTATTTTGCATTGCTTTAAAGTGGCAACACAACATTCCAACAAATATACTGCATCCTTAAGATTGTGATCATGAATACACATAACTAAGAAGTACAGAGAGACTTATTCCCTCCTTCCCTCTTATTCTGATTAAATCCCCAAATTCACAGGAAATATTAAATATAAGAAAAAATACTGGAACATATTTTTTATGCTTTTTAACTAATTTTTAAACTGTGAAAGCTGGTTGTTAGCCACTTACTAAACTAAACCACTTACTAAAGAAAAGGTTGAAAAACATATATTAAAATAGAGGGAAAAGTCAACTGTTCACCCCAAAGACAAATGCTAATAATGTAATACTTGTATCTCAATCATTGTCCGATGTTTCATTGATGGTTCTTTTCCATTATTTCACAGGAGCTCTAAGATCATTCCACCACTTTCAAACACTTACAGTAAGTGTTCTCTGGAGATCAAAAAAAATGCCTTAACAAAGGTGTCTACAGTACTATGCAGTGAATGGCTTTAATTGTAATAGAAGTTGTGAGAAATTGATATGTGTAGTTTTTAAAAACTACTTTTTAATTACAATGAGGAGGTACTGTGGAAATTCTTACTTGACTACTTTACTATTTTTCAGGGGACAATGACAGGTAACTTCCTCTCGTGTACTGACTAAGGTTTAAAGGTGTAACCTGGATTTTCTTTGATGATATTTGATTGATGGCTTTATTGCTACTTTGATTTTGTCTTTTTTTCCAAAGAGAAGACAAAAAGGTAAATGGTTCTCATACGTGTGGGAAGTCTTTGAGATGCTGATCTCATTAGAGTTTTTTAAATTTTTTTTGTTTGGTCAACAATCGTTAGTTCTCATCTTCTACTTTGATGGTCTCATTAAGCAATGGAATGATGTGCTTATTGTTGATGGGATTCTAATTTTAGGTTTTCTAAAGCAATCATTTCAAGATAGGCCTGGGGGTACCTCTGCTTTTTCTAATATTCACAAATTTATATCAGTGTGCTGCAATGGTTTTCTCTTACCAGTCAATGATTTTTACTCAATTTATTAATATTTTATTCTATCTTGTACATACAAGGACTATATGACTGTTGCAGTCATTGTCCCTTCCTTCGTCTGCATCGCATATCACTTATCACCTGTCCATCTGTTCACAGTAATATCCTACTTCCTGAATCAGGGCTTAACCCTCGTGTGTGATTCTGGTCAGTCACTAAGTGTCAGTCAGCCGTCTATCTCCCCTTTACATTACAGTACTATAAGCTAACTCATGCCAAAGCTGTGGACTCTCACCTTTCCACCATCAATGTTTGTTTGGATTTGCCTTTCCATTCAAAATATGGGAGTTGTTATTAAGAAATAACTAGTAACACTGCAATATTTACATTTGAAGGCATTCAGTCATTTGGCAGAAATTGAGTAATTGTCATTCTTCTGTTCAGTAATTTTACTAATGAGCTGTGTCATGCTCAGCTCACAAATGACATGTAAGCTTGCCATTCACTCCAGATGGTTTTTCCAGGCCAGTGATCTGTTCTTTTTGATGAGCTGTCCTTTCGATCACTATATTGTAAACCATGTGCCTCGTTAACAGGTCTTAGACCAGTGTGTGTAGTCATTAGGGCCAGCAGATGCCTTTTAAAAAGGCATTCAGATTTTTACGATATACCAGTTTTATCTGACAATTCAAATATTAATTCCACAATTGCACTACAAGCATAACCCATAATCACATAGTAGCCTGATCTGTGCAACCACTGTGATATGTCAGCCTACTCGTGTGTTAACTGAGGAAAATGACAATACAATGATATATAACAATGCATTTTTATTTATGTAGCTACCTACAGGACAAAGTCATATAAATTATGGTGTAAAAATTAAAATATTAAACAATTATTATCAAACAGCTATCATGGGCTTAAGCACATAAAATACCTTTAAACTAACTGCATCATACAATCAAATGCTGCTTACAGTTTACGCTACATTTAACTAGACTTGGGCGATATCTGATTTTTGTCCAGATATTATACTGCATGGTCCCCGTGATAAATATTGCCAGTGAAATGCAAACAGGTTTCTTTTCAGGTTTTGGGAGTTCACACATTATTTCACTAATTTCTTGCCAGCTAGTTTCAGCTATTCTGGCTAATTGAATGCTTGAATTCAGACTAGATCATTTAAGTTTGCCCCTAGTGGCAGATCCCATATTTTAAGTTAAGTGATAAAGGCCTTTGGCAAAACAAAAAAGAGGAAACACAAGTTAGGGAACTAATAGTATCCTAGTAGTATACTCACACAATTTTTTTTCCCCGAATTGTATTCACATAACGAGGTTCGACTTCTCAGGTCTAGTCGTCATTCAACAGAAAATTCTTTGACCCCTGTGTTGCCATCTGAGCGCTCAGGTCAAGTTAATGCCATTTTTTTTCTTTGTTGGAAGTGTAGGGCTGTTATTCAGTGTTACAATACACAAATCTAAAGAGCAGGATGGTATGAAAGTAAGAATTGTCCTTCCCTGTATCTTACCCCATTGTCTCCAGAATAGTTAAGTGAATGGTACTATCAATAAAGTATTGAGTTCACTGAAAACCTGAAACCAACTGAACATGAGATGTCCATCTTGGCAGCATTTGAGATCCCATGCTTTGTGCTTTTTCAAAAAATGAGTTAAGAGACTGTTAAATGCTATGGCTTTAGGTCTCTAAAGGAACTTTCTGATCTGTCTGCATGTCATGGTAAGAAAGGCTTTGGTCTCATGGACTTATGTTAGTGGAAAGACACGGCTTCAGTTGTTAGATTCCCACTCTCTTTAATCATTTGACAGGCTCATATATGCAGTCCTGGCCGTCATAAGAGCACAATGAGAAGGTGTCTTTTCAGCTCTAATTGGTGTCTTTCATTTTGCCTGTGTTCCTTTTAGACTCTTGTGACATTCAAATCAGGAATTAATCATTGTTAAACAAATTGCTTCCATTCCTGTCAAAGATCAGCACTATGTCATTTGTCTCTGAACTGAAACAATCTTGAATTTCTTGTAAAGGTCATTGTTGCAATAATCCAAATTCTCTTATTTATCATTATTTTTTTTACTGACCACATAATCCCTATATGAAATAAGAAAAAAACTGTGTGTGGGGGGGAGTGGTGTATGGTTGAAAGCCCATGTTGTGTGACACATCTTCTGTGAGCTGGACTTCATCTGAGGCTTTTCCTTTAGCTCCCTGAATACAAAATGTTACAGATCGTGAGGTGACAGGTACCTCAGTGTTAATCTGTTTGTTTTGAAAGTGTTTTTTTGTTTTCGCTTTTTTTCCCCTGTAAAATGTCAAACATGGCATTTTGAGCAAGAATTGCATGGATCAATTTGCAGTGACTCAGCTGGATCTTGCAGTGAACATTGCCATATCTAGTGATAGTCAGATGATGCCCTTTTGGCAAAACGGCCCCTGGGTTCTTTTAGCCTATTTTTTGCCAGATATTCTATTCTGTGATTACGGTACTGGGTATAGAAGCAGACAGTATGATGGTCAGTCATGCAAAGCTGAAAGCTGCAGGCTTGAGGTGGCCATGTCATATCAATGTTTCTCAATCTGTGGCAATAAGTCACTTTAAAAATAAGCTCTTGTGTTTTGCAATATTTAGTTAAAAAATGGTTATGCAGTATAAACTGTAGAACCTTCCTTTCAGACCCATATGTAACTTTTTTTCCATATGGGATTTTTCTTGAGTTGCGATTGATTTGGTGAGTTTTTTTCCTTGTGTTCTGTGGAGTTCTTCCACTTCTTGTAATCAATTAAGAATGAAAACAATGCATTCAAACTAAAATTATAGTTTCTAAACGATACAGTAGTTCAGTCAAACAGGTGGGGAATGGACACATTCAGCAGAAGGATTACCAGCCAATCAAACTAATCAAATTCTGCCCTCGACTCCAGGGGATGATGTAACCACTGCACAGGAGAGTGATACACTTAATGAGTTCTGCTACGTTAGTACTCACCGGTACTTTGCTGAATTGAAAGTCACAAAAGGGAAATTGTTTATCCAGCTGCCTAGGACCCCCAAGTGCCTGGGACCAGGGTTCACTTACTGTGTTGCCTTGAGTAATCACTGCGGTTCACAAAATAGCACTTGAAGATGCATCCTATCTCCCCTGAAAGGTGTCAACAATGTCCCTGTGCCCCCCCCCCCAGCCCATGCCAGCTGGTGTCAGGAAAACGGCAATCTATTACTGAGCTAATGGCTGTAATCTTAGTGTTATTTTCAGGATGAGAGACAGCTGCTCCTTTCCCATATGCCGCAGTTTGATAATGAGGAGTGTAATTCTGTCACCTGCACCGGCGACTCATGGAGTAGTTTTCTTGGAGCAGTTTTCCTGGAGCCTGCTAGATACTCACTGACCCAGGTGCTGACCCAATTTACCTCAGTGGTTGAGTTCTGGAACTGCTGGGGGGCTGTAAAGTGGCTTTGAAAGGCCCTTCGGAGACTTTTATCAGGCAGCTTTCTGAATGCTCGAGCTGACCACTCAGTGATGGGTCTTGTGGGATTGTTTGTCTATACATGTTGAACACATCAGTTGAGTTTGTGAGCTTACATTGAATTATGATATTGTTGAATAAATGCTATTCCATAGTTAGCTGTGAGCTGTGGACAACGTATCTTTGCTGATGATTGCCAGTTACTTGAAAATTTGAAACATTCTTACACACATTGACCAAAGTAAATTATTTTTGTTAAAAATGTGCATTAAAATATTCATACATCATTCAAAATGTGCTAATTACAGCCTCATGCCTCATCAGGCTATGGACTTACTAAGAATTACATCACAACCAGAGATTAACACCGTAGTGAAGTCTGACCGACATTTTGACAAAATGAGATATTTATCACGGACATGGTTTTTAAAAACATTCTGTCACAGATACATATAAGTCTTGTCATGGACACTTCTGTCCGTGTATAGACAGGATGACAATTCCTGATTACACATTTAATGAGACCATGACACACACACACAGTCTGATGGAGATCCACAGTGCATCCAAGCCGCGCCATGACAGGGAAATGTCCAATGAAATGTATTTGCGTTCACATTTCCGTAAAAGGATGTTTTGTGATTACCAGCCTAATTTAATTCCAGCATTTCATTTCTTCTTGCACCGGGACATGAAAGTGTAACATATTCTTATCTAAGTCAATTAGCTTGCTTCCTCACGCTGCATGGCAGCGTGCAGTTTATAGGAACACACGCAGAGATCGCTGTGCTTTAGCGTGACATTTGGGAGACAGGATATTTATCTTTGACTTCCTGTTTCAAATGTAACATTAGATCTACTAAGATGAAACGCAAAATAAAGTTAGAAGGGAGGAACGGCAGGGGCACGGTATTGACTTTAGGCGTTTCAGTGTAGCACCCGTCGTTTCTAGTTTTCAGATTCATATGCGACACACCGTGTGCCCTGCTGTCAATAATGCCGATCCATTGAATGCAGCACCAGGATGCTTGTGTGCTCAGAAGTGCAGCAACTCGTTTGTTTGGATCTGGCTGGTATTAGTCAGCTTCAGACTACAGATCCATCTCAGCCATCACTCTTATTTAAAAACATCTTTAAAAACTGTCAGTTTGCATTATCTGGGGGGTCGGGGTAGGAAGTGAGATAGGAGGGACCCCTGCCGATGTCTGGAGGCATGTGGGTTCAAATAGTATGATCAGCAGCAATTGTGTCATCAATGGGCCCTTGAGAAAAGCCCCTAAACCCAGTTGCTCCGAGGACACTGGCTGACCCCCCCCCTTCCTAACACCAAGCTTAGCTTACTTGTACATCGCTTTGGTCAAAAGTGTCTGCTAAATAGCTACATTTAATTAAGGCTGTTTTTACATTTAATATGCAATTGTTTGCAGCTCATACTATGCATTTAGTCATTAAGTCTCAGTGAGTTTAGTCTTTTTGGTTTAAAAAATAGTTGTATGTGTAACCAATGTCTATCATTATTATGTGCTGTTTTTGACTGTTTTCACAATGTTGAAATATTTCTTGGTTGCCATGTCAACCCCCCATGCAGTGCAATTTTGTGCTTTTCTCAGCCTCACTTAAAGTGGCATGTGTAATGTGCAGCCTGGCAGCCATCTTGCTCTACTCACCTCTGTCGATTTGTAATGGAGTGAAAAGTCAAGAGGAGCAGTCAAGCAGGATTTGGTCCCCTGTGCTTGTTTTGGTAAATTGGGCCCCTGCGGAAATGAATTTCTACTTTGCTCTTTTGATCCATTTTATGGATCTTTTTCAAACTTTGCATGTATAAGGAACTGGAACTGCTTAAATTTAGAGACAGGTTGCGGCAAAACTGAAGCAACTTGGCACAGTGATATCGAAAAAGGATGCAGTTTTGACACTTAATGTTTTGGCTTTCCAAACAAACAGATTAACACTGGGGTACCTGTCATGTCACAATCTGTAACATTTCGTAGTCAAAAAAATTTGGCACTTCTTTCTCAAACTCTGCAGAAGCTTTGTATTGGTACTGAACTGAAAGTGATTAAATTCTGAGACAGATCACCCCAAAATTTGAAGCAGTGCTGCTTAGTGGCTGCATTCTGCAGGCTCATTGTGTGGGTGAAGATCTAGACCTGTCCAATGAGATGAAGCTCTCATCTATAATGCGCTATATATGAGGTGGCCAACCTGACCTAAACAGAAATGGTTCTGGAGGCATTTGAGTGGAGAGTGAAGGAAAAATGGCCAATTAGTGCTCAGCATATGTGGAACCTCCTTCAGGACAGCTGGAAGAACATCCCAAGAAGCCACCTCATGAAACTGGCATAGAGGAGAAAGTAGAGTCAGCCAGTCCTTGGAGTAACTGTGGTTAAGAGCTTTGCTCAAGGGCTAAATGGTGGGATCACCCTGCTCACCCAGGGATTTGCTCCAGATAATTTCACAAAATTATCACTCTATTTACATATCAACTTTTAACATAAAAATAACTTTTGTCATCCGGGATTATGCCCGTGAGTTTGCATTAAAAACCTATGTATGATACGAGAGAGCATTTCTTGTCCACACAGATCTATTTAGAGCAGGAGAGTGTGTTACATCATAAAACTACTAATTTACCAAAACAAAGTTTTTAGACTTCATTTACTCATTGGTAGCTTACCTGTCGCAGCTACAAAATACAATGATAAATTCACAGAATTAATGAAATTACATTTTGCTCTACAAATCATAAACACTTACAGTCATGTGAAAAAGAAAGTACTATGGTCTTATCAGAACATAATAAAATACATAAAAAAATAATAATTTGGTCCATATCAGGTTCTAACTTTAGGTGTAAAAGAAGAGACAGATTCCAAAGTCCTCCATTGAGGTTTGTGGACCTTCATTTATGCACAGCTCTAAGATCCCAGCATAGCATTTCAATCAGGTCGAGCTCTGGACTCTGACTGGACCACTGAAACACCTTGATTTTCTTTTTCAGCCATTCTGTTTGTAGATTTAATGGTATGCTTGGGATCATTGTCCTGTTACCTGACCCAATTTCAGCAAAGCTTTAGCTGTTGAACAGATGGCCTCATATTTGATTCTACAATACTTTGGTATACAAAGGAGTTCATGGTCATGCTACCATGTTCTTTTGGAGAGAAAAGGCTTTCTCCTGTCAACCCTTCCAAACAAGCCATACTTGTTCAATCTTTTTATAATTATACTGTTATGAACTTTAGCATTCAAAATGCTAACTGGGGCCTATAGAGTCTGGGATGTAGGTCTTGTTTTCTTTGCCATTTCTCTGACCTTGGGATGAATTTGCTGGAATGTCCACTCCTGGGAAGATTGGCAACTGTCTTGAATGTTTTGCACTTGTGTATAATCTTTCTGATTGTAAAATGAAGAACTTCAGATTGTTTGGAAAAGGCCTTATAACCCTTCATAGACTCATGGGCAACAACAATTGCTTCTCTAAGATCATTGCTCATGTCTTTCCTCCTTGGCATTATGTTAACACACACCCGACTGCTCCAGACCAGCAAACTGCCAAAAATTCTTCTTTTATAGAAGTGGTCACACTTCTGATGATCTGATGATCAATTAATCAAGTGCATTCGATTAGCTGCACCTGGCTGCTACTTACCCTCTTAATTCCTATGGAAGCAGTAAGGATGTACTTAATATTTCACACATTGCGCAGTTTGGCTTAGTGTTTGTCAAAGGGCCTAAATACTGACACTAAATAATTTGTCATGTGTCGTTGTTCATCTGAGGTTGTATTTACCTAAATGTAAGGCCGGCTAAGGATCAGATGATTTTTTTATGATGTCCTGATACGTAAAACCATACCAGTGAAAGAGGGTGTATTTTCTTTTTCACATGACTGTATGTCACTAACAGAAAAATAATCCCAAAAGGCTACCTCACAATATATAATTTAGCATTTTGGGGACATCAACCCAACTGCTGTAAACAAAAAAAAAGAAAAATGTCAGTTTAGTGAACAGAAGATCTCTCACTGGCACTAGAACTGCCAGCATTTTTTCAACCTGCTTTAGCCACCAGCAGCGACATACTTTGGCGTATCGCACCTTTTGTTTCCACTAATGGGCCATCGTATTAGCGTAGCGCTCACCCATCAAGAAAACAATGGGAGAGTCAGGTATCACAGCTGCATAGTTACTGTAACCCCCAAAAAGCTGTCAGACCCATAACACGGTTGTGTTTGTGTCATATTTTCGTGCTCTTTGATTATATCATTGGTTTCTATAGATTACTATTGTGAAATTAATCTTAAACCCACATTAGTTACACAATAAAAGACTCACTTTAACATATATTGTTAACACTACGGCACATTAGCACAAACAAAACGGCTGCACATACCAAAGTACGTTTTGCTTGGCAGTTAAAGGAGTACTGTACATTAGTGTTGAAAATGGCGGTTCTAGTGATAGGGCAGACATTTTCAATGATGTACAGTATGGTAAGGGCCAGATTTCAACAAGTGTCAATATCACTGTACACTCCATGTTCACGTCCACGTTGTTATTGAATCATTTAATAGTACGAGAGCAGTAACTTAGCCTAGGAGTGCTAAGGGGTATTGGCTTTGGCCGCGGTAACTATCCCCCTCTGCACATGCCTGGTCTGTAGTACCACCTACATCAGGGACAGGTGGATTATGGATGGATTATTATGGGAAAGGGGTTATTGTGGCTTATTTTCCCTTCTGGCTGGCATAATAAGAGAAACTCATCTATTATCTTTGCCAAAGCCGGCAATCCCCCAGGAATTGTTTGCTATTTATTTCATACAGTCAGCACTAGGCAGGTCCAGCTGAAATTGTACCAGTGTTCCAGAACTGTGTGCAAAAGGGTCGAACACCACTCCAGATGTTTTGTACTCGAGTGCACATACTGCAGAACTAATGTATCCCCGCCCCTCCTCAAAGCTGTATTGCCAGCAGTGTAATCAGTGATCTAGGCAGCATATTAGCTTCCATAGCCTTACATATCCAGTGCCGATTATGGTTATGTCAAGCAACACAGTTTGATGCAGTGAGGTGTGGTCAACAGCTGGCCATAACAAATACTGGAGGTGACATGCATTGGAAAGGTCCTTTGATACTTTTCATATTGGTTCTGCCAACAGTTGGGCTTTCACAGTTGACTGTCTGTCAGAAACCCTGATTCTAGAGCCTTTGTCTTTGAATATATGAAGAAATGAGAAGAAGTGGCCATCTGACATCCAGATGTACTTGACCTTCTCTCTCCAGATGTCTGCATGCCATGCTGGCTGTCGCAGCGTGGATGAGGGAACATCACATCCATCTTAACCTAAGAGTTTCTTGTCTTTCCTGCCAGCACTACCATCCACCATGGCATCATTGTTCAGTTTGGATCATCCAGATTCTAGCAGACCTTGATAGAGACAAATGTGGCAAAGTTAGACAACCAGCTGTCCTGTCCTCAGAAGTCTCTTGATCTTGGAGATTTACCCTGTATAACATCAGGAAGATCAGGCATTTTCTGTCTCAGTATGCAACTTAGCTTCTAGTCCAGGTACTTGTTACCCCACAACTTAACTATTGCAATCCTGAGCCCCCAGTTTGCCTATTTCTCCTCTCCCTGTCTGTATCTCACACAACTGCACCCTCACTCACAAGTCCTGCATGCAGTGACAGCATGGAGACAGACACAGACACGAGGCAAGCTAGCGAAGAGGAGCTGACTGGTAAAATAATATATGTTCATACTTTATTTCTGAGCCATTTTATCATGCACATGTACAGCTGTCTGTTAATAAAAGTGCTCGTGTGACATTGAGGACATTTGGCTCTGATTTGGAACTGGTATTTGTTATTCTTTTCTGTACTAGCTGATCTACCAGCTCATGCTATCAAACCACTGCATTCAAAATGCTGTAGCACGTTTGATACTCAGTCAGCCCAAGCATTCTCATGTCTCTTCACTGGCTTACAGGTCCATTAAGGGACTGGCACTAAGGTCCCTGAATTCCGATGTCACACCTCACCCACGTCAGTCAGCACCAATGCCACCTGGAGCTCCCTTCACCATGTAAGAAGTGTCACTCCAAACTATTCTCTTGCGTGGTTCTTCCATGGTGGAATAAGCTGCCAAATCATGTCCGGTCATCAGAAGAAACACATTAAGATCCATCTGTTCCATGAGTTTATTTACTAACCTGATTTCTGTCAGGGTCAGCACCTGTCTGATCCTGCCCTTCATGTATCTTCCCCGTTTGGCCAGCTGGTGTCGCTGGCTAGCCCGTTTTGTCATTCCTTGTCTGATAATCCTGGTGTGTTTTCATTGCTCCTTGGACTGTCAATCAGCTCACTGGGTTGAGTGTGTGGCTTTGATACTGATATTGTTATTTGTATATGTCAATTATCTGTTCCTCTGTTTATTTGTGTCTTTAATTCCTACACATGGTTCACCCTCCTTCTGTTCTAGTTTTGTTTTGTACCTTTTGATTTTGTAGTTGATTAGCCTGGTTTTATATTCCCAGTTAATTTTATCTAGTTTTTGGTATTCCCTAGTTTCTGTGCCCATTACCTTTTAGTTCCATCCGTTTCTCATTGTTCCTGCACCTCCCTTGATTTGTTAATTGATTATGAGTTACACCTGTCCTTTGTCTTCCCTGGTTTTCTGTGTGTATTTAAGTTCCTGCCTGAGTTTGTTTCCTGAGTGGGTCATTGTGTCAGGATGGTCATGTGTGCTGTGGTTTTTATGCTGCCTGTTCCCTGTCTTACTGGTTTATGGTTCTGTTAGTAGTGTTTCACCCCTGTTTCATTCTGACCCCTTGTGGTCCTTTTGTTTGTCGTTTTACCCAGTGTGTTTAGTTTCTGTAATAAACCCCCTTGTGCCTCAGAGCCACTGGTGGAACGTCACCTCCTTTCCTGGTTCTTCACTGGCTCTCGTGTAGTTTTATTAAGCTCTTACTTTAATAGTTGCGTAGCTGTTGGGTCACTCCTGCTCCAAACTGCTTGCACTTGTACCTGCACATTCAGTGCAAGGTCAGCATAGTTGCACTATTACCTAGCTGACTCCTCAACAGCATGAAAGTTTGCAATGTGCTATTTTCCTTGCCTGTACCTCACATTGGATAAAAGCATCTGCTAAATATGTAAATGTAAATCTGGAAGACTGAGTGACGTAGGAGGACCCATGGCCTTTCTGGGCCTCTATCAGAGTCTTGGTTCAGAAGCTCCAACCTGAGTGTTCAGCTCATTTTTGAATTGGCTTAAAGGCACAGATCAAAGAACTGTAGGCATTACAACCAGAGCTGAGAGCCACCCACCTGCCAGACAGTGATTTTGGGGAAGGGGACAGTAGTGACATTTTAATTTGACCCCTGTCCTAAAGTCCATGTGATGATGGTCAGGCTGAGGAATGCACAGAAACATATTGCAAAGAAAATAAGAATCATGCCCAACTGGAAATAGGTTTGTCATATTGTATATTGAACAATAATGGTGTAGCGTGATTGAGCCTTGATCCCCCACCAAAAAGCATGCTTGTTATTACAGTGGAAGGATGAATAAGTCATTTGGACAGGTGTTTTCTAGGAAGAAGGACATTGACCTTTTGGTGTGTTATTGTCATCAAATACTGTTTTCACTGGTAGCTGTATTACTTTTCTGTCCTTCTGCCCTTGTTTCTGCAGTTGAATAAGGCTTATTCTTCTAAAACACTAAGTGCATGACATACATACATACATATATACTGTGTGTGTATATATATATATATATATACATATATATATATACAGTATATACACTTCCTCATCACTGAGAGACAGATGTACCTTTTACTCTAACTATAGTAGCAGTCAAACTTTGAACTCACCTTCCCATCGAAAGGTTTATCTGTAATATTCTCTACATTTTAGAATGATTATAAAGACATAAAAACTTTAAAATGATACATACAGAATTATGCACTGACCCAAAAAGTATTTTAAAAAACTGTTTTGGGGGCAGCTCCGTGGGTTGGGACTCAGAAGGTTGCCGGTTCGGATTCCTGGTTCTGAGTGATCTCACCATTTGGCCCTTAACCCCATTGGCTCCTAGGACTGACTACTTTCTCCTGTATGCCAGTTTCATGAGGTGGCCCCTTGGGATGTTCTTCCAGCTGTCCTGAAGAAGGTCCCACAAATGCTGAGCACTAATTGCCCACTTTTACTTCACTCTCTGGTCAAACCGCTAAAACCATTTCTACTGTGTTTAGGTCAGGTGGCCAAGTCATGTGATATGACAATATCAGTCAAAAGTTTGGACATGCCAAGCTGCCTAAAAAGAAAAGTGATAGTGAAAGTGATATCACCTTCCTTTTTAGGCGGCTTGGCATGTCCTCGTTTTTGACTGGTACTGTATATATGTAATAGGTGTGTAAAAATACATTTATGCATCATGATAAATTGATTATTAAGGTGACAATTCAATGCATTGATCTGAAAATATTTTAGGGCAGTAAAATAAAGATACTCCTACTTCTGGGTTGTGCACTCTAGCATTCACAAGCTGTCAATAGACGTGCAAATTAGCAGTTTTGGCACACAATATTCTGAATTGTGGGATGGCAGAGGAAGGCTCATTAATATTCATAAAGGAAGCACAACCTGATGATTGCTGAGTTATAGTGATAATCTTTGCACTACCACAGCTTTTGGAAAATGCCTGTTTTATGGCGCAAAAATGTACTTTTTGCAAGTTACAGTAGCAACAATCAAGAGGTAGCTAAGTAAAAACTCATATCTGTCTTCGAGATACACGACATATTGGTAAACATATTGGCATTGCTCCAATGTGTCAGTCTTGGCTGATATTACCAGCCAATATTTAAACTCCCCTTTGGCTCCAACAATTTATACCCCTAATATGTATGCTTTATTATTACTGGGTGATGTCAAGTCCTGGTGACCATATAGATGGCTTTCTTCAAGAATATTCTTTATTCTGTCCAGTTCTTCAGGCTTTCCAAAAGACTTGCACAATACGAATAGCAAAGCCACGTCAGGCCATTGCCCATTTATTAAAAGACACCTCTTCACTATTGTCACCAACTCAGAACTTTTCATATGCTGCATCTAATTTATTCAGTACAATATAGTCCTTTGCAATGAAAATGTACTTCGCATGCATTGTGTCAATTACAATAGGACCTTTTCTATCATTTTACTGCATCATGAATGTCCACTTTAGGCAAAACGTAATTTTCCCTTTGAAATTATCACCATATAATGTTTGTTTTGCTGTATATATTATATGTGGAGCTTTTAATTTGTGAATTGGAATCTGTGAAGTGTCTTATCTCGTTAACAATTGCCCAGATTGGAAAAGAAAATTTAAAAATTGTAATCTATTTTGTCAGCTGTATTATTATGCTTATTACTCTTAGTGATTAAAGTGAGGGACAGATTTTGACAATTTCAGTTATACTGATTGTGTAAAGATGCTTTACTTTGCACACCTTTACCTGCGCAAGAATAAATTTCCCTTATTATGTATATCAGCTTACCACTTTATGGGAGCTAATGTCTCAACTAAATGACTTCATATGACCTTTTTTGTTATTTCTCTGTGAATTGCACCAAATAAGCAGCAAGAGTAGCCATGCATTCTGAACGTGGAATGTGTGAAGGGGCCTTCAGACAAATAAAGTAATAGTAATATTATAGCGATAGCTAAGCATGTTCCATCCCCCACACATGGTATTTTGGCCTATCCTCCAGATATTTGTTCTAATCAGGTCGTTTATTTAAGGTGCAGGTTCAGCAGGCCTTGCTCCAGTGTTAGCGCTCCCTTGAAATCCAAACCCTCATCCAGGCTTTTGGTCGTCCAAACATACTTCTTTGCCATATATAGCCATTTTGGCCTGAATAGGTTGAAAAATATTGCAGTTAACAGCTTTTCTCAAAACGAGATCTCTTCTCTAGCCCAGACTGTCTTCAGAACAAACAACAACAGTGAGAAAAATGCCAGTGTAATGCCACTGCCCGCTTTTTGTTTAGATACGTTACATTTCCAGGTTAGTTCATCTTTTTCGTGCAAATCTTGGAAATGATACTAGTACCAGTAATGACACCACAGGCATCTGACACCTCCGCAAAAAGCTTGACTGTGCAGTTAGGCTACCTACCTGCTGTAACGGGTGTTGCTGTGGCTAGATAACCTCCAAAATGCTAACACCAGGTTAGATGCATTTGAGTAATGCAAGCACCTTTGGTGGTAAAAGAGCATGGCTGACATAGCAGTTAAGAGACTGGCATGGTTGAGGTTGGCAGTCTCTGCTAAGCTTGACAGTTAGCAGGATATCCCCTGCCCCCTTTCATTTATTTTTTTAAATATCAGTTTTGAATTTTTGAAAACTATTGTTCTGGTTAATGTTCTGTTAATGGGGATCACCTCTGATGAAATTTAATTTAGAATTATCCAAGAATAGCCTTTCTTTAGATGGCAGTATTGCAGAGCATTCAAAGCAGTTAGGCTTAATGCAGTGAAATCTGTCAAACTCACCTACTAAACCTGGTAATTAGCTGATCATGGGCGTCGCTGCCATTAAATCTGAGGGGGACGTGTCCCCCTCACATGTCATAATTATTTGTTTGGACCCCCCTACATTTAACAAAAAATATTTGTTTTATGCCAGTGTGTCTCCCCCCCACATTCAAAATGCTTCTGAAGCCCCCGGCTGATTAAGATGTGTTTGAGCAGGGAAATCTGCAAACTGCGTTGGGTTCTGGCCCTCCAGGACCAAAACTGAGGATTCCTGAAGTAAAGGATGCTGGATCGACAACATCAGATTTCATCAGGCACCTTAAAATGCAGATAGGCCAGCCAGTCATTGGTAATGTGAAGGGAAAGTTAACAGAATCAGCTATCTAACATTAGCTTTCTTTGTAATTAAGGGAGGTTAACTAGACTAGTCACTAAATATTTTGAAAAAGTGAAAAAATAAAAAAGCAGTTATTCACTTTAAAGGAAAGCTTTCATTGTGTGTTGTTTTCATATCGCGTTGTAATAACCTGTTTTAAGTGATCATATACTGTACCACTAATCAATAATACTGTATGCTAACAGATAAAGTAGTGCAGTACATGCTTTAAATTCTTTAGATATATTAATGCAGTGTTCTAATCAGACCAAGATGGCATGCAGTCCGTGATTGAACGCTCATTGCAACCGTGGAAGACTTGAGACTTGACTTGGACTTGCAAAAAATGACATGTGAGCATCTCTGTTTATAACACAACTGAAAATGTGTCTGTACTGTATTTTCAGTGCCTTTTTTCTCCTATAATGGGAATAATGATTCCAAGGAGTCAGCAGTTTTTTTCCTTTGGTAAACTTCTTTCTGAAATTCAGATGTTAAAACTCATTGCTATTCTCTGAACAGATTGCATTGCTGATTGATATTGTTCTGTATGGGTACAGCAAATGCTCAACTTTTTCAAGTATTCAAGTATTTTTCAAGTAAAATTACATTTTGAATTAACCACACTTGTCTGTGTGATGACAATATAAATGCAATTTAAAAAAATGTCCTTGCACATGCCTCACCTTTCTGATATATTGCTTTATAAATGTCTTACGTCTTTCAGCAATAACTTAATAAATTATTAAGTTAGAATTCAAATTGGAATTAAGTCGGACATAGTATAAACTACGCTACCTTCAATATTTCCCTCTTGTTCATTATGCTGTGTTGCAGTATATGTGATTATTTTTGTCTGGGTGAAACCTAGAAGGGTAGCAGAATATCCATTAAACAGGAAGCTAAGGGACGTTTTGCAGCTGAAAATAGCCCTACCTTCTAAATTCATATTTGCATAAACTGTGTTTTTAAGACTTGCTACAATATAACATTATAAATAACTTTCCTTTCTCTTTTCACTTTTGTCACCCCTATTTTATTCTTACAGCTGAATTTGGTCGCACTGCTGAATATGCCCCGGAGCCCAACATCCAGTGAGGATGAGATGGCCCAGAGTTTCTCCGACTACTCCATGGAATCCGAGTCTGACAGCTCCAAAGAGGAAACCATCTATGAGACCATAAAGGCCACATCAGAGCCGCCAACCAGCAAGATGGAGGACACCCAGAACAATACGCTGGTCATCCGGGTGGTCATCCCTGACCTGCAGCAGACCGTGAGTGATCACATGGGCCCACAGAGCCTCGCCGCCGCCTTCCTGCCCGTTCTTAATGAGTGGCTCTGGCCTCAACTGAAGCACCTTTGTCTTGGGGCAATCTAGTACACATGCACAAAAGACTACGACAGTCTCTGTTCCCTTGAGTGTGGCATTCTGTCTGCTCCGGGTTGCTCTATACCCGCAAGGCATTTTAAGGCCATGATTGTAAACCATGCATTCTTCATTTTGTTTGACACATGATAAGGTTTCTGAAGAACAGAAATTATAGATACATTTCTATATATTATGAGTATTAGTAGAGGAGCTAGTTTATCTCCCATCATTTGGGTATCAAAAATTATGAAAGAGAAGTGGATGGAAGTCATTTTAAGTCAAATTGCTGGTCTGTTACTTTTTGCCTTTCAATTGTTGTACAAAAGGAATTGATTATGAGTCTTACATTTAGTTTTCTGGGTGAGAACCCATTTCACTGATTGCCTCTATATTGTCTATGTTTCTGCAAGAAAACGTGTCATTACAGCACAAAGTCTGGGAATCATTTTGTTCCTTTCAAATAGGCTATAGTTTGGGGGCCCAAGTTCTGAATTCTGATCATTCTGCAGGCCAGCCCAGTACAGCCCGCAGTATTTCTTAACTAGGGTAGCCCACCAGGCTTGGTAGCTGGGGCCCTGTATCACGATATGCTTTCAAAGGGATATTGCCCATTAGTGGAATCACATAGGAAGAGCAGGACTCTGGCACCTTTTGGAACATCACGGCCACCTTTACAGCATTGTGTCCCACCCGTCCCTCTGTCCACGTCATGCCCAAGCCAGTCCACCAGAGAACGCAGGTGCTGCTCTGCTTCTGCTTCAGAGGTACTCAGTTGCTGCCTTGTTGCATCCCTGTTCAGCTGCCCATACTCTGGCCTGGCAGGATCTGAGCACAATTCACACGTCTGCTGCTGCCGGCACTCAATTATCTGCCACTGGATTGCGGCCCGACACTCGGCCTGATTGACAGGAGGCCGACAGGCTCGTTGTCACCAGCCCAGAGCCACGCAGTCGGCCTGTCTGTCATCTCCAGGCTGAGGTTTCATGGCAAAACGCAAGATTCCACTCACCACCTGCCTCCCTCCCCAACACGTTCCCCTTCCTCAGGCTCAGGACACTGTGTGTGCTTTTGTCTGGGAAGATTGACACTTGGCCAGATTAATACTGACACCCGCATATGAAAATCTACATTCAGATTCGAATGATCAGTTGAATCCCATTGCTTTGAAATTTGCACGTCCTGTTTAATAAGATTTTTCATTGTATGTGTGGGTTCATCTGGGTGAGCCTTGTTTTAAACTTAGGACATCAGTCCAGAAATAAGTAAAAGGTGAATTGAAGAGGTTGGAGGCTTGAGGTGAAATTAAACTGACAACAGCTTGCAGGACTTAACTTCAAACAAGCATTACGCTGCAGAAGGAGAAACCCTGGCCTGGGAAAGTGACTATTTTACCATCAGGTTGAATTCCGGATCGCAGGTGCGATTGTATGAATCTGTTTTCTCGCAGGAGAGGGAAATCATTGTAGTGCAAAATTCACAAGTCTTCTATTAGGTAAAAGGATGAGAAAGCTTGGAGGATTCCCGTCATCACTACACTGTGGAAGTGCCACTGATGCTAGAACAGAATACATCAATGCTCTCCACAATGTCTTTGAATAACATTTTTGTGCTTTTCATTTCTGGGAAAGTACCTGTATAAGTGGATGTGCAGGATGCAGTCACTCAGTCCTTTTGTGCCTGCCTTTGTATCTTCAGTCCTGCATACATGAAATCCAAACAGCATTATTGGTTTATTCTACACTGCCAATGTGGCTTTTTGTACTGCTAAGAGTAGAAGCAGCTTGTCATGCTCAAGACCCTCAGATGGAAGTACACACCACTGGAATTACCCTGCTGCTTAATGGCTGAGACACACGGTGCCCTTTATCCCCTTCATGAGGAAATGCTTTCAGTTTGGGCAGCCATGTTTGTTGTAGTGGAAACAGAATGAACTTATTACTTGTATTATCCTAGAATGACTGAATAATGGAAGAAAGTGTTAGATGTTAGAAGCTAATTTGTTGTAAGCAGTTAGATATATTCAGCTGTTTCCTAAATTTATTGCAATTTCTTTACTCTATAATTAGCAGACAAATGTTCTCTGTAAAATAACATGCTTTCATTTTTCTGACAAGCTGCAGATTGCACGTTTCTGCCTCGTGTATTACCTGCACTGTTCTATATACTTTGTTGGGTGTTTTTTTATTTCTTTTTTGGGCACTGTTGTGCTGGATTTATTTTAGTAATGGAAACCCCCCCCCCCCCATCTGCCGGAAGATCAATAAAGTTCTTTCTTATCTTCTTAGGCTTTACTGCTAGTGTTTGCCTTATCAGATGGTTATTTGTGCTGTCAGCAGGACTGTTACCATACTCTGCAATTAATTGGTGCAACTAGCAATGCCGGTGTGTATGTTTCCACCTGTAACCGGCTTTGTAGCAGAAAGATATTGTGTTACTGAAAATAAACCTGGTCTCCCAGTGTTGTTCTATTAACAAATACTTTATGCTATAATAAAGCCACTACCTATTCATTTGTAAACAAAGCCTTTTGCAAGAGACATTGATTATGGAGCATTGGTTATGTTTTTTGCACATTCTCCTCTGCTAAAAAGTGTGACGATTAGTCTTCTCTTTGTTTTGAGCAGAAATGCATGAGGTTTAACCCCGATGCCACTGTGTGGGTTGCCAAGCAACGGATCCTGTGCACACTCAACCAAAGCCTGAAGGATGTCCTGAACTACGGCCTCTTTCAGCCTGCAAGCAATGGGCGGGACGGCAAGTTTCTGGACGAAGAGCGCCTCTTCAGGGATTACCCCCAGCCAATCAGCAAAGGGGTGCCTTCATTAGAGGTTATGTCTCTTCTAGAATTCCTATTTCCATGCAGCTACTCTGCAATGTACAAGGAGCATGGCTAAACATCTGTGTTTTACCTGCTGATGTTTAATATCTACAGTTTTAGCCAAAATTTTGGTCCAAATGTCCTGTGTTTTTATTGTCACTGTGCCCATTATCTATGTGTAAAGATGGTATGTTCAGAGTAAAAGTGCATATGCCTATCTACTGTATTTCACATTGCTTCGGAACTGTCATTTAGGGCACATGTATTTCGGAACCACTATCAACGTGAAAGCAAATCATTTCAGTTAACTGACAATGACAATAATATTTGCTCCATTTTATTCATTTTACAGTTTCGCTACAAGAGTAGAGTTTACAAGCAACCAAATATAGACGAGAAGCAGATCGCCAAACTCCACACGAAGGTGAGTGATCAAGGGAACTTGTCTGTCTGCCATGACTACAGTACGTTAATCAGGCCAATCAGAAAGTTAAAAGTTTGTCTGCGCTGAACCCTACCTTCCATTTTATATATTGTGCCATCTGACCTTTTCCTATGCATTAGCATAATGTTCCAGGTCACCTCTCGTTGCCCTATATGACTCTGTGATTGAGATGGAGCTCCAGCCTCAAATTTTATTGACCATTAGAATGTAGGAAAGCAGAAGAGGCCTGACAGGAAGAGACGTGGCGGCAGGCTGATTGTATCAGAGCTAAGAGCTGAGTGCTTTCTGAATGCCAGCTGCATCATTACTGTACCACCCGATGGGAAAATAGCTATTTCTTGAGGATTTGCTAATGTGAGACAGACGGGCCTTGGCTGTTTTTCACCCCCAAAGCAGATAGTGTTACGCCACAGGATTTACCCAAGTTGGAGATTTGGCTCCACCCCCCGACAGCCTGGGCTTTTTAGGAGTCTGGGTTTGGTTCTCACTTGCGGCCCTCCTTGGCAAAATGATAAATGGCCATGTTTGGGAACATAATCCTATTATTTGTGCTGACTGATACACAGCAGGAGACAGACTCTCGCAGGTGCTTCTCCTTAATGGCAAAGGCGCAGGTCTCCTCTGTCCTTCTGGACCATCAGTGGTTAGATGTACTGTTAGATGGTTACCTTTTGAAGAACCCAGTTGATCTGAATGGGGTATTTCTTGCGCTGGCATGCCTCGATTGTGCCATATGTACTGATTCCACCTGAAGTGATGTCCTTTGTCCTTGAGTCTTATCCACTGCCTTCACGGATCCATCACCATTACGTCTCTTTGGCCTGGTTGCAGGTTAACAGTCCGGGGGATTATTAGGCCCGACATTATGCTTTACTGCTCTGGCCAGACTAATCAGTATGTCATTTTCTCTCCCAGTCTGTCTGCCAGATCTATCCAACTTTTTTATCAAATTAATTACACATTCCATATGTAAACTCTACACTGTAGAGTAAGCTCAAGATTTAGTTATTATATGACAAAAGTGGGGAATTCGCTCTTTTTGATGGCTACGGCCCTGTAGTGTCTCAGTTGCCTATTAATTTGTGACTGATTTTTCACCCGAAACATGTTCAGATATTGTCCAGATAATGTAATTTTCATTTGACCAATTAAGAGAAGGAATGAATATCCCAATCCTCTGGAAGAGCCTATGCCTTTTAGACTATGGATTTAAATCATGGCAGTATTCGCTGCTTCCGTTTTGGTGCCACGATCATCAGCAATGATGCTGTCAAGCAGGGCTCTTTTTGCACCTTGAAGCGAGACAAACAGAGCTGCAGTGAAGTAATTACCCTCACAGCTGGCTTTTCAGGGTTTAGCTGAGGACTTCCTTCACATTCCAAACATTTACAGGTACCTGTCATTTTGCTGTCTGTTGGGTTTATGAGATGGAGCAGAACTCCCCTCTTTATTATTGAATAGAAGTAATTTGTGTCCCACTTTAAGTGAGGCTGTTGCTTAGTAAAACTGTCAAAGAGCATCCTTTTAAATGTCACATAATGTCACATCTGATCTGCCATTTGCCAACTTTTTTTTTTTTATTCAGTCCACTGTAAGACAAAATTCTTTGAAGCAGGTAGGTGACCGACTTCCTTTGGGACAAATTAGTGTATTTCGTCAAACTGGAGAAGACATCAATCATTTTGCCCAAGACAAGGTATTAAGCCCTCTCTCATCACAAATAAGTTGATAATTCATCCATGACTTCTCCATGGCTTTGGGCTAGAATTAAAGTTTGAATTATGGTATTCCCCAGATGGGGAATACATATGGTTTGGGACCAGTCTGCTGACGCCACAGATGCTATGCTTAAGACAATAACTCAAAAACTATTTGACGGATCATTTTCAAACTTTATGGGTGATAACTGAAAGTGATTATAATTTGAGGCAGATCACCCCAAAATTTAAGCAGCACCACATAGTGGCAACAAAGGGAAAGGTAAAGCAGATGACATTTGACACTGAATCTGATGTCAAAAAGTATTTGATGGATCTTATTACTACTTCAGAAAAATATTATATGGATGAAGATCTACACCACGTTTCATTTCCAGACAAATGTCCCCAAAAATGAAGCAGCAGCATAGCGTGGCAGCAAAGGAAGGAAACAGCAGCTGTAGAACTAGGGACATTGTTTTTAAAGATGCATATAAAGTACATTCAAATATACAATTAAATTAATTTGCATAAAGCTTTTCTGAAATAAAAGTATAATAAATAATAATAACTTAAGAGTTACATTTATATAGCACCTTTCATAAATCCAAAGTCTCTGGTTACACTGAACAGCAATGTTCATTAAACAGGAAGGCTTTAATGGAGAATGAAAAACAGTCGCAGAGAGATTGAGGAAGAGAATTCCAGAGTTTGGGGGCAATGGCACTGAATGGCATGCCACCCATAGTGAGAAGCCTGGTGCAAGGGACAAGGATTACTGTAGATTACAGCTAAATGACTGGAAAGAGTGAGGGGGAGAGTGAGGGGGCAAGAGTTCACTGAGGCAAGGGGGTGTAACGTCATGTAGAGCTTAGAAGGTAAGTAATAAAATTTCGAATTTGATATGGGACAGAACTGATAACCAATATGACAGTAAGAGAATATGATGTGAGCAGTGAGCTGGTTATGGGTGAGGACTCTCGCAGCAGACTTCTGAACAAACTGAAGCTTTTGTAAAGAATTTGCAGATAAGCCAATGAACAGGGAATTACAGTAGTCAATATGGGACATACAGTACAGTAATGAAAGCATGAAGCAGAGTTTGTGCATCATTACTAGCGAGAAATGGCAAGCCGTGTTATGGAGATGGTATAATGCAGTTTTGGTGTGGGACTCGATACGCTGATAAAAGTTCAGTGATGGTCTGGTGGTATTCCTAGATTTCTAATAACATGAGCAGGCTTAATGCCTTCTGGAAGCTACATTAAACTTTTGCTCCAGCTGTGCAATTCAGATGGGAAACATGGTGGAGGGAGAGCATCCAGTGATTGAAAGCGCACCCAATATCTTGAAGGTAGATATCTGGGCACACTTTGGTTTTTATTGAGTTAAAGGGAAAAACGAACTGGATAAAACATATGTTTTATGTAATTCTTCTTGAGTCAAGATTAAACACTTTGGCAAGGCAACAAATATGAGAAATCACATGACTCATTTTCACCCTGAGTTACAGTTAGTTAGCAACTGCAAGAAATGTAGCAGCCAATCAGCAAACCATACAGGAAGCGACTGCATGAACATTAGCCCTGAGATCCGAAAGGGCCAAGGAGTTCATGCAACCTATTGCTGCATTTATTGCCAACAAACTCTGTCTTTATTAAGTTTTGGAGAATGTAGTCTTTCATTTTCTTCTGCATGCCTTTGGACAAAGGCACAAAATGCCATGACACACAAACTTCCACATGGTGAAAGTGAGAGTCTTGATTCTGATTTTTGAACAGCTGGTAAATAAAAAGAAATTTTTAAATGTCAAAAAAACTGGCTACTTGTACAATAAATAATGGATGAGATACATTGTGATGCATCAAGCATCGCTTTATAATCAAATCTTTACCCTGTGAATCATAATCAAATCGTATAGTGAGACTTGTGAAGATTCACAGGTTTATTTCATGGGCATGTTAAACTAAAGCATGAGTTACTGTAGTATGGCTTCAACAGCGCTCCTGTAGCTCAACAGCATTGCAGTAACAATGGAAAGCTAGTGGGTTGAAATCCCAGTGAACACACACAAATTGTAGCTGTTCCCTCTACTGTAAGTCTTTTTCGGTGCATTAAATGTAAATGAGTTAAATGTATGTCATGCACACAGAAAGAAAAAAATTGTCCATGCCCCCTCCAGGGTTCTGTACATAGCATTAATGCATTAATAATCTGTTTCAGTTCTTACTGTTATGCCACAGAAAATGTTGATGTGCAAAAGAGAAATAAATATAAATATTTAAACATATAAATAATATACATGACATTTTCAGACAAGGACATTGAAACATACACAAAGGAATATAAGTAACCACCTAATTGGTGGGGAAAGATTCTGAAAATTGTCAGGTGGAATGTGCAATAAATGAGTAAGTATACTTTCAGACTTGTATCACAGCAAGGACTCAGCATTCAGGGAAAAACTCATTTATTAACTTTCACATTTCCAGTTAATCCACTCAGTACTTCTAGATTGGGTGTGTGTGTGTGGGGGGTGACGGGCCAGTCATTCTGACACCCTCCCCTTTCTAGTTTCAGACTGCTTCATGTAAAAAGTCACTGTTAGTCTTTAGGTAACCCGATTAAAAAGTACACGTTACTTTTACAATGTGTTTATTTGCTTCATGATATACATGGGTTATTTTTCCTGCTTCTAGTACACGGTGGAATGGTGGAAAGCTGCAACTATAAAATAATATAGATGACCAGGTATAACGTGTCATTTTGAGAAGTAGGATATGATTCTCTCTGAATTCCGTTGTTTTTGGATAAATGGTGAGTCTGGACTCACTGGTGAGTTTAGGCCACGCCTACCCCTGTCTGCACACGTGCTTCTGGAGCTCCTCGTGTATCAGTGTGGCCTTTCGGGCGGCATGCGTCTGATCGCTGTGTAGCTCAGCTGGGTCATGTGACCCGTCTCCCCGGACTGGAAGCAAGGTGAGGCAGCAACCCGGGGCCGCATTGTTCCGGGCGGCCCCCTCCTCGGGCTCCAGTGCCGGGGGAGCTGCTCTCCTACTTATTTTTAACTGGCCTGGAAAGTGAAAAGGAACATTTGTCCTGGAAACATGCTGCGCGCTGCCAGATCGCTGGAGCTTCGGCAGCGGCGGAGTGGCATGGCGGCCAGACCTGGATCCCGCACACATACATTCTCCTCTTTCTCTCTCTTTTCCAGGCCAACTTGAGGAAGTTCATGGATCATATTCAACATCACCAGCTAGATAAACTTACCAAGCTACTGGAACGGGGGCTCGATCCCAACTACCATGATCCAGAGACTGGTGGTATGCTACCTCTGAATATATCCTATTTTCTTCCTGACTCGAGGATAGCTGTACCCCTGAACTAATTTACAGCAACTAGCACAGTGGGTAGGTGTACAAAAAAGCACAAAACAATTCTCTCCGTTCCACCATCCAAAAACACCATGTCCTTGTTTGATGCTGACCTTAAATGAAAAGTGCATAAACAGCAGTGATATTTTTAATGTATTGCTCTTTTCAGTCATGCAATATAATATCTTAGTGCCATGCATGGCACTCGTTTATACACTGATAAGGTACATAACAGCATTAAAAAATATTAATAGGAACCTCAAAAACCTGAATCTCAAATTCTGGAACACTGTACTATACTATCCTCAGAACTGCACTGTCACCTGTGACACTGAATATTAATAGCTGTTCACTGATGATGGTGGCCACCCTTTCTAGCCTTCTTTTAACAAAACGATGAGTGTTAGCTTTTTCTGATACAGGAATTTGTAGGTATCCCTGAGTTGAGCCGTATGAGAACGCTGACCTTTGAGGAGATCCCTGTTATTGATCTGCGTGAATGTTAAAATCAATAGGCCCCTTTAGTGTTTACACGTCAATGAACCTGGCAACATGGTGGCAGAAGGCCCTTCATGTGAGGGACAACTCTGGATAGGAAATAAGATGTAAAGTGTGACTGACAATGCCTCAGATACTCTTCTCTGTTCACTTTAAGTGATCTTTTGACAAAAAAACATGACTTCCTTGATCCATAAGGCTATAATAGCTAACTGTTCTGTGTACAGTACAAGAGCTGTTGTGGGTCATCAGTTGTTTTTGGCTGGAGTTGTGTTCTGCCAGATCAAATCGAAATTTAGCAAGATGACTGCATGCAAGCTAGACCTTTTAATTTGGCCTCTTCCTCTTGTACTGTGTCACTGTTTGCTTATGTGATCATCATTTTCATTCCTTTTCATCTGGTGAGGTTTGCAGTGGTAACCTGGCTGAAAAGGTCAGACCTTCAGACCAGAGCATCAAAGCCATGGACTCCAGCTCATTCTAGCTCATCCTTTCTTTCTCACAGCATAATTTTTGAGTTGTGTTCATCTTGTGCTTGATGTATTTGGTTGCTACCATTTTCCAATCAGCCTTTTCTTGTTTTAATTGCTAGTTGTTGCAAATTAGTTTTGAGCAATCAGAGGTACTGAAGTTCTATTAGTTGAATTCTGAATATTTGTGTGCATTAAACAAATTTTATTTTACTGTGTTGAATTAAAAGTGTTAAAATTTAAATTGTTTTCACTCTCTAGGTTCGCAAGCACACATGTTCATATGTGGGGGGAAATGGTTAATTTATCACACAAAACACTTGAAAGGCTTCACAATAGCCTGCTAATGGTAACAGCTTCTGAGATACAAGGCAATAAAGCAAGTCCAGAGCCCCCATTCATTACCAGGCAGTGACATTGTAAAACGTGGCTGCAGTAATGAAGCCTTACTTGGTTCCAGAGCGGGTAACTTTGGGGACCGTAATCATATTTGAATTCCTCTTTCATAATAGAAAAGGTGCTGATGATAATTGTAGTCTAATTTTGGCTAAAGGTAATGTAATGCCGTGGAAAATATTGCATAGTTTAATTTCTGGAGCTGCTTCTTGCTCCATGTGGTCTTATTGTTCTCTTATTCATGCTTTTTAACTACTGGACTCCCAGTGACCCGGTTCCTTCACAGTGTCTGCAGCAACTTATCCCTTTATCTGGTTTTTAGCGCTAACTGATCCCCTCCCTTAGCATCAGCTATTAAGCTCTGCATTCACATTTGACCTAGTTGATGGTTTCAGGCCTGTATTAATGTGTGAGGTTCCTGAAATAGAAGATTGTTGTTTACTTTCTGGATTCATGTTTCGATGTTTTTTTATCGGACAATGTGCTGCTAGTTCCTCTCCTCTCATCTCCTCTTCTCTCTTCCCCTCTCCTCCCCTCTCTTCTCCTCCCCTCTCCTCTGCTTCCCTCTCCTCCCTTCTCATTTCCTTTCCTCTCCTCTCCTTTTCTCTCCTTTCCTCTCCTCCCCTCTCTTCTCCTTTCCTTTCCTCCCCTCCCGCCTCCTCTCCTTTCCTCCCCTATTCTCTCCTCCCCTCTCCTCTTCTCCCCTCTCCTCCACTCTCCTTTCCTCTCCTTTCCTCTCCTCTCCTCTCCTCCCCTCTCCTTTCCTCTCCTCCCCTCTTCTCTGCTGTCGTCACCTCTCCTCTTCTCTCTTCTCCTCTCCTTTCCTCTCCTCTCCCCTCCTCTCTTTCCCTCTCCTCCCTTCTCCTTTCCTTTCCTCTCCTTTTCTCTCCTCTCCTCTTCTCTCCTCTCCTTCCCTCTCCTCCCTTCTCCTTTCCTCTCCTCTCCTTTTCTCTCCTTTACTCTCCTCCCCACTCCTCTCCTTTCCTCTCTTCCCCTCCTGCCTCCTCTCCTCTCCTCCCCTATCCTCTCCTTTCCTCCCCTCCCCTCTCCTCTTCTCCCCTCTCCTCTCCTCTCCTCTCCTCTCCTTTGGTGATGAGTATGTGTCCAGGGCTTCTTTTTACTTCCTCTTTCTGTCCCCTGTGATTTAGAGACGCCACTCACTTTCGCCGCCCACTTGGACAATGTTGTGGAGACCATCAAGGCTTTGAGGAATGGAGGAGCCCACCTGGACTTCAGGGCCAAAGACGGGATGACTGCTCTGCACAAAGCTGCCAAGTCCAAGAACCTGGTCGCCTTGACGGTAGCCCATCTTCATATGCTGGCATTTTCATGTTGGTGCTGCATCAGTGGCCTGAAGATATTCCATGTTAGAGTACAAATGTAGTCGATCCTTCTTTCCTAATACATGCAAATGACCTGCATGCAATGTCATGCAAACATCTGCCGGTGCTTGGATGTGCTTTTGAGGTCCCGACAAGTTAGAAAGCTTCAGCGGGTTGAAGGATTAATCACACTGAAGTATGACATTTAAATTCCAGTTTAGTCAAAGTTACAATCGTCTTCCCGAAGTGCTCACTCTGCCTGACCTGCCGCGGCTGCCCCACAGACCCTGCTGGAGCTGGGTGCCTCCCCTGACTATAAGGACAGTCGAGGCTTGACAGCACTCTACCACACAGCCATGGTGGGTGGGGACCCCAACTGCTGCGAGATGCTCCTCCAGGAACACTCCAGCATCAGCTGTCAGGACGAGAACGGCTGGCATGAAGTTCACCAGGTGAGCCCGAGTGGTCAGTCTCCCTGGGGTCAGATTTCAGTGTCTTAAAGGTCCCCCTGCATGCTTGTCACGCACATATTTTGGACCAAGTACGTTGTTAAGTTTTTCTGGGACTTCCTTCACATGACCATAGTGCTGGGCTATTAATCAGATTTTAATTCAAATTATGATTTTGGCTTCCAATGATCAAGAAAACAAAATAATCAAAATAAAAACAATTATTGTACCTCGTGTTGTTTTGCAGTGATACTCTCGTTTTGTCTTGTGTTATAAATCCAGGGCACCCATTTCCAGCCTCTTTTAATCTGTTTCTCAATTAAATTATATTTAGAGTTCAAAGAAATCCACTGTTCAAAAGACAAGTTTTTTAAAAGTTCAATAGATGCATGATTTTCACAAGTCAACCCCAAAGTAATCAAGTTAAATAATTGTGATCACAATATTGACTAAAATAATTGTGATTTTTGATTTTGGTCAAAATGATTTTTTGCCATAATCGAGCAGCCCTATGTGACAGAGAGAATAGTGCATAAAGAAATACACTGTTAACTTCCATAGGACACAAAAAAATTGCCTTTGCTCTAAAATCATTTGGATACTGTTCATGCCAACTAATCAATGCATTCAACTGTTATACTAGGTTCTAGTCTGCTGTGTTGTGCTTATTGACTTAATTATTGACTTACAAAAGATATCATTAAGACAAAAATAGACCTGAAAACAATGTGGAGATATGCTGGTGTAATGCATTACAAAATGCTTTTTAATTTCATACGGCCTAAAGATTGATTTGGTTTATGAAAAGTTGTTTATGCTCTATAATATTGACTCTACCCTCTGTACCTCAATGCATAATAATTTAAGATCTTGTGTTCTGTCAGAGCAATAAAAATTTGTCAAGGCTCAAATTATTTAGATGGAAATGCGTGCAAATATACCTGACTAAGTATATTTGATGAAGTTAATTCTCTAGCCAAAGACACAGCTGGCTGGCTAGCAAATAGCCAGGGGTTAATTTCCTGGGGCGGTGTGGAAGGGGGGGGGGCTCAGCTGGCCATGGCACGCCATCCGTGTGTGTGCTGCTCTTCACTGAGAACATTCCCATCCTCAGGAACGGAGATGCACCCCCTGTTATCTGTAAATGCCTTTTACAGGAGGGTCACCCGCCCTTTCCTGTACACTGGGTCCTCACAGGAATGCCAGCTACCGCTCAGGAGATAAATTCCCCCAATACACCCACATGCACGCACACACACACACCCACGCACACACGCACACCCACGCACACACACACACACACACACACACACACACACACACACACATGTTGGTCTTCCTATCTAAATGGGGACCGTCCATTCATTTCTATGGG
>JAODLC010001249.1:0-32988 GCA_026781145.1 Hippopotamyrus pictus | reverse complement strand
CTGGAAGATATCTCACTCTTCTGTTTCCGTCACAAGCCTTTTATCCTGCTGTTGAGAGGAGAAGAAAAAAAACGTATATAAATATATAAATATATATACAGATATATATTTTTAAGTTCCCCCCCTTTCGTTTTTCCTGTCGTGTCAGATGTCACGTACTGTGCTTGCTGTAAAAAAGGTAAATAAAACTCACCAGAAAATGAGAATATTGAAACTATATAGATACTGAAAAGCTGTGGGTGTGGAAAGATTCTTTATGGGATCGACGCATGTGTGCGAGAACTCCAGGACCGCTGGGATTTCTGGATGGATGAGTCTTTAACACCTACCAGCCTGTCGGGGTTTGTCCCGCCCCCCGGTCTCTCTCTACCGCTGGCTCCCGTTTGCGCGACGGTGGTCTCGCATCAACTCGCCTTTATTTTCCTCTTATGATATTGTAAAATTGTGATTGTTAAATGATTTTTTTCTAAACAAATTGATTTTTAAATGTTTTTTTTCTTGCAGATGCAGAGTATTGTGTGACATGGTTCTGTTTGTGATGTTCAGAAACAACACAAAGTATATTGAAAAAACAGAACTAATACTCAAAAATAAAAATTAAAAATGGTTAAAGTCAGTTTTCCTCTCTAGTTCTTTTGGTGAATGAACGACAAGGTAATGGGGGTATGTCTGCGACTCAGGCTGAATCATTTTTCTTTTTTTTCCCCTGCCCTGAGAGGTGACATGGTACGAAGTCTGGTTGCCATATAACTATTAGGTACTTGAATATCTTGTGTGTGGTTCTATTTTTGCAATAATATTGATTTTTATGAGAAGATTGTGAGCTGTGCATGTGTTGAGTTGGGATTCCGCTGTTTAAGGAAATGACAGAGTTACAAATGCGAGGATCGGTTGTCGAACAATGAATGTATTCACCAAGGCGACGTCGGATACGTGCTATGGAAGCCTTGTGATGACTTCTGATTTCTTTCCTATGTTAGTCTGTCAATTCATGATATTACTTGCCCTCGTGTGTAGTTTCTAAAACTGCATTTCCAAATGGATTATGTGAAATTACCCTTCCTCTTTTTATTTTGTTTTATTCCCAACCCCCAGCCATACACATAACTGTAGCATTTTGCTGGAACGCTTCCTGTGATAAGACAAAAGTAACTAATTGCAAATGAAAATAATGATAGATTTTTTTGTGCTTACGGTGCCCGTTGTCACTTACCCTTACCTTTTTTTGTATATCTACAATTATTGGTATATAGAATAATTATTTCAACAATATATTTTATTTATTCCTAGATTTTAGCCTTGTCAGTGAAAATTGCTGTAAAAGAGATCGGGATAAGATAATGCGTACGGGTGCACGTTCGTGTCCCTCCCTTAGGGTGGGGGACGGATCCGAATGGGCCGGTGAGGTCTGTGGAGGTACATGGGCAGCCCAAGTGCCCTGTTTCCCTGTGTGTTCACCTTAACTCCTTGTACCGATAGTTCCCAGTATGATATTGTGATGTTTCATACCATACAGTAAACATAATCACCTTATCTTCAATAAAGGATTGCTAAAGATGGCTGTCGTCGTTCTCGTTGTCTTTCTTCGCAGTGCTCTTAATCTCCCCTCGCCTTTTTCCGTATAATTACGAGCGGATTGGTAAAGTGCATATGGTCATTAATGTCCTGCTTGATTTCAGCCTGACATTTTCCATTCAAATGTTAAGATCGCTTTAATAACGTGCTTCTTTCATAATGTCATTTTTAGCACGGCTGCTGTGAATGCACTAGCGTAACTACAGGTGGAAATAGGGACCTTTCGCTAATGTTTTCAGCAAATATCTCCTGTGATTTGCTGCCCACCAGACGGATTCACATTGAGGGTTGTTTCCCCTTGATAGCTTTGAAATTCTCCGATGAAGTTAGTTTTTTGTTCTAATCTGCATTTTACAAGATTATATATATGCTGTCCAGCCTGATAAACATGAAAATGCAACGTGTGTGCACAGTACACCCTTATTTCGCTAAAACTAACACGAGCTGCCTATTTAGTTTTATTACGGAAAGCGTGCATTTCTTTCGTAGAGCAGGTTAACCGGACGTAAGTTTCAGCTTTGGCTGGAAACGTAAAACTAAAACAATACCTCTAATATTCAGTATTATTTGCATTTAGCTGTTTCCCGTAGAGAATATTTTTGGACAGTGTTGGTTTTGCTAACAATCAATGTATATAGGTGATTTCACAATTATCCCAGGTAAATGACGATGAATCTTTTAACTACAATGTTAAACTGAACTTTTTCATTTTGCTTAAAATGTATGACAACCACCACCCAGCCCGGCAAAATTTATTAGTTGCCTGATTTTGTTAATAGGTAACTTGTTAAATGGATCCACCTTTTCATTTCAATAGAATTTCAGCTAGGAATAGTAAAATATTGGTAAGTTTTGAGAGACGTAACGCTCTTCTCTTAGAACAGGGCATACCGATTGCCTCCGTGTGAGACCGAGAGGCGGAGGCTTGTACTCTGCACCCGACCTCTCCCTCTAAAACCCGGTAGTCGGTGCCCGAACAAGAGGACTTTGTTTGCATCAGTGTGGGGGAGCCGGGACCTTGTGAGCTTTTCGTTTACCCACACCCCGGAGGAGACCTGTCCTGCCCGCGCCATGCCTTCGGAAGAGCCAAACGGCTGCTCGATGGAACTCAAGGAGGGTATCGACAACTCCACCTTCCAGGACGAGGAGTCCGGAGATGTGGAGCAGGGCTGTACTCCGGAGGAGACCGCGCCACAGGAGGATCGGGACAGCGGGTTCAAGCAGATCAAACCCTACGCTGGCATGCCGAAAGAGGTCCTGCTGCTGTATTCCAGCCAGCCGTGCTACCGGCTGCCCCGGGAGATTCTGTTCTGGCTGACGATCATGCTAACCCTGGCTTTGATCGCTCTGACCATCACGGTAATCGCCTTGTCTCCGCGGTGTCTTAGCTGGTGGCAGTCGTCCCCTGTATACCAAATATACCCGCGCTCCTTCATGGACTCGGACAACGACGGCGTGGGAGACCTCAGAGGTACCTGTATACTCTGTTTGTAAACTAGCCGTGGGGTGCAAAAATTTTTTCACTATTTCCACTGAATCAGTTAGACTTAAAAATAGGAATATTATTATTTTTCCATGTTTGCCACTCATAAAAATGAGATTATTGCTTGAAGTCATTACAGAAGCAGTATTCCGGATTAGAACCAACATCTTCACTTAACTGCTGAAATTTAACGTCCCGCTGATTTTACAAGCACCATAAAGTTCGTGCTCCAAACAAGCATAAGCAGTTTCCTGGAAGGAAACCTAATTAAAATCCTGTTTGGAAAACTGCTGTACTCACCATGTGGTCGGTTTAATGCATGGTTTTAGAGCGCATTCATAGGCCATGCTAGGTTTTACATTAGGTGTTGTCACAGGCTTGGTCTTCAAAACCCATAATTAGTGATGTCATTATTGAAAGGCTTTGGCCAATCAGCCTCTGAGTGTCGTCTTGTGCTGTCACACCTGTATTAAGGTATCAAGGAAAAACTGGATCACTTTGAGTACCTAAACGTAAGGGCTGTGTGGATCAGCCCTTTCTACAAATCACCCATGAAGGATTTTGGCTACGATGTGGAGGACTTCCGTGAGATTGACCCCCTCTTTGGGACAATGCAGGACTTTGAGGATCTCCTGGCTGCAATGCATGACAGAGGTGAGTATTAGCTGAGTAGCATCACTTTGGGGACAATGGTTCTGAAAATGTGACATTGCCTTCCTGCTCCCCCCTCCCCAGGACTGAAGCTGATAATGGACTACATCCCCAACCATACCAGTGACCGGCACCGCTGGTTCCAGCTCAGCCGGAACCGTACGCAGAATTACGAGGATTACTACATTTGGGCAAACTGCAGTAGAACCAAACCGCCCAATAACTGGGTGAGTAGAATGGTGTTACCATGGTTACAAGAGTAAAATGTCACATTTGTGCAGTGAAATCCCATAAGCATGTTTCTCTGCAGGTGAGCATTTTTGGGAATTCGTCCTGGACCTACGACGAGGATCGGGGCCAGTGTTTCCTACATCAGTTCCTGAAGGAGCAGCCAGATCTGAACTTCCGCAACCCTCGGGTCATCAAGGAAATGAATGTACGTTCATGTCTCCCCCCTGTTTTAGAGACATGCTCTGAAAGTCTAACTCGGCTGATGGGCGAGGAAAAGAGGCAAGCTGCTTGCTACTGATCTGAATCTCGGCACCCCGCTGATGTTCTGGAAACACAACAGAACCAGCCGCACAGGCTGTCACAGAGGTCCCATTATGTCCTGTGCAACAGTGCTGTAACCCTATCTCCGGCCTGGGGACTGGGGTCTTTTCAGCTCCCCTTTCCCATGAGGGAAATTTGTCTGGCTTTTCAGGCCCTGAGACAGTCAGAAATTACCCACACAGAGCTGAGGGACAATCATAAGTTTTCCCACTAATCACACGAACAGGGAGATGAGGTCGAATGTAGGTGTGTATAGGGAGGTGAGGGTTAGGGTAACGTGAAACTGGTCTTAGGAATATGTAACCACATTCACCATAGTTATTGATTATATGGAACATCTGCCATTGCTCATTACCTTCCGGAGCGATTTTACAACTTGGACAGGAGAGTAAAGTCCAGTAGAGACGACGATGCCCAGGTCTCTGGCACTGGATACCAGTGTGTCAAAGGCTTGTTGTTCAGAGTCAATGAATCTATCATGTCAAAGCAGAAGGTAAATGAGCATCTGTCCACATAGGGCAGTGTTTCTGTAGACCTCGCATCTGCACCAGGCTGGTTTTGACCCATATTTTTAAAATTCAGGATATCCTTCACTTCTGGCTGGAGAAGGGAGTTGATGGATTTCGCATGGATGCTGTGAAGCACATGCTGGAAGCCCCCCACCTGAGGAACGAGCCTCAGGTTGACCCTGAGCAGCCCCCTGTAAGAAACGCCTCGTTCTCGCACCTTCCCCGCCATTCTGCACAAACGGGACATCTCGGTTATATTATATGCTACCTGACATCAACATCACTGTAAAAAAAAACATTTGGAACAAGTATGATGTATAATGCGTTCCACTTGGAAGCTTTATGCATTGTTCTAAAGGCATGTCGCGCACCTGACACCAGGCAGGGAAGCATTTGTACTTTGGCCATATCCCACAGTAGGTCGGGGGCATACAGCCAATGCCAACTGAAAAGGGATTAATCAGGGCATTTTTCTCAGGATCTGTGGCCACAGTTCTCCTGGTACCATAATCCTAGGAAATAACACGATGTCTGAGGAAACTGGAGGAGCTCTCCTAACAGGCTTGTTGTCTGCCCCCACCCCAAAAGGAAACTGTGGACACAGAGTTTGAACTGTACCATGACTACACAACGTCACAGCCTGGTCTGCATGACATCATACGAGGGTGGCGGGTGGAGCTAGACAAATACAGCCGGGAGCCGGGGCGGTACAGGTCAGAATCACATTCCTTACACCCTGGTCACCGAGGCAACGAGACAATCTGCCATAGCTTTTTGTTCACATGATCCATCGACTTTGTAGGTTCATGGTAACGGAGTCATATGACTACGAGGAGATCGATAAGACCATGATGTATTACGGGACGTCGTTCGTCAGGGAAAGTGACTTCCCGTTCAACTTCTACCTCCTATACCTTCCAAAGTACCTGTCTGGTCAAGGAGCCTTTGAGCTGGTCAACCTGTGGATGTCCCACATGCCTGAGGGAAAGTGGCCTAACTGGGTGGTAGGTGACACTCATACTTCACTGCGCTTCACATCACGTGTGGTTTGCAGTGGCGAGTCAGTCGAGCCATTAGCTTTGTCTTTTTGTCCCCGACTTATAACATCGCCGCGGCTTTCTGCGATTAGGTTGGCAACCACGACAAGCCTCGCATCTCCTCGAGCGCGGGTGCCGAGTTTGTGCGTGCCATCAACATGATGCTTCTAACCCTGCCCGGGACACCCACCACGTACTACGGCGAGGAGATTGGCATGGAGAACGTGAACGTCACAGAGATACAGGACCCCTTCGGCAAATTTGACCCAGTAAGTGCCCTTGACCCTGTAGTCTTCCTCTTCTGTTACTTGCTGTCCGCTCTTATGACCGCTGTAGACTGCGTTTACCAGCCTTAGTGTCCTCTCTGACAGAACTCCACTCGGGACCCCCAGAGAACCCCCATGCAGTGGAATGCGGCAGAAAATGCCGGATTCAGCACCAACAAAACATGGCTCCCCGTGCATCCAGACTACAAGACGGTCAATGTGGAGGTACAAACTGTGCCGCCTTCTATTTTTCTGTATTGCTGACAAATTCAGCAGCAAAGGTGCTTCCTGTGATGCCTCGTGTTACAATTGGCTTGACTGTTGTGCTAATGTGTTGAGGAGACTTCATTGCATATTATCTTCCTCATGGCTGTTCCTTGAGCTCCACCTCCCCCGATTTTCCCCCAGGCGCAGAAGAACGAAAGTGAATCAGTCCTTCAACAGTACCGGGCCCTCAGCCTGCTCCGGGAGGCCGAGCTGGCCCTACAGAGGGGGTGGATGTGCTACGTGTCGAGCGACAAAGATATCTTCGCTTTTGTGCGCGAGCTGGATGGCTTGTCGCGGGCCTTCCTGGTGGTGCTCAACTTTGGCCGTGACACTGTCGCGGACCTCTCCTGGGTGGCCGAGCTGCCGGGTGAGCTGACGGTGCACATGAGCACGCGCTACGCTGCACGGGGGGAGCGCAGGCGTAAGGCCCATCTGGAGATGGCCCGTGGGGAGGGCCTGCTGCTGGAGTACTCCACCCAAAGGCGCCTCAATTCCAACCCCGCCTTCAAGTGCTTCGTCTCGGAAAAGGCCTGCTACCTCAGCGAGCTGGACATCCTCTACAAATGCTGAACGAATCAGCAGCGGCACAGGGAGAGGGTGGCAGCAAATGGGGTATGAGCCAAAGATGACTCCTAGCGTGTTACTCTGCTGTATCACACACATTTTAAAATTGAAAATTCACTTGCCTTCACAGACACACATTAAAAAGAAGCATTTCACCTCACAGAGCGTCACACAAGGTCCGTGTTTCAAGGTTTACTATCCCTCTGGGGACATTTTCCAGAAGTAATAGCCTCACAATATCAGGTAATAGGCAGACAGGTAGATGCACACACTGAGTTCTTAGCTCTCACCCACAGTGGTGTCAAGCGCACACATAATCAGCCAATCGGTTTCCCACCACCAGCATCTGCATAAATCTGTGCCCAGGCTTCTGGGGCCTCCTGCCTGTGCACAGTGGTAAAGGTTATACTGATCCTCTGTTTTTAAGGTAAAGAGGAAACTGTTCTGTTCAGTATACATTTTGTTTTTTATTTTTTAATTATTATTCATGTATTGCTCGATCTCAGGTTAGATTAACAAGTGCTGCAGCATGGTCTGTGTGAGGAGCAATACACACACACACACACACACACACACACACACACACACACATATACACCTCTGGCTGCTGTTAGTCCTTGTGTCTGCCACGGTCCAAGCCTAGCTCACCGTAGAAGAATGCAAGCTGCCTGGCAGTCTGGGGGTGGGGGGGGAGAGGAAATACAACACAGAGGTAATGATCAGTGAGGCTCTCAGCATTTTGCAACCCTGGCTCATGTAACTTGTTCTTTATAAAAATGATCAAAAAGGCGGTTTCTGTTTTTCTAGTCATTCACTGGGAAGTGTCTAATTGGGGGTGTTAAACTCCACCTCATTCAGTGACGCCTCCAAGTCGTCTGGCCCGAAATGATCTCCTCCAGGCTGCAGGTCCAGAATGACAGATGGTGGAGTTTTTGATCCTAGAACCAACATGGAACCGCCTGGGCTTGTATTATTTTTATTTATTATTTTTTATTTAGACCAGTCAATTTTGACCAAAGTAACTACTCTGCATTTTGCAGCTTAGCACTATCCATTTAAACACGTAGTACTTCCCTAGTGAGGAAGTGCTGAAGAAGTACTCAAAGGTACAAGAGCCTAACCATTCCTACGGCGTAATCAGCCATCTGCCTGTTAGCTGTTCCCCTGCCTTAACCTGTGCCGCATCCAACACTTCCCTTTAATGCTGCCTGAATAGACTCGCTCATCCATAAGTCACGGCCAGTCTGAAAACTGTTTATCTGTGAAAAAAGACCCGAGTCGTCCTTCTCAAGCCTGGAATCTAGTCAAAGTTTAACTCCTGCTGCGTTTTGCAAGCCTCGTCGACCTTGACAGAACGAGCTGCATCCCTCCTTATCTCTCCTCCTGATAGCGTCTAAATGGCCCCCGGTGTGTGTGGAGGTGGTGAAGGATCAGGGTGGTGTTATCTAGCAGCATGAGATTAGAGTGACACTTTTTATGGAGGGGAGAAACTCTCACCAATGGGGAATTAGCTATGATTTGCTGACAGTGGGATGTGGAGAGGCTAAGCCGTACCCTGCGGGCTCACGCCGAATTTGCTGAGCAGACCGGCTGATCTCAATGGTTTGTCAGTGCCGGCGCCGACCTCCCATACGCCGGCTGAAAGACACGCACGTGCGGTCTATGCTTTACCTGGTGTGGCGGCACCCTCGACGTCAGCGTGTGCTGCCGCCACCAGCCTCTCTGCATACCTCAGCACCCCCGCCAAGGGCACCCTCCTGTCACCATCGTAGGCCGTGATCAGCATGGATGGGTACCGCTGTGCGGAAAAGAAGGTATGTGTCCCAGTTTGTCCCAGTTTACTGGGTGAACAATCAAGTTCAAACTACTGAATATTGGATGGATGGATGGATGGATGGATGGATTGGCTCCAAATGGCGACTGAAATGGTCGCAACCAGATTTTTCATTCCAGTCGCCAATGGCAACTGCCTCTCACAATACAAGAAAAAATAAAGCAAGAAAAGAGGCAGCTTTTAATTATGGGCACGTCTGCCTTCCCTGCTATATTATCACATGATTAAAGCATGGATCGATCCGACAGACTGATCAGATTGGGCGGGTTTAGATAAACTGGTGCGTTGGAAACTCTTCACGCTATCTGGCAACCTGTTGCAGAGAGTATGGAGTCCCAGAAGGAGCACGGAGGGGGAGAAAAAAAAATCGACATTTGGGGAAAAAATGGAGCTGGGATAGAATTTGAGAGATCTTGCAATACTTTTCCATTACCATTAATAACTGCACTGTGTTTGTTTAAAGTACAAAAGACAGAATTTATTTATGAACTAATAAGTACAAACCTCCATCCATTTTCTGAAACTGCTTGTCCTATGCAAGGTTGCAGGGGGCCTGGAGCCTATCCCAGAGGCTACGGGTGCAAGGCAGGGAACAACCCAGGATGGGGCGCCAACCCTTCACAGGTCACACTCAGCACATTTTTGGACTATTGGGGGAATCCCCACAAGGACACGCGGAGAACAGGCAAACTCCACTGGTGGGGATTTGAACCCAGGTCCCAGTGGTGTGAGGCCCAGCGCTAACCCCTGGCCCTAAGCATAAACCTATATGACACAAACACATCCTGTAAGGCATGCTTTAAGCATTAAACTAGCATTAAACTATGGGGGACAATGAACACCATGTAACTTTAATATTATATGTTTCATTGTGTCCATTCACCGCCACTGACTTTGACAGCTGGGCTATTGAACATGAAGGGCACACGTACAAACACTGAAATATACCACAAACATCGAAAGATATTACAGCTGGAAAAAAGCTTAATTTACCATGTAGTCAGAGTTATGGTTTAAACTCGACCTGCTTTCTGGAATATATCAGTATAGATCTGCATATCCCCACATACATCATCAAGCGAGAATACCAGGGAGGCAGACCTGAAAGTGGGTTCGGGGTTAAACTCTAACCATGACACTGCAGTAAAGTTAGCTTTATATTCAGTTTTACGGCTGTAATATCTTTCAACAAAAGCAAGAAACAGCCCTTGGTTTTCCAGTCTTCGTTACAGGCAAATTTTAATTAATATTTCAATGTTCATGTCTGCACTTCACGTTCAATAGCCCAGCTGTCTTGCTTACATATTGAATATTATATATTGCATATTTCTGTGTCATTTATTGCTATATTGTCATGTATAAGAACGCAGAAGGGAATAGTAGGCAGATGAGATAGCTCAGATAGGAGAAAGAAAAGGCAGTGTGAGGTAGACTGGAGACAAGATGTGCCATGTAAGTATTTTTAAGTTATTTCACAGCTGGCATGTAATGGAGATTATGGCTCCTAAATATTTTGGGTTTAGGAGCTAATGGCTCAAAAAGTTTTTTTTTTGTCTGGAGCCCTGGATGGATGGATGGATGGATGGATGGACAGACATTAAGATTATAGCAATGCCATTCTTAGGTGTTAATGCTTAGAGCAGGGGTGGCCAATCTTATCCGCAAAGAGCCGGTGTGTATGCAGGTTTTTGAGATAACCTGTAGGTCAGCTGTTCAAACCCAGGTGTGAGGACTCTTCAGCCAATCAGTCTTCTAATTAGTAATCTAATCCGGGAGATGCAGCGAAAACCCGCATACACACCGGCCCTTTGCGGATAAGATTGGCAACCCCTGCCTTAGAGAGACTGCAGGCAGCTCACCTGGGGCTTGATGTTGTGACATGGGCAATAGGAGGCCACAGTGTCACGCTGGTGGGTGTCAGCCAAGGGGTCGCCCCACTCTCCTCTGTCCTCGATGGTCAGGGGAAGGCTGGGGTCCTGCATGGTGCCCAGGACATCCAGAAAGGGCGCCTGAGCAGGCAAAGAACACTGACTGTAATTGCACCGTTACTCTTTTCAACCTGTGATAATTAACATTGATCAGTAAGTAACTTGGCCACAGAAATAGGCAGGGCTCATGCAGGTGTACGCCTCACCTGCAGGCTAACGGTCCGCAGCAGCTCAGGATACTGGTTGCACAGCGCCCCTGCTAGGACAGCTCCGGCACTGCGGGTGGAAAGGTTGGCCAGCACAGGTTGGGAAACACCCAGCTGATAGAGGTGGCGGATGCAGGAGGCCAGGTCCTCCAGGCCCTTGTGTTTCTGCAGGAAACTGCCTGCCTGATGCCAGCCCAGACCACGCTCCCCTCCACCTCTACAGGGCCCAGAAACACCAGTCACATGCTCAGCAGGGACAACGGTCCCCGAGAGACCCTCATAAATTACCCACTGTACTTGCCTCCCCCGTGTACTATTACAGGACAGACAAATTAAAAACCACTTTGTGCCATTAATGCTAAATAGTTTGAACATTTAGGTCAATCACAATACAGATTGTTTACTCAGATGTGACTATGATATTTTAAACTTCATTGTGTGACATTTATTGGAATCTAGGATGTTACTTTTTAAATAGAGCAAGATTATATCTGTGTATTTCATGGACATTCACACAGGAGATATGTATACAGCTATGCTAGGCATTTTGAACATGTTCCCAACTTAGTAAATGGCTTTTGAATCCGTCACATGATATGTTGCTTTCACAGTTCTGCTTTGGCCAGAAAAGAAGCGCGAGAAACGTCAGCGCATCCCTCGGCCTAACTGCCCGAGGCATGCTGGGAATTGTAGTACCGAACGTGACAGTAGGCCAGGACCCAGCCGTCCTCTAGCAGCAGCCGCTTCTCCGGGCTGAAAGCCATGTTGAGGTGTAGGCCATAAGCCCCATACACATGCAGCAGCAGTGGCGCCCCCTTCAGGTTGCCCCAGGGAGCTCTGTGGAACACCGTCATTGGGACCAGCGTGCCATCCTGGAGGTGAAGGGAGGTAAATCCGGACATGAACCAGCACAGCGACAAATGCTGGTCTCTCCACAAACTGCAGTTAAACATATCAATGCAGCTGGTATTCTAACTACAGCAGGTGGATCAGACAGACGGTCTGGTGCCTGGTCACCTGATACATCCCCCTTACCCCCCCCTCCCAGTCCAGACCAGTGTCTGCCTTTCAGCCCATTTGATGGCTCTTGGCAGAGAGTAGCACACCCCTATATCACATGACCATAAGCCATACACATGCATGTCTCGTAGATGGGGATACGTATGTGATCCGGCTGGGATACCTGGCTGCGGGCCTCTAGCCGAGCAGTATGGTGCTCCAGGAGGGGGGGCCCAGCGGTGGCCTCCTCCACAAATAGCTGCCTCTCCCTCAGGCAGTATGAGAACTGGAGGGGAGGCTGCACCGGGGAAGAGAGGCTAAACTGGAACGCGGAGCTGTCCAATCCCAGGCAGGGGCGGGACTCAAACTCACATGCCCATAGGGGGAGCTCACCAACAAGTGACCAAAAAAGGAAAAAAAATCATGGGACCCTCCATATGGATAAATTAGGATTTAAAATAATACAATCAATAAAGAATGAGCTTAAACTGCCCACTCGCTCTTACTGTCACAGTAGGATGCACACAGATATTTTCTTCGATATAGAGTATATCTTTAATTTTAGCCACTTTTTTTTTTTTATAAAAATATATGTTACTACATCAGGCAAGAGAATGTTACTATAAAACAAAAACAGTTGTTAATCAGTGACCTACCAGAAAGGTTAAATCCCATTTGCAGTGACAGAGGATTGTATAAACTTTAAATGTAAATATAACTTTGTAGATAACGTTTCATCGCGTTCCTGCTCTGGCACTAACACGGCTGACTGCAACAGCACAGGGGTCAGAGGACACCGCCCAGGGTGCGTCCTTCACGACCCTTTCAGCTCGCGCTGTTCTTTATCTCTGTAAATGTGTGTCTTCATTTAAAAATACTCAGTTTTGTTGCTGGATTTATGGAAAGAGTTCTGGTGACATGAGGTGCTTTCACACCAAAGTTACAGAACCTGGTCCCTGTTCACAAGTTCCTGGGCTTCTGGACCAGGAACTTTTGTAGCTCCTGGCCACTTTCGTGTCGTTTTCACACCACACAACAGGAACTGGGGCCTTTATGCTAAATAAGCGTGGGACACGCAAAAAGCTCATAGATTAAACTTCACACATAATTTCATATTAAATTACACTGCCACGCCAAAACAATGGGAGTATAAACAAGTCATTTTGTTAGTTGTTCTTTTTTTATTGGGGAGATCGATCATGATCAAAATGGGACCCAGCCTTTTATCTATATTTATCTTATATAACCCTCTACATTGAGGTGCAAAAATAATTCCATCTGCTCAATTTTTGCTCCGCTAATTGTATCTCTTTTCCCTGCACTTCCGAGTAACTTCCAAGTTGTGGTCAACCAATCAGAAAGCTAACATGGTAAGTGCCTGTGGTGTGAGTGCCTATAGTGTTCTTCTGTTCTGGTGCAGCCATAAAGCCCACACCAATAATGGGGGGGGGAGCTTTTTGACTTATCCCAAATGGTGTAGTTATGGTTCCCAGTGTGTATATGGGTAGAACTCGGGTCACGGTTCAAAAGAATAGTTGTACATTATTCATATTTGTGGGGAAGCTGCATAGTTTTTGTATATCTCATCTTACAGTGAAGTATATCCAGTTTTGGGGTCAGAGCACATAGTCAGCCAGTGTCTGGTGCCCCTGGGTCAGTTAGACTTACAGGCCTTGCTCAACACTAATATGATTTCTCTGCTGGCTACAGGATTCGAACCCATGCAGTACCAGACATGGATACCAAACCCATTCTGCCGTACACCCCCCTTTCAAGATGCAGGTCAAAAGACTTTAGCTCTCACCTGCACAGTGTAGACCTGGGATGGGTCGGCCAATGGGACCACCTGCAGCCCAAGTGGGCCAGCAGGGGTGCGGACAGCCAAAACGCAGTGGTCCTGGACCACCTCCATGTCCTTCAGGCCTGTCCCGACATCAGGAGTGAACACGGGCACCCAATTCTCCATGCCTGGTGAGGCCAAGGGAGCGCTCAGCACCTTGTGGATCCAAAAAGCGTTTAAGTCATCAACAGTGGTCACATTAGTCATTAGGAGATGAATGATCTTCTGAACTTTGTTGGTGTGAAAATCAAAACTGCACAACTAATAAGCAGTGAACAATACTCATGCAAATGATTTCAGCATAGTTAAATGCGGGAAATTAGGGTGGAGCTTCTGCAAGGGGCAGGGACTCTTCAAGGGATGAAGCTTTATGAGGGTAGAGATTCTTCAAGGGGCGGAGCTTTTACTGAGGGCAGAACTCACCTGGTACTCCTGGCCTGGTGCGGTGTTAGCGAGGATGTATAGCTGCTTGCCTGTGTGCTCCACGTGATAGATCAGGCCGGAGACCCTGGGCTGGATGAGCCTGGGACATGCCAGGGGCGCATCAGCCTCAACAAGCCACACCTCCGAAGTACTTTTATTGTTGCAGTTCAACGTGACCAAATTCCGGTCTCTGGTGCAGCTCACCTCCACAAAGAATCTGAGGGCCCATGGACACAGAGCATGCTGGGAAAACTGGAGTGCTTCTGGGACCGAGTTATGGCCTGGAGCAAACTGAGGACTCACTCAGGGTCTCGTTCCTCATACACCAGGACAGCCTGTGGCTTTGGTTTCCTCAAGTCCAGGCGGAAGACCCGGCAACTCCTGAGGTTCTCCATGCTGGTGAAGAACAGGATGTCATCAGAGGCCCACTCTACACACAGAAGACAGACAGAAGCATGGCTGTAAGGTCATCCATTGCTCTTGGGAAGGACCACGGACTGAGACACCTCACAGTTTAGCTGAAACACCAACACTCATCCTGATGATACAGCATATGCTACTTTCTCCAATCACTCAAAGCTGATTTGCAGAAGGTACCGGAAGCCACACCTCTACTGCTGGGGCTAGCATAAGTTCTGTATCGGTCTTATTACTTTGACATCTGATCAGCATTAGATTGGACAACTGTCTGCATAGCAACTTAAGAATAATGATTAGAATGACAGTTAATATACACTGCATTTGTTGTGGAAGGCAAACTTTAAATATCATCTGGCTTTGCTCTCATTTTAGTACTATATGCCTTTAATAGAAAAATATGGGCGCTTCTCCTCTCTGACCAAAGCTGAAGACACCATCGAGCTGGAGCAGCAGTTGGGGCGGGTCAGGAGGATCTCCCAGCCTTAAGACAAGGCATTTGGCTTCCTCACTCCCAGGGTCCTTCACAGTGGCAGCCAGGGCATGCTCCCCAGGGGAGAGGCGAACACGCTGCAGGCACCCCCCACTCGAGGTATCCAGAATGTCCTGCACATCTTGGCCACCTGATCACATGTGCAGACACACATAGGAATTGTAGTTTGTCGCTGTGTGAGATACACACAACTGCAAAATCACACACTATATGATAACACTCTTTACTTGGTTACTGTTTTCCTGCTAAGGAATTTAAATATGGCATGTATGGTTCACCTGGACACAGGTCCCTCCCACCAGACAAGAAAACGGCATACTGTTAGCTCTGGGTCTATGTTAACAATTACATGAGGATGAAACACTCAGTTTGAAAGTCCTCGGACAGATTAGGTCTCTAAGCTTAAGATTCTAAAAAAAAAAGCCTGCAACTTACCCTGTCCAATTCCCATTCTGTAAATGTTTCCTCCTTCTTCAAAGTATACATGATGTCGTCCCTGAATCTACAGGTAACACGGGATACAAAGTCAACAGTAACACACGAAGGGGGTGCATATTCAATTCAAAACACCTCGTACACATAGTCCCTCGATGGGGTTAGATGTTTCGTTTACTAAGACGTAGAAGACGGAAAAACCCACCACAGTGTTATCGGGAACTTCTGAAAACTTCAGGTAGGCATCCTTTACTTGCCTCTTGAAATAATGCTCTTGGTCCCTGTATTTTTGCAACTGTTGCTTAGAAGTCTCCAAAAGATAAGAAGAAACTCCCTATAAATGTTAACAAAAAGACAAAAAAGACCAGAGAAAATAGTTATATGCCTACATTATTTAGTATTATTTGTTTATATCAGGATTATGTACAGAGATTGGTGTTAGGTATAAACTGTGTGAAACATCACCCTTGTATGTCAAAGTACGGCTTCGGTAACACGGCACAGATCGTGTGAATGATCACACAATCGAGGTGTTCCTCAATCTCATATTACAGTATCAGTTACCTCTGCGATCTTTGTTGTCTACATGACCCCGTTTGTAAATTCATTCATAATGCATGTTCACACTCTGTACATCCAACTGGCACTGACAGACGTGTCAGTCTTACCGCACTGCCGCTACGTCGCGATCGTGTCTGACAGAATGACCAGTGTTTACCGCGGAGGCTGGGAACCGACCTCCCAATACCCCATGCTATAAACCGCAACGTGCAAGGGAAGATGGTCATGTCGCTGGGTATGTCATCTCTACGGGAACTCAAAACAAGCCTGTTTCTTCCTAATCCTTACAGATCACAAAACATTTCACTTAGGAACCAATATAATAGGATTATTGAAATTTATTTTACATATAGATAAAACTTCGAAACCACCATTATTCCACACGTTAGACTAACTAATCTCCCGCCAGCTTCTTTACACTACTACGGCACAGTTTGACGTGCAGAAGGATACAGCTTGCCGTTCACTGCATGTGCCGGTAGAGGCACGTTCAGCGCTTCTCGATGACGTCCAGAAAGGCATAAGTAATTTATCTCCGATCTCACACAAAGCACCAATGTAAGCAAAGTTCGATTGTGCCGGAAATGAATTGATTTTGTCTGTTAATTCCGAAGCGAGACGGAAGTGTACGGAAGTGGCATGCTTTCTAGCGCTCTGCGTTATGCCGCGAGCTACACCGCCGCCGCTGACTCTAGCAGGCGCGCGGGAGCGCCAGCGTTGATGAAGACTGACAGATGAGAAGGTTATCACTGTGAAAACGCCCCCTTTTCAGATTTCACCATTGTTCCCTAAACCGATATTTAGAAGATTATGGACGACAACCCGACAACAGGTGTCCCAGAGTTGTACATGAAGAAAGATGTGCCGGGATCGGCGGTGTCAAAGGAAATCGACGGCAAACAGCAGTCCGGCGAGGATAAAAACTGTGGCACTGACGTGGCTCGGGCTCGCTGGAGTCTCCTTAGACAGGTGAAGTACTTAAATGTCTACCTCAGTAATAAGGGTTATATTCTTTATATGCTCCATGCACAAATAGCGTAGAATGTACGTCCTGTACGTCGCTATTCAGCCCGCGACGTATTAGCTAGTGTTGTCCATCCTTCCTTCCCCGATTCCGTAGTATCATATGTCAACACTCGAAACATCTAGTCACTTGCGTGTGAGAATAGGGTAACGTGCTACAAAAAGCAAATTTCAGATTATATTATTTCAGTTATTGGTTATTAACCAAACCAACCTTGTCAATTCTCCCTGTGTGGATAAAAGGTCAGTGCACAACAAGTGTGTCCATTTAATGAAAAGGCATGAAGAGAACTGTATGAAATATCAGGTAGACCGGAAAGGTCATTTGAAGTTACTGTTATATCACCAGCTGTTTCGAGCTGTGATACCTGTTGTAGCCGTGAGCCAGGGTCACCTGTGTGTCCTAGTTTGCTGTTATTTAATCGCTCGGCTTGGCCGCCGTGTCCGTGACGCGGCGCTTTGGAGGCTGTGATCACTGCTCGGGGGATTGTCCTGTATGTGGGGGCCCAGCGCGGCACCCTGGGGATGCCTAAAAATATAAAACCCAGCAAGGTGAACCTCCGGCTTTCTCCTCTAATCCTAACTGAAGTCAACCTAGAGCTATCCGCAACCGTTACAGAAAAACAACAACAACGTACAACAACAATAATAATAATAATAATAATAATAACAACAGTATCTCATTAAAACAAAGCGTATGGTAATAATGACTTGATTTCCGTGATTCACCGTTTAAGATATTTTTAGATCGGGTTGTGAATGGTTTGCATCATGCTAGGTTTACTGTGCTGCTAGATGCGCCTCACTTGTGCGTTGCGTCGGGTAAATAAAAATAAATAAATGTAAATAAATAAGTGTGACATACATATATAAATAGGCATTTTAGCGTTTACGCTGAGTGATTCCTTCGTTTTTTTCCCTGTACAGCTTAGTCTGAGTGTATCAGATCCCGTATAAATGTTGGTGTAGTTTAATTTTTGAGCTAGGTTTAGTTGACCTGTGAAATAGCTGGTGTGATGTTTAGTGGTGGATGACCAGATGTGTGTTCAGGTCAGGTAATAAAGTGATGCCTTCCTGTGTCTCGTGAGAGGGTGGCCGTGTACTAAAATGCTCCCTGGTTTACAGGTGCTGAAGAGAAAGCAACTGAACAGTGAGGAGGTCCAGCAAGTGTCCATCCGTCGGTTCTCTACCTTCAACCTCTTTTCCAGGACGAAAGTCACAGATTCCCCAGCCGACAGCCCCTCATGTGGGACCTGGGTTGAGTACAGAAGTGCCTCTTTCCCACAGTTCAGTGCCTTCCTCAGGTGAGCCATGCGGGGATGTTGGGCCCAGTCATCCAAGTCACGTGGAGCATTAGATAGGCACTCTGTCAACTGTATGCCACACCGCTGTCAGTCAATGTGATTCATTTCATCTCCTCTCTGTCTCCCTCTACTGGTAGTTCACTCCAGCACACTCCCAAGCGCACTAGGGCTCTGAAATGAATTCCTTTTGTCCACCCATGCTTCAGCTTGTCCCTTACCCTGCTTATGTTTTTTTCAGAGACAGTCTTGGACCCATCAGAGTGGACGAGGTCCTTAACAGTTTTGACAACACCGGAAATGTCTGTGAGTACAACACACCCGCACACATCCTTCTAGACATTTTCAATGAAACACAGTCACCACCAACTTTTTTTTGAGGTCTATTATATAACAGCCACTGTTTTATATTAATAAAGAAATCAGTAGTGAACTAGGAGAATTACGGCTGTAGACAGGAAAAATGTTTCTGGGTGTTAGAGAGAACTGGTCAGCTGATGAAGAAAAGAGGCACATTTTATTTATCCAGTCATCAATCCATCCATCCAAGCCAGTTATCCTGTACAGGGTCTTCGGGAATCAATCCCAGGCAGCACAGGGCACAAGGCATCGAACTTTAATAACTGCATTCTGGGTAACTGCAAATTTTTGGAAAGTAGAATACCCTTTGTGACATCAGAACATGCAAATTACACACACACACACACACACACACACACACAGCAGGGGTGGGTTTCAAACTCCAACCCCTGGAGGAGTGACATGACAGCTCTACCCCCTGAGTCTCTCTGCCAACTATGATATTGGTTTATAATATGGTGAACATGTATCCATTTGACATGGTCTAACATGTTCTGTAATAGCTTCCCCCTACAGGGCCCTGGCAGGTGCATGTCATGGACAAATATTACTATGTACATTTATCAATACTTTAATTTAATTCGGAAATCCAAAGTGTAACCATTATCATCGCATTTACTGTCTGTGTGTATTCTGTAACGTACCTATAAAACACTGGTACTGTTTTGAGTTATTACAAATTTAACGCATTGCATCAGAATATCCTTTACTTTGTATTCACACATATGTGCATCCGAGAAATGTTCCTAACTTAATTTATGATCGCAATGCTATCCAGATAATATGATTATAATTTTTAACAGTGAGTCACAATACTCTTGTGTCCTGATCCTCGATATCTGATATATGATCTATTTACTGTAATTCTTTTATTTATAGCACTGTAATTTGAGGTGAGGGAAAACAGAAAAGGAAAATGTCAATAGTATGGTAAGTCGATACAGAAATTCAGGTTCAATGAGCTGTATTTTATATGAGTGTTGCGACGTACTGTAAAGGGGGTAAGAGAGATACGGTGCCATAAAAAATCCTGCAATATCCAATGCGTGTACGCGCCATCATCGACACGGCTCGAGGAGGGCAGAAACGCAGGGGAGGGAACCGGATAGAGCGAGTGAGGACCGAAAAATATAATCATGGATTCGGAGCCTCGGTCGCAACACCAGGCACAGCATCTGCATTTGTATTTCTACTGATCCATCGAAGGGACTCGCTCATGTGCACGATAAAAAAGGATACATCCTGCGTTTGGAGAGGATTTTGGCAGCAAGGATTTCACGAATGATCCCATTGTGGGCTCCATCTCCATTTGCTCGCGGAAGATTCATCAACGATCCCCGGCAGCGCTTACTGTCCGTCAACGCCAGCGTCGGTTCTGATGGGACGCAAAGCATGTAGATTATTTCTGCACATTAGGCTTAATAGGAAAAAAAAGCTCTGGTCAGTTTTATCGTGAAATGTATCTTTTATTTGCAATGTATGCTGAGTGCCAAGTCGGCGGATTGTATGCCGTTTGAAAGGAGGAGGGGAATCGTAAAGGATTTTACTCATCGCTGTTGAATCACTTTCCGTGTTTATATGTATATAATTATTTTAACTATTTAGGTATAACACTATCAGTCGTGGCGGAATTACTAGATTTAATTCTCCGTTTTTAAAAAAATCTCTGCACTGACCTTCACATTATTAGGGAAACATCTGGGTATTTTAACCTATTTTAAGGCACCCTGTTATCTCAAGCGGGTTTTCGTGAGCTCATTGGAAAAGATATAGGGGCAATAAAGAGGAGAACGCCGGGAAAATATAGGGGAATTTAGGGAAAAAATGCTGCCATCGCAAGAAGCCTCCAAGATCTACCATGACAACTACATGCGAAACTCCAGGGCCATCGGAGTACTCTGGGCGATATTCACGATTTGTTTCGCCATCATAAATGTGGTGGTATTTATTCAGCCCTACTGGATCGGGGACAGTGTAAATACCCCACACGCCGGCTACTTCGGCTTGTTCCATTACTGCGTGGGCAACGGCAATTCCAACCGGGAGCTCACCTGCCATGGCACCTTCTCCGACTTCAGCTCGATCCCCTCCGGCGCTTTCAAAGCGGCCGCCTTCTTCGTGCTGCTGTCCATGGTACTCATCTTGGGCTGCATCGCCTGCTTCGCCCTGTTCTTCTTCTGCAACACCGCCACTGTCTATAAGACGTGCGCCTGGATGCAGCTGCTGTGTGGTGAGTGGGGATCGCGGTTAGCGTCGCTATCGCCTTTTCTCACCCTGCGCTCCTTTCGCCTGTTTTAGACGCGACCGATATTCAGCCATTCGTCTACTTTACTGGTGAGCAGGTCCAGCCTTCGCAAATCTGCTCCATATGTGCTAGAGCAGCTTCCAGCCTTGAACCTTAAATCTGCGCATCATCACATATTTAGGGGGGAAATATATCTATATAAACATATTTCAGAGGTTCAAGCGTCACATTACGATTTGTGCGGTTTATTGTGGGTGGAATTCATGTGACAGAGCAGCGTATCTTGGTTTATTATGAATTTTGTATCATGGTGTTTTTTTTTTTTTTACAATTAAACATCTGAGGTATTTTAAACAGTGTATATGTGGTGCAATCTCTCCATCTTGTCGCCGCATTTAATACAAAAAACCTACAGAATGTAGTATCATTAGACGGTTCTGAGTTTTGTCTTGAAAACATTGCTGAATCTTTTAAGATAAACTAATTAATTAACAAGCGAAAAATACAATGGCGTGTTATCTCCGCCGTTTTCTGCAGCATTCCTCGCCAATACTATCCAACCTGCGCTAAATGAGCAGGACATACGCCGTACACCAGCGGTCACAGGAGCGTAAAACGTCTGGTCGTAATCGCTTTTTATTACAGTGGACTCGATTTATTAAGTTTTGTTTGGGAATAAAAATGGCCATTTCAAAGCGAAGTGGGGTCTCCATTGGTTACCTCTGGCCTACTGCATAAGGGAAGTTATATTATTAGATAACAATGAAATTAAACTCAGTATCTGGAAAGCTGAACGTGAACAATTGGAAGATCCAACAAATAACATTCACCAATTTTTAATTTAATTAGAGAAGCAAGTAACCTGGGCTTAGCCCAAATTTGAGGGGTTTTACGGTAGCATGCAGAGTGATCGGTGTCAGACCCCGGCGCAGTCAGATCGCCTAAATTCCCTGATAGATGCGCTCTGAAATCGTGGATACACCACCTATTAAAAAACGTGCATAAGCATAAGCACGGCAGTTACCTTTATGGCAAATCATTTAATCATCCTTAAACAATTAAATAATTGTGGCACATGTTATTTCACGCTGTAGTTTAATATATTAAATTAATACTTAGAATGGTTGTCGCTCGACCCAATGCAAGTAATCCCGAGAGACTACGGTCGGTATATTTTTACGTGTGTAAGCATTTTATGCTCGTTTGATTTAAATACACTGCCATCTGTTATGCCTGCTCGTACATAAAGAGTATTTTTGTCTCTAAACAGAATGACTAAATTAAACATGCTCTGTAGTGTTTTAACCTTGGTCTTGTGAGAGAGGTGAAACTATGCAAGGTGACGCGATCTAATCAGATAACACGTCCAAATGTGATGGCGGGAATCTTACGTTACGCTGAACTTTCAGCAACTTTTCATGAATGAAGACAGTCGTGTTACCATTCAACGGAGCAGTGCTGCTGGACCCCTCTGTAGAAATGTGTGTGTTACCTTAGACGGACGTGATGTTCTTCCATAGAGCCAAGATCTGAAGGTACTATATTGGAACTGGGCTTGTGTTCTGGGGTACCTCTGTGCAATGCACTAATCATATGTCCAGATTTCTGATTACACTAGTTTCCAATTAAGTAGAAGAGGTGCAAATTAATTGGGCTTAAATAAACATACTCCACTGTCAGTTAATTCAGGTGAGACTTTACTCAGAAGGACAGCAAAGCTATAAGGAGGATTCTGCACCTGTTCTTGGCAGACAATGGCAATCTGTAGTATATGCTTTCTGGCTGTTGGGAAATGAAAGCACAGGGTTCACCCCAGAAAGAAAATAAGTAGTTAAAATGGAATTCTTATAGATTCCCTGTCAGCCTCACAGCTTCATATGGAGAGTAATCAGGGTTGGAAAATGCTGAAACAGAAAATGTCAAAGGAGTAACTAGTAAGAGTTGATGGCAAACACCGGTTAGAACCACATGAGAGAACGGCTTTGTTGTGAGTTGCATCCTGGGATTTATCGACTCTATAGGCCAATAAAGGGTATCTTTGCTGTCCACCCCCCTCCACGATATGTTTGAATAGGCAGGGCCGCTACTTCACCAACCTCCTTACTCATAAGCTAGAAAGATGAAGTAAGTCTGCATCCATTGATTTTTCATAACTGCTTATCCCAAGTGCAGAGTTTTGCTGAACAGGTAGCCTGTGCCAGGAGGGACAGGGCATGAGTCAGAGGTCATTCCTGACACGATCCCAGTCCATTGCAGGGCAGCACACAGTCACAATCACATAACCACGTATATTTGGAAAACAGAGTTACTCAAAGGGAAGTCCTACAGGGGAAGAATATTTAATCTCCACAGTCAGGGCCAGGGCAAATGTGAAAGTAACACCTGGGATGGATGGATGGATGGATGGATGGATGGACAGATGGATGGATGGAAGGACGGTCAAATGGATGGATGGAGAAATCATAAACATAACCAGGACCGGTCAAGCCCTTTGGAAACACAGGGAGCTGCCCAGGACTCCATCTTCATCTCTATGAGAATGAAGCTGGAATTACTGTATGCTCTGCAGGGAATGGATGCTTAAATTCCACAACTTGATTTCTGTCCTACAGATTTTGAGTTCCTGTAACTTTTATATGTAAATGGTGTTTTTCAACAGTATCATAAATCTTTGAGTAGTAATGTCCATTCAAGGCCATAAGCCCCGAAACCTTCACATCTACCATGCTATTTCACTGCCACACAAGCACTTTAAATGCATAATGTTCAGTAAATGTTTTCTTTTCTTTTTTCCCTGAATGTTATTTTTGAAAATCTCCGTTAGAGAAAGGGTAGCACCGCAGACTCTACTGTCTCGGTAACTCTCCTGCCCTTTTCCTACATGCCCGCGAAGCTTATTGAGTTTCCCTCCCGAAAAGGTCACAGGTCCGAGAGGCTGACATTCTGTGCTACAGTTTTGGGCCATTTCCCCAGACTGTGGATTATACCCCTCCACCTTTCAGCAGGAGGATTTTCTCTCATTGTTGATGAAATAACTTTGTGAACTTATCTGTGTGTGAACAATCCAATTATTTCCATGATCTTTATTTACCTTATGGACAACTATTTTTGAATTCTTTATTTGCTAACTGCTGAAGTGTGAATGAACATTCCTATGTCAGTGCTGTGTGGCTCAGCACATTAGGACGCTGGGACTCTGGTCACCAGAAGGTCAGCAGGTCAAATCCCAGTGCAAGGCCCTTAACCCCGAAATACTCCAGGGATTTACTGACCCCGGCATCACAAAAATGTGTGTTGCTTTGTATAAAAGTGTCCGCTAAATAGGTGTAACGTGTATAATGCATCCATCCATTTTCTGCAAACGCTTGTCCTATTCAGGGTTGCTGGGGGAGTCTGGATCCTATCCTGGAGGCTATGGGTGCGAGGCAGAGAACAATACAGTATGGGGCCACAAACCATCACAGGGCTGATGTCTATAACGTTTTTCCCTTCTGAAGAAATGTACAACAAATGTACATTTCAAGTCAGACCTTGAACCCCTTGAAATACTTAAGCAGTTTAACCTGAAGTGTAGAAAATCCTTATAAAGTAATTTTTTGGACTGATAATTTCATTGTAATAACAAGAACCGTGTTGAACATAGACTAGCTACATGATACCATTGCTGTCTCACTGTATGGCCACCATGTGTCAGAAAGAACAGGGAATTGATGCCAGAAAGGCTGGAGACGTCCAGTGGTTTATAGAAATACCCAAATAACCCACGGCTCCGAATGGGGCATAGGTACAGGCAGGTTAACGAGGGCTGAACATCTTTAAGCAAGAACAAAGGACTTTTATTTTTCCTGGGATTTGGTTTAGACCTTCAAAGTCCTGCCAGAGATTGACCAGCTCAGCATATACTGCTGCTTCAAACATTGTGGGGAATGCCCCAGGGGTCTGGGAATGGAGATGAATGCAAAGGTGTCTGATGTGCATTGACTGCTGTGTCCTGCTTCCCGTGTGGAGTGGCTGCTGGTTGGGTGGAGTGAGGCGTGCAGCTCTGCAGGAGAAACCAGAAGGGGTTGGGGTTTGGCACTGCTCAGAAGGGAAAAAAATACACCCTCCAACAAAATATGGATGTTGGTGTTTTATTTTCCTGTTTTTATAGGTTATGCAGAGAGCAGATGCTGGCATGATTGTCAAATGAAGAACAAGGCAGAGCTGGAGTAGAAACAACCGTGATTTTCTGTGATGTGTAATGCTAACAAGGTGGAGTTGTGGTTCAGCGCTCAGCACCGTTGCTGCACAATCCCAGGAAGAGGGTTCGAGTCTCCAGCAGGGCTCCATGTTTGTGGAGTTTGCATGTTCTTCTCATGTCATCATGGGGTTTCCTCCAAGTACTCTGGTCTTCCTCCAACAGTCCAAGAACATGCTGAGGCACACTGGAGTTACCAAATTGCCCATAGGTGTGAATGGTGTGTGAGTGACTGGTGTGTGAATGTGCCCAGTCATGCACTGGCCCCCCATCCTTTGGGCTCTGGACCCCCTGCAACCCCGAGTAGGACAAACGGTTACAGGAAATGGACTGATGGATGTAAACATACCTGAAGAAGAATGACTGTGTTTTTTGTTATGGCTGTTTTCTATCATATCCATCATCAAATACCTGAAAAAGAATTGCTGCCTTTTTCCATGCAATCCATCTACTGTCCTTCTTATTCATACAAAATACACATATGTGCAGACACCAGAACACTAACTTATACAGAAGGAATCATTCCATAATGCCATACTGGGAAAGCGCTTGCCAGAATGCCACCCAACACGTTCCCTGTGCTGTCTGGACAAACTGCATGTCTGTTTTCTTGTCAGTGCTGCTATAGTATTCAGTCCAGTCAGCAGTGAACACATCAACAGCGAATAAAAACCGCTCACAGTGGTCGCTGTATAAGGATTCACTGCCCATTTTAAATGCAAAATTGCAACTTTGATAGTGAGTAACTGAGAGCGGCTGGAAATATGCACTAAGAGACGATGTTTCCTTGGAAGAAAAACTGGGATAACGCTAAAATGGGAGGGGAATGATGGCAATGGTAGTGCCTCCATCGGAATTTAACCCGCAAATCTGTTCTTCTGCGGGTAAATAAGGTAAGTAAAGGCCAACAAAGAGCAGTCTGTCATTGTTCTCAATGGCGCTGGACTTAATTTCAGGAGGTTCTGTTCCAAGGATGTGTAGGTGAAGGCGCATCGTCAGTAGCTCAGTGACTCACGAATCCCCCGCTGTTTCTGTCAGCTGCGGCCCCCCCGCTGCCTTTGTGTATGTGTGCGTGGGGAGGGGAGAGAGGTACAGAGGCACAATAACCCACATCTAACTGAGTTATATATTACAAATGTGTTAACAAGTAAGATAGACGATGAGTGAGATTATCAATTAGGGAATTGGTTCTCCAGAACTTTGGGCTGTGTCCTTGTGTGTATTGCAACACCTGGTCGATTCCTAAAATTGGTATGTTACGTAAAGAGTCAGGTGAATGTTTAGGTGCCAGAGCTTGCCCTTGCTCTAAATCCGTCGGAACAGCGAGTTACTTTTTCCCAATCTCTCCCACGGTCCCTCTTCTCTTCCTCTGAATATCCAGTTTATTCATTTTCTTGTTTCAGAAATTTGAACGTTTTCAGCTGTGAAAGAAATGCCCTTTCATCTCTCCTCATTACGCGAACAATTAGAATGTCTGAGGCGAGGAAAGGCGTCTGTGCTATAAGTCAGTGGCAGAGCAGTGTGACAGCTGCCAAAGTGCAGCCAGAAGTGCAGCCAGACAACAATGCGGGTCGATGCATGGCCGCTGAGGGATGCAGCCTCGGATGGCACTGTGAGGCTTTTACTCTGTTTTCGGGGTGAAGGCCTGTAGTACCACAGCCTGCATCAGCGTGAAAACAAACTCACTGGAAGACAAAGCAGTTGCTGGCTTGTTGGAAGAGCTACAATAGTGTTTAAGTTCTTTTATGGTCTGATACAAAGAGGAAAAAAAAAACGTGTGGTAAAGGTGAGGTAAAGTGGATGAATGAGCTTATCGTGTGACTTTGCCTCAGATGTCCACCCCGCTCCCTCCAGTTACAAGCACATTGGCCACTTTGGCTGTCACGTCCCCCCCAATATCCAATCAGATGCCATGCGGGGCTCGACACGATCATAGGCTGCTCACACACCAAATCTGCTATAGCTGATGCCCATGTGGGTACGGCGTGCTACCCAGCACCACGCTGAGTCACACTGCACAGAGGAAAAGCTTAATCCCTTGTCCGGTGTGCAGGCGAGAATGAAACCGAAGGCCGTGCCTCCGGTCAGAGGGGTGAGACTGATCTTCTTACCCCAGGAAAGGTTGTGTTTTTGTGCAGTCGGTGGCGCGGGGTTTTCCGAGCCGCCATTATTACGGCAGGCGGGAGCCGGCGGAGCGTTGACCAGGGAGAGGGAGCCGTCTAATGGGATTGGACGGCGGCCGAAAGCTCTCGGCCGGGGTGGCGGTGATGGTTTAATCAGCTCGCGCGCCCCGCGCCGAGGCGATACCGTGTGCCAGGCGACAGAAAGGCCCGGCAGACGCTCCCAGTCAGGGGAGGAAGCGGGACAGCTGCTCTCCTCCAGAGCCCGGGCCAGCTCCTAAACACTCACTCGCGGGGAGGAACTGTCTGCCGGCTAGCCCGCTCCTCAGCGCCTGTCCCTGCCGTCTGTCCGCCACCCGCTCTCCCTCACCACAGCCCACTGAAGCCTGGGAGTCGTCAGGAGCATCCAGGTCTGTCCCCGGGGAAATAGGAAGGCGTGTTCAGGAGAGCAGGGCACAGCCTTCACTGAAAGAGGTACCAAGTTGCAGTACAGAGGCCTGGAATCGAGCACGACGCTCTTACACGGTGACAGCTGCATGTTTACTATACATTGTGTAGCCTGCAGTCTAATAAGAGGCAGACGTTTCCTGTTTACAGTGGACGCCGCAATCCTTCTGACCGTGCATCCTCTGCCCACCTGCCCCCGGGACTTAAGCAGTCCATCGGGTTTGGCTGTGTTCATGACTATGTTGTCATAAAGACATTTCTGTCCTTTGTCTCTTCTGGACCTCCGACCCTTGCCAATCACAGGACTGTTTTCCCGTATTCTCCAGATAATCTGGGGCCTATCTGATTGCGGTTGAGGTGAGCTCTCTCTGGAATGACATCAACACTGTGCTGCAGTGAGTGATTGGAGCGAGAGAGGAAGTCCAGTGGGTAATTTGGCTAGTTTTCACATGGCCCATCTTGCTCTCCACGTGAAACATAGACACACATGTATATATAGGTCAGACCAGTTCTGGGGTCAGAGTATAACTTCAGCCAGCATCCGGAATCACCAGAGCAGTTGGGATTAAGGGCCTTGCTCAAGAGACCAGTAATGATATAATTACTCAAACCCACAGTTTTCTAGAACAGGCACAGATCCCCGCCTCTCTGACTGACACACCACCCTGCACGGAGGTGTCAATGAGCCATCAGGAACACTCTTAAAATCATCAAAGAGAATTGTGCCATACCTACAGTACAGTGAAAACAAAACAATTGAGGTTTAGTTGTAAACAAGAGAGCAAATGAAATGACTTTCTTCTCTCCTGCTGGCCCTCATACAAAGACAGCAGGAGAAGCTTCCAAAAAGAGTAATAACAGATGTAGAACGTTCTTCAGAGAGCTACCTGGAGTGACCTACAACATTTACAGAAACATAATTTAGGCGGGGGAGGGGCAAGGTCACCCTGAACCAGTGTGTCACTAAAATCAATTTTTTTATTGCCTCTTTTGTATTCTTCTTAACTAATGCTTATATTGACAACAGCATTTTACATCTAGTTACTGGACCAATTCAAGAATGTTGTTCAAGAATAGATCAGATGAGCCCATCCTGAGACATGCATCCGTTGTCCTTAAGTGCTGTGTCTCTTACCCCTGAGCCCTCAGCCGTAACTCTGCCTCCGATGACAGCAGTGTACTGAGCGTGCACTAACTGATGGGTGAACATGTGCTAGACGCACCAATATGCAGTCCAACCTTCGCTAAACACCTGAGTGTATCTGAGAGCCAGGACCCTGCGTCTCTGTGGACGGCGGCTGCACGTCCTCCTTGAATGCAGATGAGACTTTCTTAAGCCAAAACAGAAAACGCTCGAGAATATTAATGGGAGATCTATCGATATGTGGATATAGATACAGGCCTCGTTAAGGACAGTCAGGGCAGAGAGAAGGAAAAGTAGGCAGGACCGGGGACAGATATCCCACATTATTCCAGGGCCGGGTTGCCCCTAACAACCAGCTGGCAACAGATGAAAGGAGTTGCCCTTTCGTACTGGGCTGCCCTTTCAGCGCACTGGGACGAGACCTCGACATCGATTCCCCGTGTCCTTATGAAGATTCATTTTCATATCTGTTTTTTGTTTTTTTTTTGTTTTAGGACCATTTGCCGCATCGTGGCGAGACGGGGAATGAAATTACCGATATAGATTGTGGACGGGAGTGTAGTATAAAGAAGCGGTGATGGCCATTAAATCAATACGAGGTTCTATGACCGTCAAATTATATAGCAAATTAGTGTTCACTCATGCAGATCCCATTTAGCAGTGAACAAAATCCTCTTAATGTTTGCTTTGCAGGGGCTGGTTTTTAAGAATGGGAATTTTGGTCCCATGATCATGTTTTAAGTTAACTGGTGAGCCAGACTGTTACTGGTTTGCATCCCAGGCTTGTCAGTCTGAACTCTGCCCCCCTCCATGCCACATGTCTCTGGTGTCACTAAACTGTAGGTTTATCATCACCAAAGTTTCACTTTGCACCACAGAAAGAGCATCTGTGTCAGTTTGATTGAGACACAGTAAATTGTACTTTCTTTGGTTCTGAAGTAACCTAACCCGCTATATCAGGCCTGGGCATTTTTGATCGATGGGGATCGATGAAGCCGAGATTCTTCATGTCAGCACAGGCCATTTTTTAATGATTATTTTCATTAAAATACAAAAAGTAATAGACTTTTATAGTAGATTTTTTGAGAATTCCCCCCCCCCCCTATTTTGAAAGTACATGCAAGAATCAATAGAATCAGTGCGTTTTTCATGTTTAATTTATTTATTATTAATCCAAAGAAAAAAATCTGTTCCTTTCCACAGATTTGAACATAAAAGTGGAATTTTGTTTTGATGATCACCAGGGCCAGAAAAAGTAGCTCTGTGAGCCAGAACAGCAACAACGATGATCTCCACTTCCATTCTCAAACAGAAAGACCTTTTTGTCTCCAGGTGTCTCTCCCTGCCAATTAAATGACCCCCCCCCCCAGATTCTGACTTACCCCAAAGGTGTGCTTCTCTGGTTAATGTGCATCCCATGTTATTTAGTGGTGTTTTAGGGCTGCATTGCATTGAACTGTCATCATCAGCATCTCTGCAGTTTAATCTGAGCTAGAGACCTGTGCTTCAGTCCCCACTAAGAAGCCCATTGTTAGCGCAATACTGTCATTCGATAGCTCAAATAAATAGATTCTTGTTAATTTTTAATTCCAGGAGAGAGTAAATTAAATTTGACAGAGGTAAATTTCCCAACCTCCTGTTGGTTAAGCAGAAAATCATTGAATTTGATTAAGGTGAACATTCCACTGATAAAGAAATGCACTAGTGAGGCTTCTGTGTCATTGCTTGTGTTTTTTCAAGCATTAGGATAGCTCATGGTATTAGCTCATGGTATTAGCTCATGGTTAATTTAATTTTGTAACTTCAAACAGAACTGATTCTCATAGAGGAAGTGGATTCTCAAACATTTGTTACTACACTGAAATATTTATGTGGTAGAAAAGCTTGTGCTTATCTTATATGTTTGCAGCAGTTCTCATACTGTAGGTACGTGTCAGCCGCGTCAGATTTTGGGTCGTGCTGTGGCCTCACACCTGGACGTTGTGGCTTTGAATCCCACCTCCAGCCCTACGTGTGGGTCTTGCATGTTTGCTCTGGGCTCTGTTTCCACACAGTAAAGCATTACAGTATTTTCTACTGAGAGTCATAAGGCATTATACTGCTGATTTTATATGTATATGTACTGTATCTAAAAGCAGTTACTTAGTCAAATTTAGCTGGGAGCAAGTCAGCTGTGATGCATTGGAATGCCTTGTGGACACATTATAATGTGTTATGAATGTGTTCATAGATTGTTATAAATATGGCATTCATAGTAAGTGTTACCAAAATAAGCTTGTCATATACATATTTTTTAAATATAAAAATAGGTTCTTGCAATATAAACCTTTGTGGTAGATACATTACATTTTAGCTCTATACCAGGGGTGGCCAATCTTACCCAGATTGGGCCGGTGTATGCTGGTTTTCGCTGCAACTCCCAAATTAGATTACTAATTAGAGGACTGATTGGCTGAAGAGTCCTCACACCTGGGTTCGAACAGCTGACCTGAATGTTAACCCAAAAACCTGCATACACACCGGCGCTGCGTGGATAAGATCGCCCACCTCTGCTCTATACTAAATAAAACATTAGTGACTTTATGAAATGCCAAATAAAATATATCTTTTCATTGATCTATGCATTGATTTAATGGCCGAGCGGCTGTGTGGGTACTCCGTTACATTTCACTGTGTAGTACACTCTACGGGTGTTCATGCTGATCAGTAACAAAGAAACGGGCTTATAGGAGACGTTTTCACTGGGGTGTGATCCAGGGACCCCGGGTGGTGTCACTGCCCAGCCTGGCCCTGCAGCACCGCTTGGACGGGTCCGTTGGATGGGTCCGCTATCCATTGGCACGGCTTTCTAAGCAGTGCCGTTAATGACAAGGGAACAACCAACTACAAATGTGTTTGTGGTTTAAGACATAAATTCTCCTAATGTTATTGATCTGCCATTGAAAGTGATTGCATAGAGTAATTTGTAATGAAGGTCTGTAGTTGTAAGGGTCCCAAACTGAGACGGGGGAGAAAAATGCACAAGGACATGCAAGGAACGGTCCACAATGCAGGAGCGTGTCCGTTGCACTTTCCGTATGCGTTATACTGGAAGGCCTGATGTGGGAATGCGAGAACTATAGAGCTGACAGGTCAAGGTGTTTCACAGAATCTGGGAGCAGAGCATGCAGATGGGAAAGAGGAAGGGTTATGAGTTTGCTCCTCTCAATTAGCAACTCATCAAACGCAATTTGATTTTATCTTATAAGTAGCTAAGCTGCAGGAAAAAATGGACTGAAATTATGGAGTGGAGAGCTCCGTTTTTTGCCAGCCCCAGGGATGAGTCGCCGCCCTGCTGTTCAGGTTCATCAATCACGCCCTAGGCCAGGATGCAGATGAGGGGAATCATAGATGAACCGGCATTAAAAAATACAATGTGGTGAACAGCGCCCCCTCAGCCCTGTGCTGTCTGCCATGTGTTTTCAGTATATTTTTGTGGAGGGGAGTTCAGTTTGTAGATGATCCCATTACTGTCCCCCCTCCCCGCTACGCTCTTTGCCTCACCTTGTACCGCACATAAACAGGCCGCCGGAGGTGCAGCATGGTGTCTGAGCACCATGTGTTAATCAAACACCGTGAAGGTATATGCTGTCTAAAAATAAAACAGTGAGAATAATTATGAGCATAAAATGTCTCACTTGTAAACAAAGGACTTGATTACAAAGGGATACAAATAGTATGCATAGCACCATTGTAAAAGCTTAATCTGATACCCATCCATCTATCTATCTATAGATAGATCTATATTATGTTTTACATCAAGTACAGATTTAGCTCAATTTCAATTAAAATTTATTTGTATAGCACTTTTTTTTTTTACTTTTTTAAAGAACATAAACAATATATAACACATATAATAGAAAAGACAGTTGGTCACTATATACACATTCAAAAGTCAATCATTTATACAATGACAGGTAATGAGGTCATATGTATAGCGCTTTTTCACAACATCACATTGTCTCAAAGCGCTTTACATCATCCCTGCCCAAAGCCCCCAGTGAGCGAAGTCCGAGGAGACAGTGGCAAGGA
>JAODLC010001218.1:17629-33148 GCA_026781145.1 Hippopotamyrus pictus | reverse complement strand
TGCTGGGAATGAATGCATTCCCTGTTAACTGTTAACGTGCTTTTTCCCTGGCATACTTGATCTGACGCATATTGTGAAGAGCGACTAGTTACCGGGGTGGGGGGAGGGGTTCTAGCTCATTTTGGTTTTCCACTGCAGACGGGTCGGCTCGGTAAAGGCGATGCTGGGTTTGGAGACCGACAGTGACGTAAAGCCGAAGAGGAACTTATTTACTGTGTACAGTCTGTACACCATGATTTACTATGTGCTAATTTCTGCTAGCACGTCTGTGAGAATCGTCGTGGTAACTCAGCTAGCATTTAATGCTAACATAACATTCATTTGTGTGAATTTGCATTACGCATCCATTCCCTTGAGCTGTTCTATAGTACTTGTTTAAGGAGGAGGTTGGAAATTTTCCGTTTCCGAGTTATCGAGAATGCATTAATACATCGCAATAATATATAGAATATGCCCTTTTTCTTTCAGATAATTTATGAGCTGAACATCAATATTTCTGTTCATTTTAACCAGTCAACTCGGCTTGGTCACACTTTCCTCCTGCGAGTAAGCAGGGCCGTGTCACCCCTGGTACGGCTTACGTGTGCTACAGTGGAAAGCTGCCAGTTCACAGTACGGCTCAATTCCTGGTGGCAGTGGAAAAGCGCGATTAGTGTCGCACATTTCAGAGAATTGAAGCATGATTCTCCGCTCAAAAATATTTACACTTTTGTCACTCTTTTATCCAAAGCGACGCACAGCTAGGGATGCAAAATTTCGGGAATTTTCCAGTTAATTCCCATATATTCCCAGTAATTCCCATGCAAAGTTTCCAACTTGGAATATTTCCAAAATTCCCCAGCTAAACTTCCCGTGGGATGGAAAGTTTCCGGAAACTTCCCGGAAACTTTCCGCCCCTTTACAACCCTACGCCCAGCTGAAAGCAGGGTCAGCCGGTCCCAGCAGCAAATGGGGTTAGGCGCCTTGCTCGAGGGCCCAATCATGAATTCGCTCAGCCGACTTTGGGATTTGAATCGGCAACCTTATGGTGACGGGCACCGAGTGCTGACCCGCGTCTAACCTCATGCAGGGTGCGACGGGCGGCGCCAACAAGGACACGCAGATCCTCCAGTGTCACGGGGAGGCTGATATGTTGGTGCCGCTCGTCTTCGGCTGTCTGACCGTGGAGAAGCTGAAGAGCTTCCTCAGCCCGGCCAGTGTGCACTTTAAAACCTACCCAGGAATGCAGCATGGGTCCTGCCCGCAGGTCAGTGAGCGCTGGAAGCAGGTGGTCGCACATCAGTTAGGTTCACGTTGATTTAGCGGTCGTTTTAACCAAGGTGATGTACATCTGAGAAAGCAGGGCCAGCTAGTATCTGGGGCAACTGGGATTATGGATCTTGCTGAAGAACCCAAGCAGGGATGCGAACAAACAACCTTCTGATCACAGGATCAGAGTCCTAACCCACAGAGCCGCACACCAGCCCTGTGTATACTATATGGACAAACGTATTGGAACACTTGGCCATTACACATTACACCTATAGGAATTTTTGACATCCCATTCGAAATCCATAGACATCAATCTGGAGCTGGTCCCCCCTTTACAGCTATTTCAGCCGCCACTCTTCTGGGGAGGCTTTCCACAAGGTTTTGGAGTGTGTCTGAGGGAATTTTTGCCCATTCATCCAGAAGAGCATTTGTGCGGTCAGGAACTGATGCTTCACTTGAAGGCCTGGCTCACAATTAACATCCCAAAAGTGTTTGATAGGGTTGAGGTCAGGGCTATGCAAGTCAGTTAAGTTCTTCCACACCAAACTCACCCAACCATGTCTTTATAGACTTTGCCTTGTACACTAAGGCACAGTCATGCTGGAACAGAAAAGGGCCTTCCCCAAACTGTTCCCACAAAGTTGGAAGCATAGGATTGTTCAAAATGTCTTTGTATACTGAGGCATTAAGAGTTCCCTTCACTGGAACTAAGGGGCCTAGCCGAACCCCTGAAAAACAACCGCAAACTATTATCCCTCCTTCACCAAACTTTACATCTGGCACAATGCAGTCAGGCAGGTAATGTTCTCCAGACTCGTCCATCAGACTGCCAGAGAGAGAAGCGTCATTCATCACTCCACAGAACACGTTTCCACTACTTCAGAGTCCAGTGGCGGTGTGCTTTACACCAGTGATCCCCAACCTTTTTGCCACCACGGGCCGGTTTTATTCTGTTAAAATCCCGCTTCACAATGATAGGTTGTTGGAAATGGAAGCAAGGCATTCAGTGCTTTTTTTTGGCGATCTCCGGATATTCTGCCTTATCCAGAACACTGGCAGAGTTGTTGTTTGAAACATACTTGTAATGAGGTGCACAATATTTAACTAATCACCAAGTGCGTCGCTTTATCGCCCCCTATGAGCCACAGATGGAAGTGCGGCCTGGCACCCGGTGGTTGGGGACCCCTGCTTTACACCCCTCCATCCGACGCTTGGCGTCACGCTTGGTGATGTGAGGCTTGCTTGCAGTTGATCTACCACGGAAGCCGATTCCATGAAGCTCCCTGTGTACAGTTTTTGTTCTGGGGTTAGTGTCAGAGGAAGTTTGGAACTCTGCAGTTACTGAGTCAGAGTGTTGGCGCGCGTACACACTATGCACCTCAGCGCTCAGGGACCCCGCTCTGTTACTTTACGTAGTCTGCCATTTTGTGGCAGAGTAATACCACTTACAGTTGACCGTGGAATATCTAGCAGGAAAGATATTTCACAAGCTGACTTATTACAAAGGTGGCATACTATGACAGAATCACACTTGAATTCAGTGAGCTCTTCAGAACAACTCATTCTTTCACAAATATTTGTAAACCTGACTGCATGGCTAGGTGCTTGATTTTATACTCCTGTGGCATAGGGTCTGAAAGAAACACCTGAATTCAATGATTAAGAGGTGTGTCCCAATACTTTTGTCCACATAGTCTATATGTACATTTATTTAGCATTTAGTTTTATTTTAACGCAACTTAAAATTGAGAAAGCAGGGTCAGACAGCAAACCAGAGCAACTGGGGCTTAAGTGCTTTGCTCGAGGGCCCAAATGGGATTTGAACCAACAACCTTCCAGTGATGGTCCCAGAATCTCAACTCTCCGAGTAACGCACGATCCTGCTGGTTTTCCAGGATTGTTTGGTATCTTTATCTCACCACGTCGCTCTTCTTACAGGAGATGATGGACATCAAGCAGTTCATCGAGAAGCAGCTCCCCCCGATCAGCTGATCTCATGACGTCGGCCTTCGAACGCACACCAGCACAAACTCGGGCTGAAAGCTGAGTCCTCTGTAAGCTCTTAGGTCCGTCGCGTGGCTAAGACAAGCTAACGTCGCTGAATGGTAGACACACCACCAACCCCGCAGCAGAGTCTTAGCCCAGGAGACGCTGTGGGATTCTACATCCGGCTCAGTCCTTTATGAAACTTCCACGGTCACAGCGAGAGCGACGGGGACCCAGAACTTCAGCACCTACATGGCTAGTGTTGTGTTCTAACTCTTGTGGAAATAGCTGTTTATCACGAAAAAGCCATTTCCTCTTGGTAAAGATGCGTTTGGATGTTTAATGAAATCCATTACGGAAATGCTACTTATTTGAATGAAATGGATTTACAATAAATTATGCTATAAGACCTTGTGTTTGCAATATGTCATTAAATGCTGATCAACACAGTGTATAGCAAAATCCATTTTAAATGGACCGGGGGCTGTTTAATTTTAAATTGTATTAGGGATATCATTGTAGGTTCTCTCGCTCCTTACTGAGCTTCGTATTTCATGTTCCGGTCATGGGTCTGGTCACAAGTTCACAGAACCCGCATTAATCGATATTAAACTGGCACAGGACGCCCGAATCGAATGTTAAATATAGGTATTAACGTTTAGCTTCTGTGTCGATTATTTCCCCTTGTACGTTGTCATATCATCTTGCGTTGACGTCAAACTCTTGCATGTATTTATTTTTCCTCCTTATATCGGAGCAAACCTGTACAGCATCTTCATTAACAGGAGGGGGCGCTGTCTTGAGTCATGATTTGCAACATGCTGCGACTTTCTAATTTTATCACGGCTTTCATCAGGGGAGTGGGTTTGGATTCAACGTTGATAGGGACCGAATCAGGCCGGAACGGTTCCCCCCGCCCTCCTATAAACGCGCTCGGTACTCCTACAATATTCAGAGACATATCCATACCGTCCATAGCCAAATCTACACCCTTGGCTTCCACTTTGATGGCAATGGGGTCTTTTCATCGAAACTAATGAAGAAAAAAGGCGTCAACCATGTCGATTGAAAAATATTTGCATGGCGGTGGCACTATAAGATGTATGGTAACTGGTAAAGCCAATTTGACTATATTGAGGGAATGACTCAATGAGGGGTTTCCCCATCCCGATAAGTATTATAATTATGCAATTATTATTATTTTACTATTATCATTATACTAGTTGTACTACTCGTAGTGCTTAAAGTGGGGGAAAAGAGGTACGGGTACTCCCCTTTGTTACTCAGTACCAGCCAAAATTGAAAGGTGCCAGGGTACTCTCATAGATATAATATTATATCTATGGGGTACTCTGATGAGAAATACAGAGAGGTGTTGTTATGGGGTACCGGTGAGAACCGGACCACCTCAAGCGCCGTACTTCATTCTCGATGGCAGGTAGCGGAAGGGGAGACCCCAGCGGTACAGACTTCCATGCAGTTTCATGTCAGCAGTGATCCCCTTAAAAATTAAAGTGCAACGACATGGCCGCACCTCTGTCCCACCGAACAGCTTCTGCAGATGTAACCGAAACCAAGCGACCAAGCCAGTCATCAAACGGATCATTAAGAAACGCCGAGTATTCCAACCTAGTGATCGGGCAGGCGCGAGGAGACTGGATTACAATATTTTTACAGAAACACCGTTGTTTCCCGGATTTGTATCATTGTAGGAACGACCCTAATAAATACTAATAATCAACAGATTGGCATGTGTTTTTGTCAGTCAGTCGCTATGCATTTATTTCTTGCAGTCTGGCATTTTCAGCACCTCTAAGTAAGAGTAGGTTAAATTTAACTATACAATTTGGCAGCTTTTTCAGCAAGTGAGCCCTGGAAATGAGCATGTTTCTTCATTACCATATTATGATTATAGATAGACTCTTTAATATAAGAGGCACATATTTTCATGGTATGTTTATGAGACCATCCCGCTATCAGGAAATACATTCCAATTACACATAAACCGAGGCGTCGCAACTGAACCGGCAGTGCGCATGCGCAGAACGAAAGCAGCGCAAATTTCAACTAAATTATCCCGCAAATTGTCAGTAAATCCTGGCACACACTTAATACTAATAAAAAAGCTAGAACTGCAATGCACAGACTGATTTATTTTTTTTGTCTTTTAATGCAAAGCAAGTAAATCTGATGCAAATTTGTACATATAACATGAATGAATTTTCGGTCCTTTGGTGGGAAAACACAGAAAGGTGCCAAAAAAGAGGGAAAGGTTTATAGGGAAAGCAAGGTGGCCGCAGGTAGGAGGCGGAGAGGAGCGCGATCGTGCGCAGACGCAGCGGCAATCAGTGCATCGGCCATCGGCCCCCTAGCCGAGTCGCTGATCCTTCCCTCCCCGGGCCAGCTGCGCCCGCCCAGCCTACTGATGCGCCTGTGCACCGTCGCCGAGCTGCTGGCCTGACCCTTTTCCTTTTGTTTTTTTTATTTTTTAACTATTTGTACATTTCTTTTTTATTAAATAAAACTTGTGGCGCCAGGCAGCGAGCGATGGGCAAGAGAGAGGAGGAGGAAATCATCCGGATCGCCAAGAAAATGGATAAGATGGCGCAGAAGAAAAACGGGGTGAGAGATGAGAAGGGGGATCATGTCGGGAAGCTGCTCACATGAGGCTAGATCACCGAATAAATATCCATGGTCGGGGACTGTTTTATACGTTCGTGCTGTATGTTAAATTAAAGTGACTAAGTATTTAAAGAGGGCTTCCTTATAGTGCCCGGCAGATCGCCTTTATTTTAGCTCCCCCGGCATGCCCCATATGCATATAAAGGGTGTCTTCAGCCGGCTTTATCTGACCTTATACCCGGCTCGCTTGGGTGCTTTTGCATGAAATCGCGCTGTTTTTTTTAAAGAGAAAAATCTCCACGAGTTATTAAAATGCGGCTTTGCGGATCCGAGGCCTCCGCGCTCCTCCCGCTGGTAGTTATACATCATGCCGCGGCGGCGCGCCTCCCTCGGCGCCAGGCTGCCGGGGAACAAGCGGGCTCACGGAGGACCGTGGCGGCGGCGATGGCCGGTCGTGATCCGCCCCCCCTCGAATCGGCGTTTGACGCCATGCGTCTGTCAGCCTTGGGATGCATCTGCCGGGAATCATCTGGAATACCCAGCTGGGACTGTGTGCAGTTGCAAAAATACAACACAGTACCTGTTCTGCTGCCTTTGCCCGGAATTGAGTAATTAAAATTAAGCAATTGACTGAAGTATTTACAATCTGAAGCTCTGAACTTGCTCAGCGAGTTGAAATATGCAGATACAATAATGCGATACAATATTTATACTACTACCTTGACGTAATTAAAATGCAGCGTGTGACTTAGTGGGTTAGCACTCTGTGCCTGTGACCCGAAGGTAGCCGGTTCAAATCCCAGGGTCGGCAGAGTGATGTCACCATTGGTCCTTTGAGCAAGGCCCTTAACCCCAAAATGCTCCATAGACTGTCTGAGCCTGCTTCCTCAATTTTACGTGTGTGGATAAAAGCATCAGCTCAATAAATGTTACGGCTATGAAACACTTAGCTGCTGTTGTCTGAACAGCCCAGAATATATTGCTGGGATTGTGTGGTCGCAGTAATGCATTACGATAATTATTTTGCCGCTGTAGAAACAAAATGTAGTAATTGTCGAAATTGCACTTACAGTCCGGAGCTCTGGACCTGCTCAGAGAGCTGAAGAACATTCCAATGACACTCGAACTGCTACAGGTGAGAGACCGCCGGATATGGGGCGGCAAGTGTCAAGTGCTCATTTTCGCGTACAAAATACATTCTGTGCCACATAAAGCATTGTTTACTGATGGAATCAAGTAATGCCTTGCTGCATTCTGTCCACAAAAGCAACAAAAACTTTGTCGTGCACAGGAATCAAAAGGAATGTTTCATTCTATGTGCTCAATTGGCATCAGCACTTTGCATTTTGTGGACAGAAGAAAGTCATTTTGTGGTCGAAATGCATTTCATGAATGAAAGAATCATGTTGTGCACAAAATGCATTTTGTGAATTACAGAAAGTCATTTTGTGGTCGAAATGCATTTCATGAATGAAAGAATCATGTTGTGCACAAAATGCATTTTGTGAATTACAGAAAGTCATTTTGTGGACAGAAAGCCATTTTGTCTGTACACGAAATGTACAGACTCGGCAAAATTTAGTCTTTTGCCGAGTCACGAAAGGTACCACAAAATGCGTTTTGTCTTTTGCTGAGTCATGAAATGCCTTTCATCTTTCGCTGAGTCAGGAGAGGTACGTAGCAGGTACCTTGCGGGGAGGGGGGTTGTACCTTGCAATGACCAGAAGTTGGAGTGCGGGTTTGATTTTGCAGACACGTCATTACGTTTAAATATAAGAAAAATCCAAATAACTCCAGGGCTCATACTTTTACTAACTAATTACTAATTAAAATCGGCAGTTGACCAGTGACTGTCCTGTCCTGTTTGTCCCCCTGAACACTCTGCAGACCTGGTCAAGTCACTGTAAACTCCATCAGCAGCTTGCGACTCCAGCGATTCTACGAGGATCCGCAGACAGTCTGTGGCTCCTTGCGTTAATCCATTAATATTCGCCATTTTATTGTTGCATATTACATGCAGTGTGCTTGGTGTGAACTATAGGGTGCAGAGTTATTCAGGGGAAAATGGCACGGTAACATAGCCTAGAATTGGAGAGAATCAGCACCGAGATTTTTCGCTGGCTTGGCTTAAAAATATAGAAAGTGTAATGGAAAAAAAAAAGTGACACCAAGCCAGGAGTTGTTTGTATTTTTCCATCAGTCCATTTTCTGAAACCGCTTAATCACAACTGGGGTCGTGGGCGGGACCAGAGTGACCGGGAACAATGGGGGGCAGGCGGGAACCAACCCCGGGCAGCCGCCAACACACCGCGGGGGTACACACACTCACTGGGCCAACTTAGACTCACCAATCAGCCTATCCTGCACGCTTCTGGACCGTGGGAGGAAACCACGCGAACACGGGGCGAGCGTGCAAACTCCACACAGAAAGGACCTGGGACCAAACCCAGGACCTTCTCACTGTGAGGCAGCAGCACTAACCGCTGCACCACCATGCTGCCCTACTTGTGTCTTTATTACACGTGAATGCGACTTAAACATAATTACACGGGTCTGCAAAATCAAAGTCGGCGATCCACCTTGACTATCAATCACGAAATGTCACACAACCTGACTTTCATTTAATTTAATTTAATTTAATTTAACATTCCTTTTGATCTCTGTGCACAAAAGACAGTGGAGTCTTTTTGCGTTTGTGGACAGAAGGCAGCAAAGCAAGGAGTTACTTGATTTCGTCATTAAAAAAAAATGCCTTTTGTGGCACAGAATGTATTTTGTACACGAAAACGAAAACACTTGGCGCCCCGTAGCGAGAGCCCGCCGCCTTTATATATATACACACACGGGATATTGATGAGGAGTGATTATAAAGAAATAACATCGCCTTCTCCCTCAGTCCACCCGCATCGGGATGTCGGTAAACGCCATCCGTAAGCAGAGCACTGATGAAGAGGTCACAACGCTGGCCAAGTCACTTATTAAGTCATGGAAGAAGCTTCTAGGTAAATCTTCCAGCGTCATCTCACTACTCTTAACTCTTAAAATACAAGTATGTTTGTTTTTTTTTGTGTAAATCATATTTCCAGTGCAGTACCACCAGAGGGCAGCACTGGCTTGAAGATTTGTTTTCCAGATTTTTTTTTTTTTTTATATATATATATATATATATCTCTCCTTAGCTGTATGGAGGTGATTGGATGAGGGATATATCTGTACTCAAAGCGGTGGAGCGTTTATTATGCGACATGCCATTTTGCGTACGTATCTGAAGATATTATGATTGACAGATGAACCGGGAGGGGGGGAGAAGCCGGCGGAGGAGAAGAGGAAGGAGCCCACCACGCAGACCGTGTCATCCTCACAGAACAGCCCAGAACCTCGCGAGGAAAGGTGACTCTGGGCCATGCCGTGAGGTCCTTACCACCCCCTCTCTGAATGCCCGTCTGATGGCGCCGTTCCCCTCCCAGTAGCTCCAGCAGCAATTCCAGCAGCGAACCCGGCGTTGTGGCCCCAGACACACTGATCACCACGTTCCCTAGAGCCCCCAGCACCTCGGACTCCGTCCGGAACAAATGCAGGCAGATGCTTGCCAGTGCCTTGCGAGCTGGTGGTAAGCCCCGCCCCCCTGTCGTCCTCCTCGCAACACGGTCGACTCAGATTCAGCTGTTTTGTGCACTCGACCCAGCTGTTTATACGTGACGCATCATCTCTGTCTCTCACTCCCAGATGATTACATCGCTATTGGTGCTGACTGCGACGAGCTCGGGGCCCAGATCGAGGACTATATCCTTCACCGGCCCGGGAGATAATCAGTAGATCGATTCCTTTGGCGGTTTCCTGATCCGGGCAGGGTTTTAAATCTCTGGGTACATCGGAAATGGCTAAATGATCAGATGCCCTCGAATCAAGGGGCAGGTCTGGATGCTGTGCCTGGAAGGTTGTCGGTTCAAATCCTAGAGTCAGAAGACCTTTGGGACCCTGAGCAAGACTCTTTATCTCCAGTTGCTCAAGGGACTGTCTGACCCTGCTTTCAGTTGCACGTCACTGGAATTTTTAAGAAACTGTAAATCGTAAATGATTGAATGTAAAGGCTACTGTGTCCTGTGCCGTATCATTGTCTAGCTGGCAGTAGCTGTGTAGTGACTGGTTGTTTGTGCCGTTAATTAGGCTGTAGGTCTAGGATGAGGGTGCGGTCTTCTCTGTGTGGGTTGCCGCCCCCCCCCCCCCGCGGTCTGAGGTTCGAACGCGCCCCTTAACTCTCCAGCACGCATCTTTCAGGAGCTCAAGAACACAGACACGAAGTACAAGAACCGGGTGCGCAGTCGGATCGCCAACCTTAGGGACCTGAAGAACCCCAACCTACGCAGGAACGTTCTCTGCGGCAATGTGCCGCCCGACCGCATGGCCCGTATGACAGCGGAGGTGAGCCCCCACCCCCATTCAGGGCCTTCACAGGTCCCGGAACCATTATAGGGATCTTCACCTGGTTCCTCCGATATACCTGTGAAGTTCTCGTGTTTAAGGATTTTATCATGCTTCTTATAAGAATCTTTAATGGGGTGGTGGTCAGCAAAAGTTAGTGCTACAGCCTTAGAACTCTATGGTTATGAGTTTGAGTCCCACCCTCACGCATTCATAAGTACACACTAATAAGGTATAACCCCCCTACAGCTACGTCATGATTGATCCGCTCCTGAAAGCCTTTGCAAGCACGTCACTCATCTCATGCAGGTTTGGTTGCATCTCGTTCCCTGCGACAGGAGATGGCCAGTGATGAATTGAAAGAGATGCGCAAGAACCTGACCAAAGAGGCCATTCGAGAGCATCAAATGGCCAAGACGGGCGGCACGCAAACCGACCTGTTCACCTGTGGGAAATGCAAAAAGAAGAACTGTACCTACACCCAGGTCCGTGCTATTCTGTCTGTGCTTGTTCCTGTTTGCTTGCTTGGTTTTGTTTTTCTTTCTGTCTGCTTGTTTGCTTGCTTGGTTTTGCTTTTCTTTCTGTCTGCTTGTTTGCTTGCTTGGTTTTGCTTTTCTTTCTGTCTGCTTGTTTGCTTGCTTGGTTTTGCTTTTCTTTCTGTCTGCTTGTTTGCTTGCTTGGCTTTGCTTTTCTTTCTGTCTGCTTGTTTGCTTGCTTGGCTTTGCTTTTCTTTCTGTCTGCTTGTTTGCTTGCTTGGCTTTGCTTTTCTTTCTGTCTGCTTGCTTGCTTGCTTGGCTTTGCTTCTGTTTTTTTGTTTATTGGTATTTGCATATTTTTTCACAAATTTGCTGTTACAGTATAACAATATATTTTAAGGCCTGTTTGCTTGCCTGTTAACTTGTAAATGTACTATGATTGTGCAGATCATTATAAGTGATCTCGGATTTTTAGTGTGTTTTGATCTCTTCCACTGTGAGCCTGATTACGAGGCACAGTTGACCTCCCCATTCCATCTGACTCCTGCAGGTTCAGACCCGGAGTGCCGATGAACCGATGACCACATTTGTAGTCTGCAATGAGTGTGGAAACCGGTGGAAGGTAACCTGCCAGCACTTGACCATGTTGACCGTGTTCTTGTAAAGAGTCTCATTTTAATCTGTGTCTGTGCTGTGATGGTGCCAGTCGGATGGCTGTGTTGACACTGGGAAACATAAGGGCCGTTGGGTGACGTTATGTAATTTTGTTCAGGATACTAAAAGAAACACTGCCTTGTGAATCTGCAGATGTTGTTCATTGATTGCTCAGCAGGTTAAGGATCAGTGTTCATGCCCAGAAGGTTATGGGCTCAAATCCTATATGCATCAGATAAACCTTGTCACAGTAGGGCCCTTGAGCAATGCCCATAAAAAATGGTATTTGAAAACTGCCCAATTTCTAAAGATGGATGAATTAAGTACTTCTTTGGTTCTAATACCGTTTCGTTTTGTTTTGTATTTCCTTTGCAGTTCTGCTAGTCCCAGGTCAAGATTTAATCTAGATGTACGACGGCAGATTCCCCCGAACCGGATCTCTAGTTTGTCCCAGCTTCCATGGAAAGGGGGGGAGGCCGAACATTTCTGCTTCCAGTCGACCCTCGCGCTCGGTGAAAGCGGCAGGACCGGAGGCAGATGGGGTCACTCCCCCCAGTCCGCTCCTGCCCTGCCATTTTTACTGCCAGGTTAAACGGCTACAGACGGAAAACATGCCCATATGCCTGTGTTTGTAACAGAACCATCATGTCCAAAATCCTGCTTCCCATCTTTTAAGTCCTCATTAGATTTAACTGTCAGACTACAACTGATGTTAATGTTTTTTTTTCTTTTTTATATGTAGTTTGACATTAAATTTTTGATCAATGCTAACCTCTCTGTTTTGCTTTGGTTTTCTTTGGGGGGGGGGTATTTAGCATATGCTTTACTGGATTTGGATGGTGTGCCTGTGATCGGAAGGCTGGTGGTTCAAATCCCAGGGTCATCAGAGTGATTTCAGTATGCCCTTCTTTAAGGCCTATAACACGCAGGGACTGCAGGGATTGGCTGACCAAGCTGTCTCTCTAAAGATAAGGCATGCATGTCACTTTGGGTAAAAGTATCTGCTACGTAAATAAAAAGCGATGTACAACATGGGTAAATTTACCCATTTATAATGCCCTGGATTTAACTATGGAGGTAATGCACCAGTGTGAGGTTTTTTCCAGAGGCTGGAGAGCCAATCCTGCCACCAAGCCCCATATTATTCCCTGTAAGTTGGAGGACCTCCTTATAGGGCTTGATGTAGCTTAATGTCATACCCAGGACGAAGCACTTGAGGGATAAGGGCCTTGCCAGGTAGAATCACTCTGGGCATTCACAGGATTTGAACCTGCAACCTTCCAGTTACTGGCACAGATCGCTAACCTCAGAGTCACCACTCCATCCGTAACTATGGGCCCTAGGACAAAATAGCATGGCTTCAGACTTTGCTCATTTTTATGAGCAAAAAATAATGTAACATCTGCAGTCCACTAGTCTATAAAACAGTCTGCAGATTACTGAAATGAAAAATTGCAAAGTGGAAAATGAAAGATTTAATGACTTAAAAACGTCTGGTCTGTGAACCAGTAGACCGCTGCCCTAATTATAATAGTAATTTGACCAGTTAGCTGCTTGTTTTAAACCAGGAGTTAAAACCAAAGAAATATTGCTGTTTTACAAACATTTTTATAAATGCTCTAACACCCTTTTGAGATCATACTACAGTACTTGGTATACTAGTCTAGTTTCCAAATCCAACATCTTTACATATGTGGATGAGCATAAAATCCTATTTCTACCCCACAATAATGTTATTTCCCACGACACAAAAACGTATCGAGTGTTGGTTTCGTCAGTTTAAAAAAGGAGCCGAGATTTAACGCAAACCTATTGTCATGCTTAATACACCGCATGATAAAAGCAGCGGATTGTGGGATATTATATTTCACCCCCGTGCATGTTAACAGCTCGCGGGGTATGCAAAACCCCATTTAAAACAGCATTTCGAGGGCTGTGCATTTTAAATGATACATAATTGATACCGAGGAGGAGCACGGCGCCCCCAATTGACGCTTTTGTCCTGTTGCCAGGTGCATGTACTTCAACTCGTCGTGACCTTCTGGGGTAAGAGAACCCTCGCTGCGGTCTCCGGGGAATAGCATTATTATTAAACAAATACTCTCATTCATTTATTTACAGGGCTATTTTCATCAAAGACGTCTTCCCGTGAAAATAGCGGGCGTCTATAAAAAAAACTCGCCTCGTTAGAGAAATTACAGCACGCCATCACGTGATGTACGAGCATAATATTTCCCAATATGCATATCAGGCGTGCCTAATATTGCGGGTTGTTTTCGCTTTTTATTTTTTAATTAAACCCATGTTTGCGATCCATGGTTGGCGTGATGTGCCCCTTAAAGGTAATTACTAGTCATCTGTTACCCATTCTAAGCCGAAACCCTGCAAAATCCGAAAACCCCGCCCTCGGTTTGGTGCTCGCGGGAGCAGCAGGTCCGCACGGCGGGGGGCGGAGGTCCGACCCCGAAAGAAGCTGGCCTCGGGTGTCTGCTTGGAAATGTAATTTTAACGTGAGATATTTAACTTTACGATAATTGTCAGTTTTATTGGCATATTAGAATCATCATTTAGTTTATCATCAAATTCTCAACGCGGCTTGCAAGACAATCGGTAAGAAATAAAACTGGATAAAATTATTGTGCTTTATTATATATACTTCAAGAACTTCTCAGGAATTGTCTACGGTATTTCAGTCCTATGTAAAATATAAATTAAATATTATAAACACATACAGCTTCAATACAAATGATACATTCATTTTTGATTTTAAATACATTTATGTCAATAACAATGAAAATAACTCTCTTGCCCCTATATTTCCAATTGCACATGTTAAGACGAATGTAAGCACCAGAGGACCACCTCGGTTTTCTTGTGGCAAGAAAAAAAAACATTCAAACGAGGCGTAGATGCAAACGGTTCGTAGCGAATAAAAAGGCACGTGCCCGGTGTAGCTCTTCGTGGGAAAAAGTCCGAATAAAGGCCGAATAAAGGAAAGGGCTGTCAGCAGAGTAATTCATAGCCAGGCAAAGGGTAACTAACATATATGGCCTTTCTCTTTTCATTGATACAAACACATTAAGTGTCAACTGCGCCCAAAAATAACGCTTTGAGATATGACGAATTTGCTCTGAATCATGAAGGAATATATGCAATTATAATATAATATAATATTTATCATTATTATCACCAATATTATTATTATTATTATTATTATTATTATTATTATTATTATTATTATGTTTAGTTCCTAAACTAAACGGACAATTAGTGGAATGGTTCATAGTCAAATGTAATATAAATGGTCATTCAAAATCCACTATCCTTTTTAAAAATACAAATACATTCTGGGAGGTGTTGTCACATCTATCATGGAGTCAAGGAGAAATGCAAGTCACACAAGAAAGATCTGATATCTTATAAATAAGCCTTTCAGGCCATATTCCGGTATCTTCCGAGAACGGTGCCTTGTCGGACTAATTCTTCTTGATCAGCTCACAGACATTAAAAACCATGTCAAAATTCCCATTTCTAAACACCGTATGAACAAAAGCACCGAAGACACAACCTACAAGTTCACTTTCCACAATTATAACAACTCCTTTCTCACTACGATCCATAACAAAAAATACGTAACGTGGAACAAAAACAGAGATTTAAAAAAAAGGTTTGTTTTGTCCAGATCATCTTTCCGTGCAAGTCCAGAACAGCTCGTACTTGGGAGGCAACGCAGCCTGTGGTCATGATACAGGAATACCCAGGCCGGGAATCACCCTTTCATCATATAAGTCAAGCCAACGTTTTGGCGGGAAGATTTCCCTGGATGGACAGAGAGGTCCTTTCTGTCATTCTACTCCGAGAGAGTTAGGGACAACAGCCAGTGAGAGAAGGCGAGGCCTTCATTCTACTCCGAGAGAGTTAGGGACAACAGCCAGTGAGAGAAGGCGGGACCTACATTCTACTCCGAGAGAGTTAAGGACAACAGCCAGTGAGAGAAGGCGGGGCCTTCATTCTACTCCGAGAGAGTTAGAGACAACAGCCAGTGAGAGAAGGCGGGGCCTACATTCTACTCCGAGAGAGTTAGGGACAACAGCCAGTGAGAGAAGGC
>JAODLC010001218.1:0-15231 GCA_026781145.1 Hippopotamyrus pictus | reverse complement strand
CCTCCAGCCTGTAGCTGCGCACCCCTCGTTCCTCCAGCCTGTAGCTGCGCACCCCTCGTTCCTCCAGCCTGTAGCTGCGCACCCCTCGTTCCTCCAGCCTGTAGCTGTGCACCCCTCGTTCCGCATTCTGCCGGCCCCGCCTCCCAGCGACGGCCGGGGGGGGGCGGAGCAAGAGGCCTCCATGCACTCTCACCAGGAGCAGCAGCAGCACCAGCAGAAGCAGCAGGCGTTGGGGGCGCGCGCTCTGGCGGCGGGTCGCGACCATGCCGCCTCCTCGGCCTCTGGCTGCCGATTCTCCGTCTCCTTCCGCTCCGATCCCATCGGCCTGCAGGGGGCGACAGAGCACTGGGAAGGATGAGATGCAGAATGGCAGAAAATCTTTCTGTCTCATTTTTAATCATCTAGTGTGTTGTTCTGCAGGTTAGGACTTGGAAGGCCAGCAGGTTGCTGGTTCAAATCCTGTGGTCGGCAGAGCGATGTCACCATTGGGCCCCCTGAGCAAGGCCCTTAACCCTCAGTTGCTTCCAGGACTGTCTGACTCCACATTTTTCTCAGTTGCATACTTTGGTTTGAATGAAGGTATCTACTAAATCTACATGATCCTTAGAATGGGTGGTCACAACTTGATATAAAAGATGTCACGATTCATTGATGAACAAACATGATGTCAGACTCGTATCATTGATTACTTGTTCCTTCAGTAGTTCCTTCAATAGTTCACAAAAGTTTACAGAATTAACAGATACAGTGACAGATATAGTAAGTGCTTGAGATAAAACATGAACAATGATTCATTAATGATGAAACAACATGAGATCAGCATGTAACTAAGAAGTAGTTTATGGGTAATTAATAGATAAATAATAGTTTAATAGTGTATTATTTGTGCCCCGTCAAGTGAAGTGTTGCCATTATATCTGCATCTAAAACATGATGCTATCAGTGCTAAGAATATATTACAGAAATTTTTAATTTATCAGGGTAAACGTAAGAGATTATTCCAAGTAATATGTGCAGAACAATGTTTTCAGTTTTAAAATTAAATCCTTATTTGGCAGTAGCGCAAGTACGAGTACAGGGATGGTTCTCTGTGCTCTACATGAGACACATATAGAGTTGAGAGCAGGCTTGGGGGTAACTGAGGGGGGTAAGGGCCTCACTCAAGGGCCCACAGACATGTGACTATTCTGCTGAGGCCATGGCTTGAACTGGTGATCCTCTAATAAAAGGCACAGGGACTTAGCTTGCTGAGCGACCCAGTTCCCCGAATACAGGAATATTTATGTATTTAATGGCGAGAAGTCAGACATGTTACTAGTCACGTAGCATGAAAACATTTCAGCTCCCTGTTCTGCACTCCATGAAATAATTAACCTCAGATGATTAGTCATCATCTGTCTTGGGAATTGAACACCACTACAGCAGATCAGAGGCCCAATCAAAAAAGTCCCCTGAGAAACGCAAATATCATAATATCGTAGCCAATAAATAAACGTGAGCCACTCCGACTGGTACTAGTATCTTGGACGGAGATTGATTGTTACTGTTTACATGTGCCCACACTACACTAAAGGTGCGTATGATCTTGGAAGCCCCCATAAAGCGGTCTGACGTGAACGCAGGGTCCAAGTCAGGTGGCCAGCATCCCACAGAAACCGCAGTGGAGACATGTGCAGTCTCTGCAGAAGCATCACTAAAAGCAGCCCACCCCCAAGATGAGAGGCTGTGCAGACACATCACGCAGTCTAGGTCTTTAACGTGTCGCTTCACACGCTCATCTTCATGTACTCATCCAATAGGGAGGCAAAAGCCATAATGATGCGATTCGAAGAAGCACAGGATTCACGGTGGGGGACACCTCGGAGGGAATGCCAGTCTATGGTAGGTCACACATTCACACGCTATCCAGGAAAACATCACAGAGAATAAGCCGCCTCATTCAAGAGGCAGAATGTTTAACCCCTTGCCTTGTGGAGGCATGAGGTGACAGTGTCACCGTGTCACCTGTTATGCGGCTTTGAATTTCATACTGTACTGTCGGTGCCTCGCTTGTACGTGGCTTTGGACAAAGACGTCTGCCGAATAAATGTACTGTACAGTAAATGCAATGCAAATGTAATTATATAACACTGTGCAATGTAGCTCATTATATGGCAATAATTAGAAAGACAGATGTTCTTACATATTTTAAACATTTAAAAACACATTTAAAAATATTCCAAAACATACATACAGCATAATCCCTAAAATACCATTACATGTAGAGACGGCACCAACGTGAACTCGGATTCATCTCTGACCACAGTAAAATGTATACAGACTTAAGACTTCTTTCTAAAGTTTGCTTAATGACTACTTAAAAGTTTTATCTGTGCCCCATTGTATATTTTGTACTGGAGACGTATGTAGACTTTTTGAGAAGATATTGTGATATACAGTGATATTTTTATGACTGATTTCTTTATTGTATTTAATTTGGCAACAGTGCGCAATTTGCGCTTTAAGAAATACTACATATTTCTGTTTATTTTTGCGAAATTTGTACGTGTACAAAGAAGCAGATTTGTGTCGATCACGTTGGGCGGAGATTTCTCCCTGTAGCGTAGCTGCGTCGCTTTCGTTTGAACAGCATGACCATTGCGTTCTCCTATTAGCATACTCGCACAATGCTACTACAGCACTAAATGCAGATAGTTTGCCGTGTATTTGAAATGTACTGATACAAATACCTCATTTAACGCTTAGTAGTTGATAAATATATATTGCATTTGTATCACAATTGGCAGATACTCAAAATTTTAATGTTGAGATAGAAATGGGAAAAAAAAACAATATCAAACCATCTCTCCTTACATGCCATGTATTCTGATTTTTTTCTCTGCTAAAATGTACTAGATTTATATATTGTGTAAATGAAGAGCTTTAAGCTAATCATCATCAGCTATACATCTCCCAGCTGTTATAGGGTTCTGTTTATTCTGATTTTTTTTCTCTGCTAAAATGTACTAGATTTATATATTGTGTAAATGAAGAGCTTTAAGCTATACATCATCAGCTATACATCTCCCAGCTGTGTTATAGGGTTCTGTTCCTGTGACTGGAAGGTTGCTAGTTCAAATCCCAAGGTCAGCAGAGTGATTTCACTGTTGGGCCCTTTAGCACGGCCCTTACTCTGAATTGCTCCAGGGACCGTCTGACCCTGCTTTTTGAAAAATGTGTCACTTTTACTGCCACAGTTGATTAAATGTGACATGCTTTAGTGTAAGGTTCATACTTCTTCTCCTTCTGGGGGAAAAAAAAAACATTTAAGTGATTTCTAACATAAGAACATAAGAAATTTACAAACGAGAGGAGGCCATTCGGCCCATCAAGCTCGTTTCTACCCAATTGATACTGTATATCCCGTTTCGCATTAACCATATGCTAATTCCCAAGGCGACATTCCTGGGGAATGAATACAACAAAACAAAGAGAATAGCGGTCACGTGACTACCCGGAGAGATTAATTAGCCACGTGTCCGAGCAGCTGAGAGCTCATCAGATAAACAAGGAGCAGGGGGGCAGTTTGAGATCCAAGCGCCACATTCACGCCCAGTTTGCATCAGCCAAACGGATGTTAGCTTGTCTCCTAAAACGCGTCTTATACGCCCTGAAAACATCTTTACAAACAGCCTCATAACTATACGGTTTGGGTTTGTTCACTAACTTCTAATAATTTCGAAATTAAAAACAATAATTGGCAAATATATCTATCCGCAACAATTTCAGAAGTGGTTACTGTGAGTTACTGTTCATAGCAGAAGAAATCTACACCACGGTTCCAATCTGTATAAATGATCCCTTTCCATGTGACTCAAACTGTATTTGAATGCCCCCGTTAACCGCAAAGGTGCCGGTATCTCCACCCGTCATGTAATGTTGGTAAACACCAACAGCGCCCCCTACCTATTACATTCATATTACATTCATATAATGCATATCACACATCTGAACGTCCATCCATCTTCCATAACCGTTTATGACTGTACCGGGTCACGTGAGCCTGGAACGTGTCCCAGGCGGGACGGGGCACAAGGTAGATATAAACACTGTGGACAGGATTCCAGTCCATCAAAGGGCACACACATGCAGATCCACACAGTAAGGGCGATGTATAGATGTATGTCTGTTTTATGTAGATACTAGATATAGTTGGATGAAAACCAACATCTAACCAAGCAGACCCCAAACAGGCTGGAGTTGACGGGCATGAAAACTATTTTGCCCTGATGAACTTTAAACTTCATACACACAAATCTCAGCAGGTGAACGAGCAGCTCTACATGTTTTGTATCAAGACTAAAACGCTTTGTTGAATACATGTAGTATAGACTGTGTATCCTAACGAAAAATTAAAATGAGTTTTGATTATGGGTATTTACGTAACAAACTCTCCCTGTTTTGAAATCGTTACAAAAATGATATATAATAGTTTATTAAATTGTCCCCATGATTATGTCCTGGATAAGCGGTTGGAAGATGGGTGGATAGATCATTAGAACTGTGGGTTAATGACGCAGGAACATTCAATATAGGTATACCTTTCCAAATACCGCGTAAAACGCTGCCCCGCGGGACGTCTCCAAGACAGCGCCAAAGGACACCCCCAGTGGACAGAGGGATCGACAGACGCGTCATCATCTCTACTAGATTTGATTACGTGCCTGTGTAGTTTCTTTATATTTGCTTTCACCCACATGCGGCCTGTCTGTTTGTAGAGAAGTACACCGGCCAGCACTGCTCAGCATTGGCCACATGATCCAAGGATACTTTAATTTATAATTTATAATTTATTAGATAGGTCAATATTTATCCAGCAACTTTCTAACCGCAGATCAAGTAAAGGGTCACTACTGCTAAGTACTGCTAATTTTTTATTGCACAGTTACACTATAAATTTCCATTACAGTACATACATATTTAAGATGAACTACATCAATTAGTGCTAAGCTTGATATTTTATTCCTTCTCTTGGGACGCGAATACGCCACCTACCGGCCGCAGGGGCGCGCAGCAGCTCGGCAGCGCCTGAACGCGAGCGGTTTAGAACGCTGATCAACATGAGGGGAGCCGCACACCCAAAAAAGAGTGCTCTCTTTACAGATACGTCAAAACTCATCAAAAACAATATATAATATTTTAAAAGAATTATAATGAACCTATAAGGCATGTTACAGGTGAACACATTCTAAAGCTACCTGACCTATCAATACAGAACGGATCAATAATAATAAATAATTAATACAATTCTGCCTTAATCTTAATAACACAATTTAGAATATTAGTTACACGTGTGCGCTTATTTGATCTGATTTTACATGTGTGCGTTATAAAATACGCTCATTCTACAAAACACCGATTTACTCCGTCACGACTGGGAAAGTCTGCATCTTACCTTGATAAAATCACCAGCGGAACTACTTATAAAAGTCGAACCATTAGACGTGACAACATATTTTCCCTGTTTTTTCTTTAGCCTACGTGTATACCATAATACGTTTAAAAGCGGTTAATATTGCAAATAGATGCCCAGAGTACTAAAGGGCCTGTAATGAGTTTTATCAAATAAACTGCGGCTGCATGTTTTTTTATTTTATTTTATTATTATTATTATTATTATTATTATTATTATTATTATTATTATTATTATTATTTTGCACAAGCACGTGCATGCTTATTTATTCATCTTTTCTTAATGATATAATATGTGTAGTTTATAGGAAAGGCAAACTGTGCCCAGCAGTGGCAGCAGGCGTCCCCCATCTATCCAAAGTATACAGAGGCAGAAGCTGCGATGCCAGTAGCAGGTTTTACTCTTAAAAGCGACCGTATCCAAAAACCAGCTGCCCAGCAAAACTCAGAGGTGACGCATCTAAAACCCTAAAACAGGCGTGAACATCGACAGCGGGACCAAGAGCGAAATACTCCTGCTGATTTCATTATTACCGAGAATACTAACGCAAAAGCGCGTCAAATCATGTTGTGCAACAGACACCGCAAATGCATTTTCAAGATGCATGGTTTTTGTCACTCATAAGATCCTCGAAAAAGACTGTTTCGGCAGAACTGTGGTTTAAATCATGCAGGACAGTCACTAGAAACAAAATCGTCATTTATATCAACTTGCATTGATTGCCACGTTGGACTATGTTTACAACTATACCTCATACAATCACAGCGTCTGCAGACACATTCCTGGGTGCCGGTACTTACAATTTCACCATGTATGCTAGATAAGAGGTAAATCTTTGCTTTGATTACATCCGTTTGCTGTGGGCTTTCCAGACCGACTGCTTTCGGTCCAAGCGCATGCGTCCCAAGGACCTACACCGCCCCCCACGCCCCCGCCACCCGCACCGGAGCCCGCTGCATGTGTAGCGACACCCGCTCAGTTTAGGGATGCCGGCGTTTTAATGTCCGAAATTTCAAAGGCGAAAATCAAACTCCCCAGTTTCAACCGCACGATGGGATTTTCCTTCCTCTGCGTACATTGAGCGCTTCTGTTAAATTTTACATGCGAGATTTAATTTTCTAAATTTGTTACCTAATTACAGGCACACTTTAACCTTATTTTTATAAGCCGCAAAAGCATTCAGCTTAAGATAAGTTATTCGAAGTGTCTTATTAAGGCAATTTCAATATTATGTTCATGTTTCTGGGTTCAGGGTCATCCCAAAGCGTACAGGAGACTGTACGTTAAATATTGAAACTGCAGGCACTTTGACTTATCATCAAATTGATAAACCGCTTCATCGGTTTTGACAGCCTGGCTGGGTTTTCCCTTGTCAATATAGCATCCTCTCACTGATAATGGTGTAACCACTGATTCACCGCATCACGCACAGATCATGTCGCCATTGACTGATTTGCCTTTCAGTTGCTGTCCATTTCCTTAGCAGAGACATGCTGAAACCGGGAATTTCAGAAAAATAAAAGATTAATAATGACTAATATTATAGCCACTGCTCAGTAAATATTAATTTGTAGCCACGTGCAATCGATTGTTGGTTTATTCTTTCATTCATTAGGGATCAAATCTGGCTCCCTTTGCGGTTCCATCCATCCAGCCATCCAGAGTCGCGTTGGGGCCTACAGCTTATTACAGGGTATACGGCTGGGGTACAATCTCAGTAGGATAGCAGTCGAATTCAATCTCTTTGAACCTACGGTTATGCGGCCGGTGTATGGAAAATAATACTGACTTTGACGCTCCATCTGAAACAGCGCCGCCCACAGGATCGTGGGGCATCTTTAACGCAGATTTATTCTCTGATAAATTCGGGAATTTGACGTCCTTTCAACTATATTTCCAATGGATATTATAACTACGGTAACTTCTACAGTAACTGTTAGATATTTTTGTGCAACTAATCACGCATCTGCCAATAAAACGCATTTTTTGCCTAGTAATAATTTATTATTTTACAGACTGTCAGCGAAATGCACGGCAAGTATAGTAAGTAGTGCTATTATTAAAATCCCACTTATAAATAGTAAGCAATACTGATATACTATAAACAACAGCAGATAAATAACTGTTCATTCTACAGACAACGTTGCACATAGGTATATCCGGTTTAATTATTTTATATATGAAGATTATTTTATCGGATCACACAAAGAATATCGTGGGTAATATTAAAACAGACTGAAGTAATCGCGCTTTTGACTCGTTAATTTAAACACATGTACACTAATGACCACTAGATGGCAGTAGGAATCCGTATTTTTGGCATACAGTCCACGTACATATGATATTATATTAAGAATTACGATTTTATATATATATATATATATATATATATAGTAAAATAAATGCATTTTATATGTAGATACATTTCAATAAGTTTCTCTTCAAGATAAATAACGGTCAGAGCAAACCTGAGGCTAGGCGCGTATGGCTAAAGTAGTTTATGTCTCTGTGGAAATTCATCATTCAGGTGAAATTAAAAATTAAAATTCCATATATGTGTATATATAGTTGCAGTATGACCGAAGACGAGGGAGGGAATGAATAGGAATGCTATTGCTAAACAAACGAATAAATTGTTCACCTTCTTTTAACTAGTCAAATATAGATGTTTTGCGTAAGTCTAGCGAATGGAAGTAGATGAAGTTTTAGACAACGGACGTTTTATTTTAAAATGGTTTTACAATAATTAATGCATTTAAAATCTATCGCCATAGCGTTTTTCTGAGGACAATATCTACCTTGCCTTTGGACCGATCAGTATCTTAACAGTATTGCACATTAAGATTAACTGAATTATAAAATTTTATTGGAGGGCAGTTTTCTGATCGTATTTATCAAACGCAGGAATAACAAATCACACGACTATATAACGCTAAATTCATTCCACTTTCTGAAGGTGGAGAAATTGGTGTGTGATGAATTAGATAATTAATTAGCAATTCAAAATCTTCAATAAATACTGGCATGGAGTCTTTAACATTCTCTACAGTCTGTGATATAAATTCAAGCGCACACACATCGAATTATATTTAAACTGGCTATAGGAAGGGCTCGGAATTAATCTTGTGTTTTGTCTACTATTTGCAACGTCTATGGTGTAACGGTTAGTACTAGTACTGTGGACTTCGAATCCGGCGATCAGAGTTGTTCAAATCTCGGTGGGACTTCATACATTTAAGGTTGTGCTTTGCTTAGGTCTGTGCATGGAAGGTTACTCCTTAAAATACCATGGCTGGCAGAGTGGTCACATCATTGTTGGGTCCTTGAACATGGTGCATAACCCTGAAGGCTGCTGGATAGATATCTGACACTACTCTGTTCTCGGGTTCTGCCCTCTCTGGTGAGTGTCCCAAAATCAGGGCTGCCTAACCCTGCTCCTAGAGATCTAGCACACTGCATAGCTTAGGTGTGTAATGAAATAATCAGGCCCTTCAGTAGTGTGTCAGTATTAGAGCCAGCTATGTGGAACCTAAGGGCCTGATTTCTGTATCAGGTGTGTTAAATTAGTGCTGCACCTAAGCCATGCAGGGTGGGAGATCTCCAGCAGCAGGGTTGGACAGCCCTGCCCTAAATAATTCCACATAGTTGTATTGCACAATAGCCCTGTTGTAATGAAGGTCTACTTGCAGAAAGCTGAATCAGTAGAAGTTAATTTGCCTTGAGTTGAAGTAAAATGTATATAAATCCTCTTGTCCTTATGTAATATCCTCCGGGATTTCCTGGCTATATCAGACCTACAGAAGCTACTGTGACAACCCCGACCATTTACATCCAATTTTATTTGCCATATTGACACAGTTGTAAATATTGATGACCTGAACTCGTACTGATCTGGCATATATCACTTCAAAGAAAATGGTCTTAATACTGTCTGTGTACGCCAGGGGTGGCCATTCTTAACCAGAAAGGGCCGGTGTACATGCATGTTTTTCGCTGCAACTCCCTAATTAGATTACTAATTTGTGGACTGATTAGCTGAAGAGTCCTAATAACTGAGTTTGAACAGCTGACCTAAAGGTTATCCCAAAAACCTGCATACACACTTGGCCTTATGGAGATAATTCAAATTCAAAATAACTTTATTTGTCCCCGCGGGGCAGTTAAAGGCACATAGGGCAGTTGAACAAGGACACAATGACATAAAGTATTTGAAGGATGCTGCGCAAAACTGCAGTCAATCAGGTAGATAAGAACTGAATAAATATGTAAAGGGGGGGATTGTTAGTGGGCATGGGGGGGTCAAGTGCAGAATGAATGACGGGTTCCAATACAGGGAGTCGGGGGGGATGAGAAGTCTGTGAATTGAGGAGTTGAACGGCCCTGAGAACAAAGGTGGCTCTCCTCCTCTTGTCATGACCTGCCCGTCCGACCCTCCTGTGTGCCACGCCTCCTTGTTACCTCGTGTGGAATCCCGGTGTTTTCAGCTGTGTCTAGTTGCTGTTAATTAATTCAGTGTATTTAGTGCTTCCGTGTCTGTCTTTCCCCTGTCTGGTCATTAACGTTGGATGTTTTTTGAGTTGTGTTTGTCTGCATTAAGTCCTGTGTTACCCGACTTCCTGACTTCTGCGCCTGATTCCCCGGCTCGCTCCTTAACAGAATGACCGGACCAAAAGAGAAGATGCCTCCCCTCAGTGAGGCGGAACATTGCGATCTGTTGGAGGAGGTGGCATATTGGCTCGAACAGCCCGAGGTAATTGAGGACCATTGATATGCTCCGTCATGGCATCCTTTGATTAAGGTTTTCTTCCTCCATTGCCGTGCGAGCTGCCAGACCTTGCAGTGCCAGCTCACAGGAAAAATAAGCGGGGAAAGAGACAGGAGGGCATTTCCCTAGGGGCCGTCTCAATCTCTGCTGTCTCCCCTACGGCATGCAGGGAGGAACCCGGCCCGGCGGTGTCTGCACCCGACGCCCATCTGTCTGCTGCTGTTTCGCTGGCAAGCAATGCCTGCCTACCTATTGCTGCTTCGCCTCTGCCCGAAGCCTGCTTGCCTGGTGCGTCTGCTCCACCCCCGTGGTTCCTGATACCTGGACCCTGCCCCTGTCCCTGAGGAGGTCCCGGACCATTGGACCAACACTCCTCCACCATCTCCGGGGGGAAGGACCTTGAGTGGGACCCCTCGGGGATATCCTTGGTGACTGCCCCAGTGAGCCCATCTAGTGGGTTGCCCCAATCATTACCCCAGCGTGGCAGATTCCAGCCTGGACCTTGACTCTCCATGTCCAGAAGAGGGAGAGGACACTTGCGTAGGGGTCGGGTACTGCCCACCCTGCCCCCTGACTTTGGCTCGGCGGTCCCCCTACTCCGACTTGTCAGTCACCAGCGGCTTCGCCTGCCACGGCTTTTGCTTCCTTCTTGCCTCCTCCGGTGTCCCCTTCACCTCCCTTCTCGTCCCCTCCGTCTGTCCCTCCATCTTCCTCCACGCCCCCTTCGTCGTCCCCTCGCACTCCTACATAGTGCTTCTGTGTCTGTCTTACCCCTGCCTGGTCATTAACGTTGGATGTTTTTTGAGTTGTGCTTGTCCGCATTAAATCCTGTGTTACCCGACTTCCCAATTACTGCGCCTGATTCCCTGGCCCGCTCCCTAACACCTCTGTGTCCTGAGGGGAGCCACTCAAACTCCCGGAACAGAGCATGGGAGGGATCCTGCAGAATCCTACATGCTGTTCTCAGAGTTTGCTGCTCACTCAGGGATGAAAGTGCTTTGACCGGGAGTCCGATGATCTTAGAGTAGACTTTCACTGTGTTGTGCAGGCGGGTCCTGTGCTGCAGGCTGGTGGAGTGATACCAGCAGGCGATGGAAAAACAAGATAAGATTGGCCACCTTGGGTTAAATGTTTTACTTTATTTGTATAGGCTTGTATAACTTTGTAGTGATTTTCTCCGTGGTATTCACTAATGTGTGCAATTTTATTTCAATTTACTTTGTATCTCAACAGGTAAATTAATAGCAGAATCTGGAGAGCTTAAACACTCTTACATGCCTGTGGTTCTTTATTACCTGATTAATAACTACTGTTTATAGAATCGACCTTTAAAAATGCCACCAGTGACTTATCTGTCATGAGTGAGATGATATACATTAACTTGGATGACTTTTTCACTTCAGGAAAGAATTTGAATAACTCTGTTTTCATTTTCCAATCCCATAACATTTACAAGTGACACATCTTGCGTTAGAAGGTGATAGCGGCTTCGTTTTCATAAGGATCTCGGAAACTTACACTGAAAGGTCAGCATCACGAAGGGAAAAGGCTGCCTTTTCAGTTTTAATTGGATAATGTCAACTTCTCCAATTCCACAGCCCAAGAAAGGTTGTGGACTCACATGTAAGAGAAAAGAGAGTAAAAATATAGTTATAATTTATATAAAAGATTTTCAAAGGTAGAGTAATCTGCACTCACTGTTTGTAATCACTGGTATCCTTTTGTTGTTCTTTTGTGCCACACTTCAGATGGAAATTTCCTCTACAAAATTTACCCCTGGGATCAGATTCAATCAGTCAATCAATCAGTCATTCAATCAATCAATCAATCAATAAACAATTATTGAATTAGAAGTGAAGCAATAAATATATAATAGAAAGTCCAATCAATCAGTCAATCAACCAACCAACCAAGTGAAACAAATACATTAAATGGATGGTCCAGTCAATCAATCAACGATCACTCACTCAACCAATCTATCAATAGTCAAGTGAAACATACAATAGGTGGTCCAATCAACCAATCAATCGATCAATTAACCAATCAATCAAGCAAAACAACTATTCAATAAATAGGTGGTCCTGCTATCTATCTATCTAACTATCTATCTACTGTATGTGTGTGATTCTGGACGTTGGGACAATCTTCCTCGCTGTCTAGCTATCTTTACTTATCAACATCAGCATGTCTGACATTAACAGCTTCAAAGGACCAGAGGTTTTTGGTCTAAACACATCTCAAAAATCGGTTTTGATTTGTAAGTGTGAAATGTCAGAGCAAGTGGCATTCCTAATGAAAGGCTTTTAAAACCTAGAGCTTAGAAGATCATAGAAAATGGCCTCGCTATCTGAAGGTTTTAGACATTTTTGAAATTTTTGAACAAGAAACTAACACCAACTACCGACCTTGAGCCTCAGGGAGGCCACTCAGTGGCTGTTCCTTGAACCCTGCAGTGGAGCAACTGGTTATATTCAGGAAGGAACTAAAATCATAAAATGATGTTTTGTGGTGAAAAGAAACTTCTGATGAACTGAATGTATGTAATTGTTGTGAGGGTTACAGGGCAGGTCTGGAGGGCAAGCCTGCACTGTTTTTCTTTTCTGGTGGCATCCCATACATGGCATGAGCCCCCAGCCCCACCCCATCTGAAAGAAGCTCCATGACTCATTTTGGTCAAGTTTCTTGTCCACCATGGACTCATACTCCTCCTGCCATTAGCACATTCAGTCCAAAACATGGGCTTTAAGTAGATACAAACAAACAGATAAATGGCAAACACAAAGGTGGGCAATGAGGTGTTTTATGAGGCCTGTTCTTTTAAAACACAAAAGGAAAAGATTCACAATATGTAGTGCAAAGGAGTTTCTGTCCCCCAACCAAACCAAACCACGGAGATACTGAGCTGCTATGACACCCTATATGCATCCGCATGTCCATGTTAGGGTGGGACATGGCAGAAAAGACATGGGAAAACCCATGGCGCAGCTCAAAAGACACCAGGAACTTTTCTGAACACTATAAAGTGAGAAACAAAAGAAATCACAATGGGGTGTAACAATGGCAGGTAGAGCACAAGAATTAAAGCAGGGAGCAGCACAGGAACAGGAGCATCACAGGAACGGGAGCAAACACAATGACTGACTGGAGAGCAGAGTAAGGGCAGGCACTTAAATACACATAACAAGTGCTTCAACAATGATAATTATTGATACTTGATTGAATTTTCTTTATGCCTCCCCTGACTTGCAGGGAACTGGGGGTTTAAGGGCTTTGCTCAAGGACCTACAGACAGGCCAAGGCTGGGTTTGAACTGGTGACCTTTGGACCACAGGCAGACAGGCTTGGCCCACTGATCCACATGCTACCTCCCCCAAGGGACAGTTGCAGGCTATAACTGATCAACCAAACACTGGCGATGGAAACACCAAGACAGGTGAGGGTCCTTAACAAATACTAAGGGCACAAACACTAGGACTATAACTAGTTTGAGTCATAATCACGAAGGGCTCAAACACCAGGAAAGGGGAGACCAGCGACACCTGCTGGCCAGGCAGGGGAATGAGAGGGTAGGGACCGTGTGGGTCCCTTTTAAGTTTTTTAATCTCCTACACCATCCTGCCCTTTGGTTATTAGAGATTTTATTTGACATAAAACTAAATTTCCATAGGTAATTCTGCAAAACAGGATAAGGTAAAACCTTCTATATACTAAGTTCTTTAAAAATGCAAAAAATAAACACCCAGTAGCTTAATCTCTGTCTCTTGGACACCCCCAAATCAATCTGTTGTTCGTTCCTGTTTCATCAGTTGCAGAAGCCTGGCTGAAGCCGCTCGAGTGGCCCTGGATATATGATGAATGTCAGCAATGACAGAGTCTGCAGTGGAAAGCGATCTCACGCCGGCCGCTCTCAGCGACCTACGAGGCTGAGAAATTATTTAAACGGCTCATTAATGCAATGTTCATCAGAGCCGAACCGCTGCCTTTGTAATTTGGCAGTTAGGGTTGACCTGTGGTCTTGGTCTATGTGGAGATGGTCCATCAGAGACTGCAGAAAGAATCGCATCGGACTGTAACGTTTGGGGAATTAAGGAATTTCTCTGTATCTTCAGTTCAGGGCTGCAGAGAATCTAAGGTTAATAAACAGAAATTACAGGCGAAGCATCACAAAATAATGGAATTTTAAATGTAAAAAAATGGCAAAATTTATACATAAAAAATTAATTCTTTCCCATATAACATGGTTTATATGTCCATAGTTTTAAAGCAAGTCTTGTATTTTGAATAACATGTTCAGCCACACTTTAATAAGACAACCGTAACAGAAAGGGAACTAGCTAATTCCCATTAACAGGCTCAGGGCCCAAGACCTCAAAGGACATGGAAAACAAAGAAAGGTTTGAAAGTGACTTCACTCCACATTTGGTACATTAGTCTATTTAATCAGTGCATCAAACAAGTATAAGCGTATATCAAATCACAATGTAAGCTGACATGACAAATCTAGTCCCTTTTTGGCCTTTTGTAATGTTATCAAGAAGTGATATCGTTTCATCAGTTCGGGTGTGTTGAATGCTATGAAAGAGTTTAATGAATTGACTTTTTTAAATTGGATTTTTAATGGAATGTAGCTCTCTTGATTTCCAGGCCAATGTGGGGTCATTATTTTTTTGAAGTCTGAGAAGAAACTCAAGGCTTTGATGACCGGAATAGAAAATAAAGATGATTAGAGCTAATTATGATAATTACAATAATTTCGGTAGATAATGATCAGTACCTAAGGGAAGAATGCATGTGGATTAATTAAAATTGCACCATTTCAGTTGGCTGGCGTACTGGTCTAAGAGCCTATACTATCAACACTTTTAACATTTGAATATCTATCTATCTATCTATCTATCTATCTATCTATCTATCTCAGGGTTCCAAATAAGATTTTAAACTTGATTAGCAGTTTTGCTAATCAAAATTTTCAAAAGTTGCAATTTCATTAGCAGTTTTGAAATTTGATTAGCAA
>JAODLC010001192.1:0-33373 GCA_026781145.1 Hippopotamyrus pictus | reverse complement strand
TCGGTTTTTCCGAGTTTTTACCGGATGTGACGTAATCTCGGATTCCGAAAATCGGATCCCGAGGCAAATGGAATGCAGGAGATCAGGTTCAGCAATATTTATATTAGCGAGGCTCTCTCACCTTTGTATATGTATACAATAGTTTTGTTGTTTGTTCTTAAGATGTCTGTGAGTTATTAGCTGTCGTTGGTGATTCTTGTATCAATCCTTCATTCAACGCATCTGTTATATGTCCACGGGAGATTTTTGGCACAAAGAGAGTTGTAACAAAATAGGCATGTAAATCAGAGCAGAGCATAGTTAACTGTCTACTAACTAGGTAGATGTTTCAAACCAAAGAGTGTAATACAAATCTAGAATGTAATAATGCTGGAGAAAATCAGGGAAAAGTATTCAAATGGCCTTCATTTTTACTGGGCTTTTCTTCTGTATCCATTTCACACTGAGGAAAAGTCGTATGTGCCAGACACCACACTGTTACATCCATCTGCCAGGACTCTGACGCCATCTGTACAAACTCAAACATGTCCCGGCCAGTTGACACTACACTCCTTTAAAAACATATCCTCTGTCTGAAATTGGAGGTTGTAAACAAGTGGAAGGATAAGCACTGAGATCTTTATGATTACTCTGCTCATGTGACTCTCAATCAGATCCAGCTTAGGTCTAAAGGAGAAAATGCAGTGTAGTAATTGTTTGTGATAACTTAATTCTTTTGGAACTATAAATGATTGTGGTATCTCCATCTTTGGCATCTGGCCTATAGATCCACCGTGTATATAAAGCCTGTCTTTTAATTATGGCCTTTAGTCCTTTTTAGAGTGAAATCGCAAAATGGCTCACTGGATGATTAATTATTTTGTATCTTCTGAACATGTTTGACCAGATTGTTTGTTTATTCCCCATTGCATTGGAGAAGTGAATGTGAGGGACATAGGACCTTAAAGTAATAAAATAACAATTAAAAAATATCTGGAACTTCCAGTTCCCAAGAGTATTGGAAATTGATACTTTGATATATTTATATATAATTGATTATTATTCACTTATTTGAGAAATCAGTGATGGGATGAATATCCAATATTGGGAAATAACAGATATTATTCCAATCTACAGAACAGACACAGCCATCCACCCATCTTCTAACCAGTGATCCAGAACAGGAGATCACACTGGATGGGAAGCTAGTCCGTTGCAGCATACACACTCACACACATACGATGAATAATGGAAAGAACATGGGATTCAAGCCCCTAGCCCTGGAGGTTTAATGCAACAGTGACAGCGAGACTCACTGAGGTCCAGGACAGAGTCATTCCTACCAATTACTGGGTAATTAGCCTTACTTCCATTTCAGATAAAGTGAGTGTAATTGAGGTAAAGTGCACAATGTGTTTGTGTATTTTATTAGATACTGAGGAAGTCATACTGTTTAATATGCCGGTGCAGTCATTTCTGGCACATCCAATATTATGTGGATCTGGAGGGTTGTATATTACTGCTTTAAATTGTTTTTGTAATGTTTACATTGTAGATGAGTGTGTGTAAATGGGCCGTGATCTATATTGCATCATAGTCTCCACCAGGTGGGCTTTTATTAACAAGTGTGAAAGTGTGGTTCAGTTGTATGTTTGTTAACAGCATGCTTGACAGATAGACCAAATATGACAAAAGTGAAATGGAGCAACACACAGTGCTGAAGACCTCTTTGGACCTCTTTCCATGAATTGGCCACTACAAGGTTTATGGCAATGATGGCTGATAGCAGGTGATGCTTTTACTCTGAACAGGTGTATATTTATTAATGAAACTGTCTTCCAGTCACTTATGCAGTACAGGGTCACATGGGAGCCTATCCCAGGGAGCACAAGCGTAGACGCTGGTCAGGAAGCTTGTCCCGTACAGGGCAGACACATCTCCACACTCTCAGGGCAGGGGCAGAATTCAAACTCCCAGCCCAGGCTGTATGAGGCGGTAGAGCCACCCACCGTTACCCCATGCCATCCATTAGCAAAACAGATTTAAATTGTGACTCACCTCTGAGCCAAATGGTTAAGTCCAGAAAAGGACAGGATCTTCATTGTATTTATAACACACAGGCAGATGGTAATATATTGCACCTGGTTTGAAAAATAGTCCTGGCCTACACAAAAATTCTCTTAAAAAATATTACGAAATGAAATGTGTTTACACAGTGGTACATACAGGGTTTACTTGAGAAGTGGACTCTTAAATCAATTCATGTCAACCTTCACTCTGATTTACATAATTTAAAACACTGTTCATGATTGCAGCTCTTTTTGAGTGATATTCAAAGATAGAATAGATACAATTGCAAAATTAGACTGTTATTTATAAATAAGGGAATGGCAATGACCATTGGACACAGCCCAAGCCACATACATACACAATGCTAAATCTTCCACTTGTGAAACCTCTTTGACAACCTGATTTGGTACTAACAGGACTGTCATGAGATAGCTGTTAGTTGAGAAAGATAGGTTAGACTCAATCATCAGGCAAGAAGCAAACAGAATCCAGGATGCTAAGCTAGGGATTTCCTGGTCCAATTTTTTTTGGTATCCTAATTATATCTGATTGATTCAATATTTATATCTGCTGATTCCGAGTCCCAATCCAGTCTTTTAATAAATATTTTAATATACATAAAGTAGGCATTGGTGCATTGTTCGTCCGAGTGCCTCGTGATTTCTCAGTGTTCTTCCTTATTATATTTTGCAAGTTCCAAATTAGATTTGAATTAAATGATGCACTGTTCCTACCTCCTCTCGAAAGGATGGCGTTGCAAACATTGCATGTAGCTGTTTAGCTACATTGAGTTTCCAATTTAAAGAATTTCTACACAACTGACATCTCAATAGTTTGTAGTTTCAAGCCATGTGCCTCAGACTTACTGCAGCCTATGACGGAACCATACAATCTGCGCAACTGCCGAAAATTAGGTGGATGTGAGAAATTAGATCAACTGGGCTGTGGTACCTGGTACCGATCAATTAAAAAATGCCTGGATAGGCCCCGATTCTGATCTTTGATATCAGCTCACGACATAACTGCTAGACAATGAACTGGTGATCAGATCAGAACCAGAGACCAATCAAGAGGTCAACCTAGAACCAACATAACCAACACAAATCACTAAACCAAGACTGACCAGGGGAACATGACCAAACACACAACTAAGTAAGAAAGCATTAAGTTATCTGACAGATTACAGAGTAGAACCATGGCCACACCTGTAGCAGATAACTTGTGAAGTAGAATCCAGACTACATGTGATACTTTTGTAGAGTAAGAGGACCACTCTTTGGAAACTAATTAACTAACATGCATTGTTAATTCTTCTGTTTCAGAATTGTTTAATAACTAAATCTTCTGCATCTTTTGGCAATATTTTCAGCCTCATGTAAAATATCAGTAAAATTTTATATTATACATATTAATCCTAGATATTTTGATTTCATCATATAGAGCTAAGTCAGAATGAAGATAGTATCTAGTGATCTGCCTTACCAGTAGAAACAGTGCATGCAACACATGTATTAAATACCAGTGAAGATAAACCACAGCTCAGTGGTGTTGTGTGCTAAAACTGCTTGGGGTCAACCTCACATCCCACATATTGTACTTTTCCTGATGTGGTTTGTTTTCTGGTTTGTCTGTGTTAGGACTAAGAGGCTGTGCTTTGTTTTGACGGTGCTAAAGTGAGCACAGTGACTTTCAGAACAGGAACTGCTCTCTGCTCCAACTCCTCGAATGACCCTGCTGTGATGCTCTGTGGGTCTGCCAGGCTGAGTCACCTGTCTGTACTCTATTTCCAGATTCACCACCAGGAAAATGGCTGAGCAAGACATGCTTGTCCTAGAACAGCTGAAGCTCATTTAAATCTGTAGACTCCTACAGTGAAGTGAAGAACAACCCCAAACAGGTAAAATTCTTGTATTTTAAATATAATATAGCTTGTATCTGCAATAGGTTTAATTTATCAAATTGATTTAAAACTACAATATAAAGATGCCACTTTTTTATAGAGTATTTGAATAACTGTAAGTGAATACTTACACTGAAGATCTTACAACAACCCCTTAACAGAAAATGTATACTGCTTAAAACCCCCTAATGGAGAATGCATAATTTATTTGAGAGATCGCAGGAAATCATACAAAGAGATCTACATTTAATGAAGGCTGAGGGGAATATATTTGATGATGCTGAAAATACAGAGTTTTTAAAATAAGATGAAATGAAACTTTATTGATCCCTGTGGGGGAGAATTCTGGTGTCCAGCCTCCTTGAGAGCTGACCAGATGGCATCCTTGTGAGATGCCTGGGACATCTCAGCTAACTTTCTGAGATTCTAGTTTGAGGAAGCCACTGGGTCTCCTGACAGGGAGAGTGAATTAAAATCCATCCATATTAGATAACGCTTACCCAAGTTTGGAGGCTAGTCCAAGGATTTAGATGCAAATCATAGGAGAATTTGAGGACAAATTAGGAATTAATTGTAAAAATTCATTTTAAGAATGGCCTACATGTTGCTTATCATGGTGTAGTTTTAAGGACATATTGCCATTTATTAATTACTAAAATAACACATGCAATGTGTATCATGTTGCAAAAAGACATTCACTTGAGATTCTAGGCAGATGGCATCATTATTTATTTGCACAAGCCTCTGTGAGGCTTTTCTGAATTGGTGACCTCTCTTTGCCTTGGTGATGAAAGAGCACAACAATCAACTCTGAGGACTGACAGCTTGACCCTGATATGTTTAAAGATCAAGGTCAGATTCCACACACTTTAAGTAAACATGGGTTGGTAACAGTGAAACAACAAATGTGTTAGCAAAGCTCATAAAGAATAAGTAATATCACAAATTAACTATTTTTTTTGAAGAAAACTGATATAGTTTTCAAAGCAGGCTGGAAACATGGATGGCTCTGCAAATGTTTTTAGAGATTTTTTGGCTTTAATATAGCTTTAATCATTTTTCCTTCTGCCCTAAGAACATTTGTGTTTAAGTAAAATCCCCATGAGCTAACAGGTATCCTGTATTTATATGCATTACGCTGTCAAATGCATAAGCATGTCCCTGATTCATCCATGTTGTTGTCCATCATAGCGTAAGCCTGTTTAGTTACAGTGCACATAAAAGATTTTTCAGCTGTTGTGAATGCTGCTCACTGATTAGTCTATTTGTAAGTCTGGATATTATTTGTACGATCAGATTCTTCCTGACGAATTTCAAAGGACATTTTTGATCAGTAATATGACTACAGTCCAGCTAATACTGCTGTGAATGTGGAAGATTTAGGTGGATACCTCCAAGCAGTATTTTAATGAAGGAACTCATAGTGGAATATCGCCTTTTGCTGATCTCTTGCTTACAACACTTTCCATGTTCCTGATGCATTCTGGTATAAGTCCTATGAGAATGAAACAGATTCCTATATCCAAATGCAAGTAATGATTGAACAGTCTTTTACTTGGGGCTGGTCCTTGGTACAGATAAAGATAGACAATATTTTTTCTTTTCTGAAAATGCAATATCCTCTGATTAGCTGTGTTGTCTGGGCCATTCAGTATGACGTCATGTGTAAATTTGTGTTTCTGTATCATGTGTTAGGTATTGATCAATGCTTGGTTTTCTGGGTTGTGTACTGTAGTTATTAACTACGCAATAAGTAAATACATGGTTGAGAATAAAAATGAGTGCAGTAAATCATTCAGTGAATAAAACTTTATTTAGTAAGTGCACTTTTACAACCAGCTTTGTTACAAAGAAAATTAAAAATTACAATTCAAAAAATAAGAAGGTGCTTGAGTTATAGGCCTGGGTGTGGTCAGAGCAGACAAATAACCGGGCAAAGAAGAAGTAAGCCCTTCAAAGGAAGTGCAATTATATCTAGTTAAAATCTGTAAGCTTGTGAATTATAGAAAACAGCACCCACACAACCGGTCAGTGAGGGTAGAGAGGACTCGGGTAAAAACTTCTCATCATGCTGAAACCAGAGCTTGTAAAATCCAGGAATTCTGAGATTGCTTAGTTCACTCACAGAAGATCCATTAGTGCTAAGGAATGTAATATTTAATGTAGTATTGATCTAATCTTATTTTCTATACAGACTTGCCATGTCTTTTTAAAATAAACTTTCCTCACAAAGTATCTACTTCATGTGTACCATTCAGAATACAACAGTAGATGCCATCACTCCTTTGAAAGGAGTTGAGATTTGGTAACTTCTAATTAGGGCAATCAAATGACATTGGTACTGAACATTTTTATATATATTTTAAGTTATCTTCAAATTTAAATTCAAAAAATTTTAATTTACTTTGGACTCCGGAATGTCTCTTGCTGGGTTGTTTGCATTGTTATTATTATGTATTAAGTTTTAAGATTCATCATTTGAAAACATAGACTTAGGCTTCTTAGCAGGTGTGATCATTCTTAGTGGCTCTCTGACTGAGAAAGGTCGCTTCTTTCTGTGAAAATTGATCTTGATTCTGTAATTGCAGATAGGAGCCACCGAGGTGAATTCAAGGGTAAGCGCACCAAGCTACAGGCTGACTCACCTCACAGAGAATATCACTTATAAATATACTTAAATATTGTTTTTCACTGAACTAAAAATAGAGAACTGGAATAAAAATACCACATTTATGTGCCAACTCAAATGGGAAATATCACTGGTAAAGCTGAATTGTTGACCTAAATGATTAAATAGAGTATATAGAGTGGGTAGGTAGAGAGCATATAATGTGAATTTCTGCAGTTGTTCTTACCTGGTTCAACAGGTTATACTGGAGTAGAGAGATAGTAGATAGTTTGTTTTCTTGTTTTATTTTTTATCTTTTTCCATATTTGGTGAGTCATATCATGTCACTTTTTGAATGAAGTAATGTTATTTGCTGTGATGGCCTAGCATCTCATCTAGTGTTCCCCAGCCTTCTGCCCTGGGCTGCCTAGAATGTGCTCCAGGCTGCCCTATAGCCCTGACCAGAATAAGCAGTTCAAGATAGATTGTAAACCTACATTATGTAATGACGTTGCATTATATAACGACAGAATGTAACAAACTGAATGTTGATACTGATGATGATGATAACAGTAGGATAATGTTGCAATATAAAATTATAATGTAACTTTGTTACATTTTGTCAAGTTATTACCTAACACAGTGTTATTACATGATGTATTGTTACACATATGAAACAATGCATTATGTAATAACATCACATTATGTGATAAAATTGTTACATTTTATCAAGGTATTACATACTGTGGCATTTTTACATAATGCATTGTTACATGGATGGATGATGAAACATTACACATTTACTGCACAATGCATTATATATTAAGCAATTTATTAGCAGTACATTTATCAATGTAAGAACAATTCTGATTTTACTATTCTGATTTAACGGACTTGCATAGGTAAGCTTATATACATCAACATGCTTCAGTCTGCCAGTAGGTTATTTAGGTCCCTTTTAATGAGTTATTATTGCAATATGAACTGTATGTGTTACCCTTTGGTACATAACTCAAATATTTAGTCATTCATATGGTCTGGGTATGGAGGGCAATTTAGTAACACTAGTCTAATTTTCGGCTGTTTGACTGTTTAAGAAAGCATGTGCAAAAGGGGAGGGGCACCATGCCACCCGCCATTCCACCTTATTTTCAAGTAATTTACAGTTTGAGTACAAGTGATAAAATTTTGCTTTGAAAGGGCCACTGAAGATTTTGCCTACTAATAATGCTGTCTACTATCAAAAATCACAGCACAAACTAAGAATCGTTCTTGGACATCTGTGTAAACCTGCATATTGCCTGTACTTGTTCGGATGTTTTTCCCTGTGTCTTTTATACATAGACTTTAGGATGTAGATCCTGGCTATGGTGATGCAACATAGCTGCTATGCTCAAAGGAGCAGATATAAAGAATCTGTATCCAAATACGGAAAGTCTCTTTCTGCATTATGTAAAGGCTTTCTGCAGCACACAGAGGATCAAGGAATTTCAAGGCTGTTTTTTTTTAATTTTTGAATGCATTATACATGCTCAGTGCAACATGCCTTCGGACTTCTTCCTTTGAAGTCAAAAAACTATGCTGAATTATCCATAAATGAGCACTAGATTTGGATTGCAGCTGTGATGTTTTTAACATGTTATTGCAAAGTTGTATTGCAGCACCACTACTGAAATTGTTCAAATATTACATCAACATGGTGGTGAATCTGGAAATAAACAGTTTAACAGTCCATTTTAAGTCAAAGGTGTGTGTTTGAATGTATCTCTAGCTGTGTATGTGCACAGATTGTTCATCCTCTTTGTACTTATGTAGATGTACTCTATTTGCTCTACATACAGTATATTGCCAAAAGTATTGGGACACCTGCCTTTACACACACATTAACTTTAATGCCATCCCATTCTTAATTCCTAGGCTTTAATATGGAATTGGCACACCCTTTGCAGCTATAATTCAATTCAATTAATTTTTATATACTGTAGGGCCTTTTACAACAGAGTTGTCCCAAAGTGCTTCACATGGATGTGTTGTGATACATTTAGCATCATATATAAAAAAATAGCTTCAACTCTTCTGAGAAGGCTGTCCACAAGGTTTATGAGTGTGTTTATTGGAGTTTTTGGCCATTCTTCCAGGAGAACATTTGTGAGGTCAGGCACTGATGAGAAGGCCTGGCTCTCAGTCTCTGCTCTAATTCATCCCAAAGGTGTTCTACTGGGTGGAGGTCAGGGCCCTGTGCAGGCCAGTGAAGTTCCTCCACACCAGACCTGCTCATCCATGTCCTTATGGACCTTGCTTTGTGCACTGGTGCACAGTCAGGCTGGAACAGGAAGGGGCCATCCCCAAGCTGTTCCCACGAAGTTGGGAGCATGAAATTGAATGGCTTTGAACGCTGCAGCAGTAAGAGTTCCTTTCACTGGAACTAAGGGGCCAAGCCCAACCCCTGAAAAAAACCCACACCATAATAATAATTGATGCTTAAATTGTCTTTATGCCTCAACTCACTCTTTGTGGAGTAAGTTGTCCATGAAGGGCAGCCACCCATTGCAGTACCCAGGGAGCTGGGGGTTAAGGGCCTTGCTCAAGGACCCACAGACATACTGAGGCTGGGTTTGACCCGGTGACCGCGTGATTACAGGCACACATGCTGCCTCTTTATAATCAATACTTTATTGATCCCTGTGGGGAAATTGTCTTTTTACACCTCCCTCAACTTGCTCTATTTTGTAGAGCTCAGCCGCTCAGCCTATTGAAACACATTCCATGAAGTTCTCTACGCACTGTTCTTGAGCTAATCTGAAGGCCACATTTTGTTTGGAAGTCTATAGATATTGCCTCTGCAGACAGTTGGCGACTTCTGCACACTGTGCGCCTCAGCATGCGCTGTTCACGCTCTGATTTTATGTGGTCTACACTTCATGGCTGCATTTTGTTATAATATCACTAACAGTCGACTGTGGAATATTTAGTAGCCAAGTGCACAAGTGGCACCCTCTCACCACACTTGAATTCACCGAGCTCCTGAGAGCAACCCATTCTTTCACAAATGTTTGTAGAAGCAGTCTGCATGCCCAGGTGCTTGATTTTATACACCTGTGGCTATGGAAGTGATTGGAACACCAGAATTCAATGATTTGGTGGGGTGCCCCAATACTTTTCGCAATATAGTGTACCTCCCACAGTCGATAAACAAGTAGTTTCTCTTATTTTTGTGATTCTGTGTGCAATCCTACTTGAAGTACTCATTTGCTTTCACACTGTTGCTCTCAAGAGGACTGAATGTTTCTGAAAATGTTTTTACATTGATGAAAGTGTTTAAAATTATATGTAAAGTTTACTGCTTTTGCTAGCCCATTACTATCCAATTAGCCAAACACTCACTAACGAAGGCAGCTGTGAAAACTCGTCCTGCCAGAGTCTGGTATGTAATCATTCTCTACCCTTTCAATTAAGAGAAGAGCTGTGGCTTCTGATCCACTGAGAATGCCGATGAAAATTAAATAAAAATCTAATAATGCTGTCATTAATATTCAGTGCTAGTGATTTATGCCTACTGCAGTTTCACACAAGCACCTGACATGTGACACCTTACACCTGTTATTAATTTCTTTATTAATTAAATGAGCTAAAGCAGCAGGACACTATTTATTAAAACAACCGCAGTGAACATACATCTTCACTGGACAAAATTAAACAAAAGAAAAAAAAAATCATATAACAGTAAGACTCACTCTCAGTATCGCATGTTAATAAAGTATTTTGTTAGGGAAATCACATTGTGGGTACAGGTCTTTTAGTTGTTCAGCACTCTGTCATTATCACAAGGGCAGATTCACACATATTTTGTCAAATATGCCTTCAGAAAGAGTACAAGAGTCAGTCTAATTCTACATTCAGAAAAGTACAGGAGTCAGAGTCACACGACCTTCAGAAAAGGCATGAGTCTGCCACACGGCATCGAAAAACAGCATGGGAGTCAGTGTGACAGCCTTCAGAAGGAGTACAGGGGTCAGTATGACTTGTCATTCAGAAACAGCACGGGATCAGTGTGACTCAGCCTTCAGAAAGAGTACAGTAGTCAGTGTCACACGGCCTTCAGAAAGAGTTCAGGAGTGAGTATGTTTCAACATCCAGAATCAGTGTGAGTCAGTGTGACTAGGCATTTAGAAAGAGCAGAAGAGTCAGTATGACATGGCTTTCAGAAACAGCACAGGAGTCAGTATGACTCAGCCTTCAGAAACAGTATGGGAGTCAGTGTGACTTGGCCTTCAGAGACAGTGTGGGAGTCAGTTTGACACAGCTTTCACAAACAGCGTGGGAGTCAGTTTGACTCGGCCTTCAGAAACAGCATGAAACTCAGTGTAACACAGCCTTCAGAAAGATTACAGGAGTCAGTGTGTCATGGCCTTCAACAGCACAACAACAACAGTACAGGAGTCAGTATCACGTGGACTCAAAGCCTGGTTAAATTTAACTGTGGCCTCATGGAGTTCCTTATTTCTACTGCATAGTTTATGCTGTGAACAATGCCTGGGTGTAAAATTAGCATGTAGCTTAATATATACTACTGTGTATGTGTAAGACTGATCGAGAGCTGTGAGGGACAGTGTGCATGCACTTCTGGCCTGGACTGTCCTGAATGGTGAGGACAGTGCAGGAAGACCCTTCTTGTTCTCATGTTACTATAGCAACCACCCCGAAAGTGCTGCAACTCACACCCAATCCAATTTAGCCCTACAATGTCCCTGCATGTGGACCTGTCTCTGTGGGACTGAAGTCTGTAGTATATTCTATTATCACTTTACAGAAAACAGACAGGGGGGCACCTACTATGATATGATTATGGTTTGTTGCCCCTAGTTGTTTTTTCTCTGGGACCCTGCAGGATGTCCAGGGTATCAATGAGGGTATTCAGGGTTCCTTACACATATGTTAGAAGTTGTGGGGTCTTCCTCATGGAGGTCAGGAATGTCACAGATCTGCAGGGGTGGACTGCATTAGTAGAGACCCCAATATATATTTTTGTGGACATTATTATGCTATGCTACACTTAGGCTGTCTTCTTGGCTGTCAGACACTAGTCCAGCCAGTGATGCTACAGCTTGCTGAGGGTGTTCATCCTGACCAACAACAGGGATAATCTGGAAGGTTGGGGGAGTGCTCATTCATTTTTAAAAGAAATTGCAATATGAATGGCACAAGGGGAGATGTGTATAATGAAGATGTAAAAAAAAATAGATTGATTTAGGCATTGCCAAGATGGGAAATCCAATACAGTAAAAGAGGCTTTATCTCAACTGTCCCTTTTGATCTTCAGTTCAGGGCTCTAGGACTACCCAATGAGGGTCAGCAGACCAGCGTGTGATGTGGCTTTAATCATGGGGTGAATTGGGCTTATATGCCTCACAGCTTATGCTTATATTATTAGTGTCAGCAATGCTCCTGGAATACAATAAAATTTGTTGTGCATTAAAGTGTAGATGCGGAAAATCATGAGCTCCTTAATAGTAATGGTAAATCAAGAGTCCAGCTGGAGAAGGGGTGGAAAATCAGGTGCTACCTGGGGAAATCAAGAGTGTTGGCAGGTATGCATTGTCGGGAAGCACTGGTACCATATGCTGGAGCATAGCACTGTATTGAATTTGTAAATAACCATATGTGTAAACAGCAGGGTGAACATTGATAAGAAGGAGCTTAAAGGGCATGGTTTTCTCTGTCCCCAGGTTCAGCTCCAGGCTGCTAATGAGACCAGCTGTATGAGGGCCAAGCTGGGCTCTTTGCAAGGTGAGACCATGCACCCTGCAGACCGACAATCATTTCTGCTGCTAACAAAACAACCCCCAAAAGAGGTCAACATTCATTCAGTATTTATGAGCTTTGATACCTTAAGACTGAGAAGACATTATGGAGCCATGAATGACTAATATGTGACACACACCATGATAAATGATGCATAGTTCATTATGTGACATTGCTGAATGTTGAAATACACAAATAAATAAAAAACATCAAAACAGTAAGCAGCCTGACAGCACAATCCCAGACTGAGAAACATATTCAAAATGATTGTGTTAGTCATTATAAACAAATACAAATTATTTATCTATTTGCTCTACTTACACTATATTGCCAAAAGTGTTGGGACACCTGCCTTTACACACACATGAACTTTAATGACATCCCATTCTTAATACATAGGCTTTAATATGGAGTTGGCACACCCTTTGCAGCTATAACAACTTCAGCTCTTCTGGAAAGGCTGTACATAAGGTGTAGGAGTCTGTTTATGGGAATTTTTGACCATTCTTCCAGGAGAGCATTTATGAGGTCAGGCTCTGACGTTGGACAAGAAGGTCTGGCTTGCAGTCTCCGCTCTAATTCATCCCCAAGGTGTTCTTTTGGGTTGAGGTCAGGGTTCTGTGCAGGCCAGTCAAGTTCCTCCACATCAGACACGCTCATCCATGTTCTTATGGACGCTGCTTTGTGCACTGGTACGCAAGTTTGGAGGTCTGTAGCTATTGACTCTGCAGACAGTTGCCAACTTCTGCACACTATGCTCCTCAGCATGCATTGTCCCTGCTCTGTGATATTACATTTCTACCACTTTGTGGCTGAGTTGCTGTTGTTCCCAATTCCTTTCACTTTATTATAATACCACTAACAGTTGACTGTGGTATTAGCCAGGAAATTTCTAATGGATTTATTGCACAGGTGGCATCCTATTATGGTACCACGCTTGAATTCCCTGAGCTCCTGAGTGTGACCCATTCTTTCGCAAATTTTTGTTGAAGAAGTCCGCATGCCTAGGTGCTTGATTTTATATACCTGTGGCTATGGAAGTGATTGGAACACCTGAATTAAATGATTTGGAGGGGTATCCCAATACATTTGGCAATATAGTGTATATACAAGCAAATGTGACAATACAGGGGCACGTCAGAGGATGTGATGTAGTATACAGGCACAAAAGAGGATGTGATGTAGTACACAGGCACAGGAAGTGGGAATGTGGTACAGAGGTACATAGTAAGGCATAGTACAGAGAAATGGGGTAGTAGACCCTCCAAAGATTCAAGTGTTTCAAAAGTTCCCCTTCAGTGTATTCATCATCCAAGACTTATGGAATATCTACTGTCTGCTAAATGCTACAGTGTTTACATCACTTAAATTGCTAACAGCGAAGTCCCTCAAATAAGTGAAATTATTCTGGAAGCCTGGTTTAGACAGTCAAGTTGGACTTGGAACTTCTGGAATAGATTTAGAGTTAAATTTAGGTATAGATTCTAGGGGTAAATGTGAGTATCCACTACCTATTTTTATTCAGTCACTCAAACAGAAATTTGCTTTTCTGCCCTCAAATTCCACCACCCTTTTTCTATCATCTGTCACCAATTGCTGCTAGCAGGAGAAAAGTAAATTAGCAAGAACTGTCAGCTGAATCATTATCTCAGTCCTTGACCCTCCTCCTCATTGTCTCTGGTTTTGCATGTAAAAAGACAATTATAAAAGTAGCTTAGTATATGCCATTAATATATATTGCATTATTAGAGACTACAAATGAAATAAAGTGAGTTGCATTTTCAACCACAATCATAAACTCACTGAAAAATGTCATGGCAGTGAGACATACCTAGTGATACTCTTCACCGGAGATGCTCTTAACCCTTTGTTCGCGCGACACATTTATTATAATCATATTCACTGAAGCTTTCAAAACATCTGTGTTGACTGGGCCTGAAATCTTTCTAGCTGCTTCTTACCTACTTACTTGCATTTTACTTTGTTCCTCAGAAGCAGTTAGCATAAAGATGACAGGTGGCTAACCATACCCTACGATACTTTGCTCCTGTAAGCAGGTTTTCAGAAATATATTATGATAAATGGTATTGCAATGCTGACTGTTTAATATTGCCTGTTTCTTGCTGAGTGGCAATGCTGCCAAAGCCTACAATTAAATCAAGCTCACACTAAGTACATCAAACAGGAGCCAATAACGGCAAAGAGCTCTTCTCAGCTCCAGGTTCAGTCTGCGCTTAGGTCTCATAAGGCACACATCACTCACTGCTCTCATTTTATGCTTGTCATCAAACTTAATTTGATAAAGATGAGCTGAGTGTTCAGTTGATTCGCACGGATAATAAAAACAACACCAAAGCTGGAAGGCAGTTGTCAGTCAAGATGAATGACAGTTGCAGACACATAACACCTGAGACTATTTCACTGTGAAAAGTACAGAAGTTTTACTGTGCATGATTTGCACCAGCATCTAACAAGGGGGACTTATCGGTAGATTCGCCCGACCCACCAGGAAATTTATTTCTGGCTTTGAGCCTGATGTAAGGACATAATTTCATGTAATTCTAAGTTATATGCAATAGGTGGTGCTATAAGACAGTGGCATACTTCCATATGTCCTACTTCAAGAAACTTTAAGAAATGTGGTACATACACACCATATGGTACATATGCATAGGTACCACTGAACCTGTGTGGTACAACACACAGACTGTGATACTTGTATATAAATCACTTGCACATGGCCGGGGTTGTGCTGAGGTACTAAACTCACACCCTACGGACTATTTGCAAGGTATCACAATTGCTACATGCATGTCAATGAGTGTGCAGACTGGGTGACATTAGGTAGATCCTGGAAACACAGGAAAAAAAGCCAGGAGACACTATGGACAGTATATTTACCAAAGGACACACACTCACACACAGTCAAGTTACAGACAGTAATTGCCCTAAAACCAGTGCACCAAGAAAACACCCCAACACTCAACCACACAGCTGGGGGCGGGAATAAAATCCATGATACTAGGAGCGTGAGGACATGGTACCACCCACTGAGCCACCACACCTTGTATCCAATAAACAGTATTTTGTATTGTTCTAAGGTCCAAATGTCATTGGATTATTGCAAGGTCAAATTACCATCTCCTTTCCTGTGTGATCAGTTACCTGTGGCATAATACACCTGCATTCCCTCTAGCAAGACCCCTGCCACATGTTCAGCCGTTGCGTCCCAACAGCCCGAGTATTATTACTTGAACTTAGGGCTGGGGGATGTGCAATATCAATATTCACATTACATGTTATACACATGCAATTCAACACATCGCTAGGAATACAGTAGTCAGCTGGGTTAAGATTAGGCTTGGCTGGTATCAAATTTTTCATACCATGAACAGTATACTGTGATATACGGTATTTTCAAAATGTTATTTTGAGGTACACTAGCAGTATTTTAAAATGTTGGCAATAAATTTCAGTGGGGGCAGCTGAAGGTGGGGGGGTCCTCCTGATAAGATTTCCCGAAAGCAGATCATCAGTAAGTTTTGCTGAAACATTTTAACTTTGTCACAGGAAATAAAACTTAGCAAGTGCTGTGCGTATATCACTATGCATGTGATGGATAAAGAATCTTGAATCTTGAATCCTTTGCAAGTTTAATGATTGTTTCTGTAGGAGCCATAGGTAGAGTGCCTGATGTATGCACCCATCTTGGGTGTTTCAAGATTATATAGTATATGTTTAAAAACATCAGTTTACCTCCACTACTTTTGCATGAGCGCTGCATGCGTTATCTGAGAAAATCATTATTCGAAAGTAGCAGAGGTAACCTGAGGGAGCAAAAACGTGGACTGTCTGTGGGTCCCCAAGGACCGGATTGGGAAACACTGCACTTTGCTATGGTGTTAGTGATACTCCTCTGTGTCATCAAACCCATTCCCTACAGTTAGGTCTTACTTCCTGCCTCCTATCCCCATGTCTCATATTAATTCTCCAAGGCTTACAGGGCATGCAGAAACATGGGGATGGCTGAGTGTCCTTTGATGCACTTAAACTGATAGTATACTGACTGACAACTGAACATACTTCTCAGCTGACAGTGGAATTCTTTTTTTAAAAATATAACTGTGCATCAAATGTGGGGCTAAGACCAAAGTGATGACAACAAAACCTCAAATCGGACGATCTAGGGTAGGGGTGTCCAGTCCAGTCCAGTGTTCTATCTACAAAGGGCCGGTGTGTATGCAGCTTTCTGGGATAACGTTTATGTCAGCTGCTCAAACCCAGGTGTGAAGACTTTTCCGCCAGTCAGTCCTTTAATTAGTAATCTAAACCTGCATACACAAAGGCCATTTCTTGATAAGATTGCCCACCCCTGATCTGGGAATTACATTTCCAGCACACTGTGGTCTTTATCCGTGGTCTAAGGATTAGACATTTGTACGTTTATTTACTTCATACCCAGTGTAAGAATTTGTCTGCAACTGTGTGAGTAACTAGTTCATGAAAGGAAACTTCTCCAACCCAGATTTAAATTGAAAGTGATAAATGTGGCCAATATTTCCTAGCAACTATCCATCTGTCCAACTTCTTAAGGTTCTCCAAGTGAAGGTCATGGGGAGGCTGGAGTATGTCCCAAGCAGCAAAGGGCACAGGGCTGGGTGTTACTAGATAGGATTCCAGTCCATCTAAGAGCATTCAGAGCAATTAATACTGTCAAGTAGTGTATCACTGTTTTAGTAATACTTGTCATTTTAATACAGATAAATTTGAAGATACTGTAAAAACAAAGTTCTCTCTGTAATAATTGCTGCAGCTTCAGAACTCTGGCATTCAGTTACTACCCTGGTTGTGTGTGTGCAGAATATGCACATTCTCCTTGTATTTCTATGGGTTTCCTCTTAAAAAACATGCATCTGTGTGAATCGGTGTTTGTGAATTTCCCATTGCATGTGACTGCATTCCTTGTGATGGACTGACATCCCATCTTGGGTGTTTAATACCCAGTGCCATGTGTTTTCTGGGTTTGTGTCCAGGTTCAGTAGAGGGTTACAGTTTTCACTCCATTTTATTTGTTTTTAATTTAGTGAACTGTAATGCTCATACAATACTCTGTCATGCTCATACAATACTCATCAGAACACAAATCCATGTGTATGGCCCCTGAGAACAGCTAAACTCATAAGTGTTTCTGAGTTCATGCAGGTATACCTGGCTTAACGGGAAGAGCACAGCCATGTGACTTAAGGTGGGTGGGTTGGTGTGGTTTCCACTCCTCTTTCCACAACTGTGCAGGCGGACAAACTCAGCTGAGCAATTAAAAGCCAAAGCAAATGAAACAGTGGAGCAGAAGCAGCCTATTAATTACAGCTCAGGGGTGAGATGGGCACCTAATTATGGGCTCTATGTGCTAGTGTCAGTTCTTCCGGATGTGGAGGCATCTGTGCTGCATCTCCAGCTATTGTGTGTGTAACAGTCACACAGTGTGGTTCTGAAGCTGCATGTGTATTTGTGTGCGTTTCTCCATAATACTGTGTGATTGTGACTGTTAAGCTGTGTGTGTGTGTGTGTGTGTGTGTGTGCGTGCGTGCGTGCGTGCGTGCGTGTGTGTGTGAGTGAGTGAGTGAGTGCAATATTATGGGCATTCAACTGTATGTGTGTGAGTAAAATGCGTGACAATCACCCCTGCCGCACAGTACCATCCCCAACCTGTGGGGCAGTACTGAGTTATTGCCCTTATTCCCTCCAGCAGTTTTGAGGAACTGCGCTCATGTGTGACTAATGGAGGTGGCTGGGTGGAGAGGCTGAGTCCCAGGCTGACTCAGGCTTATCTACCAGCTTTAAAGAGAGGGAGGGAGGGAGGGAAGGAGGGAGGGAGCAGGCAGCCCACTTGTTCCCTCTGGGCTTAGGGCACTGGGCCATCTGTGTGCACTGAGGATCTAGCCACCACACAGGGGAACGGTACTGTGCTGGCCTCTTGCTTTGCATCGCTTCACTCTGCTTGCTCACACTGGGAGTACGGCTTGGGTTGATCCGGAACACACTCACACACAAGGTCAGTGCCACTTTCTTACTTCATGCATCAGGTATAAAAGTGTTAAGTGCATCATCTTCTTACACTGTTCGTACTGGGCAGTGATGAGAAGATACTACCCTGAAACATGTTTTCAAAGAAAAAACACTATAAAAATATCATTATTACTATTATTATTGCTGCTGTTGTTCCTATTATGCTTGTTGGCCGACTGCTAAAAGTGGAGGCGAAGCCTTGATCTTTGTTTGTCACATGAAAACTTTCACAGAGGGGCAGTATTTGTCATCTTGTGATGGAGCGGTGTTGACACCTGGTACACGCTGCCCATCCTCCTTATGGTGACAAACTAGAATACCAATGGTTATCTGAGAAATAGGCACTAATCAAGAACGTTCTTCTGGCTTTTTCTGGTCACTTTTCCAGAGAGGTCTCTTGTATACTGATGAGTAAAATCTGTTAAAACAGTGAACCACAGAAAAAAGCTTTTTTCTTGTACTTCTTGGTTTTCCTGTTCCTGCCCAAAGGAAATCGAACAATGACAATGAGTTGTATAAGAGTTCGTAGTTACTATTTATGGTATTGTGATATTCTTTGAATTATTCCATTGTTTGATGTTGATTCACAGCAATGAGAAATCTTCTCAGGTATACTTGTATCACTGCAAGAACTTGTCAGATGAAAGTTCCATTTTAAAGCGCAATGTGTCTTTCACTATTTCTGCTGGAGCTCCCCTGCAGCTCTGAGGTTAATGATATGTGTGCTGGGGGGAGGGGTGCAGTAAATAGGTCAGGGTTTTAACACTAAGCAGGCAAATCCTCCGGATTTAGCACTGCTGTGACTGTTCTCTGCATTTATTTAATGAAGCAGCACAGGAAGTGAGCACCGGCAAGAAGTCCCATTTGACACTGATTGTTCTTTCAGTGATGCAGTGGACAAGGAGCTTGTAACACATAACTACACATGGGGAACATGCTGATGATTTAGTACATGTAACTATATGTAAATGAAATTATAACATTATCATTAAATTAAGAGACTTCTAGAATTAAGAGAATTAGTAAATATATATTGATATTAGTAAATCACGGTGTTGGTCACACTACTGAGAACAGGTAACAGCCATGTAACCCCTATTTTATGTAAAACACTGGAATCTGGGGTAAATAAATGTGCTGACATCCATCTGCCTGAACTCCAATAATGGGCAACCTAGTACCCCTGTACAGTATCATCTACATAGAGAAATCCATACACTCTGTAGAATTTGTTTTCATGTTCTTAGATTGTCATCATTGAACTATACACCAATTTCATTTCCAGTTCTACAATTTCGCTGAGCCTTAACAGCACTACAAACCATATTAAATGTAATTGGTTATATGTTTTTATTGGCATGGATTAAATGTTCCTCCTTCCAGGTCCATGTGTATCATTATGTGCAGTAAATGGTGACCCTTTAAGTGAGCATTTATTATTGAGTTCATTTTCGATTTAGAAGTGGATTGAATACAAAATCATGCATAGTTAGCTGTGTAAAAGTTTGTACTGTGCTTTGTAACAGGATACAATGATACAGATACTGTGTAATAATTCACTTCCAGCCATTACTAGACTTACATTAATTCCTTTAACCATATTATGTGACAGGACCACGCTACCACAGGTGCTGTATTAGTGTACATAGCACTGAACTCCTCCGATTTGAGCACAGATGGTAGGTAATGCTATTCAGGATTAGGGAATAAGCTAGCAACAAAGATGGGGGTCACTAACCAATCAGAGAGCACATCTTGAGGGGTCAGACGGGTGGAAGCACACTGATCACCTAAGAGCTGCCATACTGATACGCTACTATACCAGATGGGCTTTTAACGAGATATTAAACATGTGTCTCCTCTGCTGGCTCACTAGCCTGTGTTAATGCTCCTTCACCTCATATTTTAAGATGCTACACCCAGAATGTACTATACACTTAGCTGACTCCATACAGGGCTGATGGATTGTAGCATATGTGCCTCATCTGGTGTTTTAGTCAGGACAGCAGAAGTGCAAAAAGGTTTGGGAACAAGAGCATATCAGCATGTCTTGGTAAGGTTCCATCCAGGAACACAATTTAGCCTTATTCTGTGTAATTTCAGACATACATGTAACAAAAACACAATTCAAATCAGAAATACAGCTCAGGGGTCTACGATACAGGGCATGGATTCAGACCCCAGGACGGCTCAAATTTAGGAGTAAATTGGCCAAAAATCATTAAAGCAGTCATAAATGTATGTATACTCTTGTCAAAACTGCTGCCTATTAATGTAATATTTTCCATTCTAAGATGTGATGATCAAGTTCAGTTACCTATAGGCTTGGATGGCTTTTGCAGTGCTTTCAAAATGTTACAAAAAAACATTTGGATCTAAACAGGGTTAATTCAGAGCTGAATCACAGTGTATCGCATTAGAGGAAACTGCCTCAGACACAAGTATAACAGGTGAGGTTTATACATTCTAGCATTTGCTGATAGAGTGGAAGTCTGGGCCACTAGGGAACAGAAACGCGTGAAATGGGGAGTTTGGAATGGAACAGAACTGCAGAGGAGGACTTGGGGGTGTAATACACTGACAGGCCTTCTGATTTATTTGCCTTTATGAGTAGACACAGGGAATAGGGACCCGGTGGGCAGAATTACATATGAGAGAGAGTCATGGGCCAGGCACTGTATCCCAACATGAAAAAAACACTCCAGGAAGGGTTAGGTCCTGGGATTTACTCCCTGTGTTGAAGTAAATTTTAAAATAAACACTTCAGTCTATTCTACTTGCTTAGATAATCAACCATCTATCTTCTAACCACTTATCCTACACAGAGTCACACACATATGCCTACACACATACAGACAGACAGACAGACAGACAGACAGACACACACACAAGAACATGTTTTACACACTATTTAATCATGTGACGATTATACCATGTTGCTGTTGACATTTACTGCTTCAGGAAGCAGTTGCCCTGTACTAATCTGAGAATGTATTTAAAAGACTAAGCCTTAAATAATAATAGAGGTGAAATTTGATTGGTTTATTAATTATTTACATAATCGGAGGACTGCCGATAGGATGCACTCCATTGACCTTTACAGGTAGCTGCTGTGTAAGCCATCACAGTGGGTCATATGCTCTGAAGACCTGATGGCTCAGGCATTCTGCAGGATCCCTCCTTCCAGTCAGGATTTGTGCGGCTGACTTTCCTTCATGAGTTTTAACAACAGCCCTCTTTTGCCGGGTATTTCTGGAAACAGCTTTTTAAAAGCGCATCTAACATATAATTAGCACTCTGATTAGCAATGGGCTCTGAATTAATGAATGCCTTTCATCACCATTTGAAATTCACCCTGAAATTCAAATAGCAAGACTCCACAGCAGCCTCCTTGCTGTTTGTTGCCTGTTCCTGTTTTCCAAAAGAGCAAGAGCGCAGTGTTTTGGGTCATCGAGCTGCTACGAAGGATGGAGCAGTGGCAGAACACAGTGTGTCCAAAGTATAGACCTGATTCAGCTCCCGGCCTCTTAGTAGATGGGTTTGGGACAGTGACATGATCTTCACATGCTTACTTGCTTACACTCCACAGTGGGTCCAAGCATTTGTCCTAGCTAAATGGAGCTTGCATGACAGTCCATAATTAGATGAGACACAAAGAGGAGCTGTTTGCTTTCTGCTGGGCTCAGGATCAAGTGATGACTGTGTGACTGTCTCTAATAAAGCCCCAGCAGCCAAGGCCAGGGGCCACGGGGCTCTCTGCTCCCAGCAGACAGACTTGCAGATGCATACAAAGGCAACTTTGTACTGAAGGTTCCAGAGAAATTTTAACCACCATGTCTGTACAGCACTGCCCTTCATATGCATCTTGTAGCCAAGCTACATGGCCATTAATCCATGAGTACGGGCATGTCTGCTATAACATCACACACACACACACACACACACACACACACACACGCACATATATGTTTGTATTCATATCATTGTGGGGACTCTCAATTCATTTCTATGGGAAACACCCTAATCCCAACAATAACTACCTTAACTCCTACCCTGCCCTAACCTTAACCATAGGTAACCAAAGAAAACATAAGACTTTTGGTACTTGTAAGTTTGGTATCACTTTACATGATGGGGCACAAATAATATAGCATTATACTATCATGTATGTATCAATTAACCACAAAGTCTTAGTTGCATGTTAATCTCATGTTAATTCATGATTAATTAATACATATGCATGTTTTATCAAGCAGTTACTGCATAAGTTACTATATCCAATTTTGTAAGCCTTTGTGAACTACTGAAGGAACTACTGAAGGAAGTCATGAACATCTCATGTTTGTTCATCATCAATGAATGCATCTTTTATCTGAAGTAATAACTATATTTGTTCATGATTTGTTCATAATTTGTACTTCAGTAGTAACCGAGTTATTGCTATGTATTTGTGCCCCATCAAGTAATGTTACCTTGAAGTTTTGATTGCAGTCACAGATTTTTATAAAATTGAGTTTCCCCTTGTGGGGACTGAAAAGGTGGTCCCCACGACATCAAAATAAGAGTTTTTTTTTTTTAAACTTTTGTTTTACATTGAACACCTGAAATTTCACCAGTAATCTTCTTACTGCAATGTAGTACACTTTGTGAATATTAGTAGTGGTGTGTATCTTTCTCTTTCATACACAAGGACTGTTCTGGGGGTGAGGGGGTAGTGCCCCCGTGACAACATGTATCGCCCCCCCCATTCGGTATGAAATAAATGTATTATTATTATTATCATCATCATTATTATTATTATTATTATTATTATTATTATTATTATTATTATTATTACTACTTACATATATATTTGTGGGCTGAGAACAGGTGGGATACAAACATAAAAATTTTCTTGCTGGACTCAACGCGGTGCGTCGGGTGATCGAGTTGCTTCAGTGGGTGAAAAAAAAAAAAAAATCAAGCTTCTGGAAGCAAGACAGTCTAAACAAGAAATTAGAGTGAGTTACATATTTAGAAAAACTTTAAAATGTAACTGCAAAGCATTGCCTAAATAAATTATCAGTTCTAAAAATTATCTTTTGCTTCTTAATGCTGCCAATACTTGGAGGACATTATGGTGAAATGCATCTAACCCCCCCTCCCCACCAGTTGAAATGGTATGGAATTGCATGATCTGACTGAAAGTTTCCTAAATCAAATCAATTTTTTTTATTGGACTCCTAAAAATTCACACTTCCAAATCAAAGCACATGGGCTAACTGAGCTAATTGAGTATTAAGTGTATTCCTCCTTCGACCTGTATGTTCAGGCATGTTATTCCACTCCTTTTCCCTATTTAGGAGATGTGTATGAGCCAATTCATAGTTTGGAAATACACATACGAAATAGCAGAGCTGTCTGTATAAGACTGAGCTGAACTACTCAAACTTCCAAACATGTCTTATAACAATTTATTTAGTTGTCTCCTTCTGATGTATAGCCATGACTATATGAACTGTAGCTCTGGTTTAGTCTAAGGCCTAAATGATTTTCTCATTATACTATATCAGAATGCATTTGAATTTCGTTTACTGAAGTTCAAATAAATTGCCTTAGTATTATTCTGAAATGCTTTACATATAAAATTAAATTTTCACATTCTTTTTGCTATTTTTTATGGATGGGAAAAGTTTGATAAATACCTTTTAACTATGGCTTCAGGCCCCACCACAAACCCTAATTAGGAGAAGTGAATCCTGTAGATTACAGAGATTTTAATGGATCTCTGAACCAGAAGACTTTAAGCACATGACCAGAACCCAAATACTAAATCATTGCATAAGAACCTGAACATTTATCATTACAATCATAATATTTTACCCAGCCTTAACCACTGTGTATGGCCACCTTGGTTTTCAGAAAAGTATAAGCAGTTGTAGACTATATACAGGAGTGCTGGGTAATAACTGTACTAACTTACCAGCAATAACTGTACTAACTTACCAGTAATAACTGGGTAATAACTGTGATCACTATATAATTACCAGTAGTGCTGGGTCATCAAAAGGCGTTTAGGGTAATTATCAACAGTGTGGGATAATTGCTAATCCTGTGGAGCCCAGTGTGATCCACCTCCTAGCCAATTCCAAACATGGAAGATGCCACAGGATTGTTTTTAACATCTCAATCATAATTGCACAGGTCCTACTTGCTAGAAGGAACTTTGGTGTAGAGTTTCTATTCATCATATTAAACATCATGATTGTCTGAGGACTGATGGTGGCACAATAGTGCAGTGGTTAGCACTGTTACCTCATACCTCTGGGCCCACAGTCTGAGTTTGTACCCTGGCTTTACTTGTATGGAATTTGCCTGTTTTCCCCACGTGGTTGTCAGGTTTCCCTGGTTTTTCTGCCATGACCCAAAAACATGCTAAAGTGAATTGGAGATGCTAGATTGTAGGCATGTGCAGTGTGTGTGTGCCCTGTGATGGGTTGTCACCCCATCATGGATTATCCTCTGTCTGGTGCTAATTGACTCCCAACCTAAATAGATATCTGAGACTCTATATTGTACTGCTGTCTATGGGCTTGTGCACAGTGTGTATGACTGCTTCATGAGAACATGGTTCTTGTCATTATGCTTGCAGGGTGCATCTGTGTGAAACCAGGTGGTTGGCCTGCAGAGCCACGTCTGGTGTGAACATGAACATGACTATGAATGTCAACATGAACCTCAGCACCAAGGATGGGAAGATTTTAGATGGAGGTTTGAACGTCATGCTGACCATACGGCTGCTGATGCATGGAAAGGTCTGCTTTCCATTATCTTCTTCATACTGTCTCCCATATTTCTCCTGCTATTTTTCTGCTGCAGTTTTCCCTCCTGATTTCTCTCCTGCCATTTCTTCTGCCATCTGTCTTGTTGATTCTTAATGTTTGTGTTCTTTTTTCTCTCTCTCTACAGGAAGTTGGAAGCATAATTGGAAAGGTACGAGTAATGCCATTTCTAAGTGCTTTGTATTACATCAGTTTGATTGGGAAAGATACTATGTTCAACTTTGCTCTATATTCTTTACTTACAGAAAGGAGAAACGGTAAAAAAGATGAGGGAGGAGGTAAAGCTATCAATCTTATTAAATTATAACCAAATAAGTGATTATTACATTATTATATACTCATGATTAAGTGCCAGAAAACACAGGGCACAAGACAGGGTGCATCCTTCAAATATTACTAGTCTTTGCTGGGTGCGCACGCATGCACGCACACACACACACACACACACACACACACACACACACACAGTGTAGACATGCTTAAAGCACCTTACTGCATGTCACTGGATGGTAAGAGGAAAGCAGAGAGTATCGTGAAGAAACTCACAAACAGGAGAACATCCAAACATCAACACAGAACTGGGATCAGAACCCAAGCCCACTACACCAGAGGCATGAGGCTACAATGCTATCTATTTGAACCTAATATAATTATTCTATAAAGGTATAATAAGACTACAGCACCTTGCTCTGTACAGTTGTCTGGATTTGACTGAGTATCACTCTCTATTCCTGTTCCTTTCTGTCCTCCTATTTGTTCTTAAATGTTTCCCATATCTCTTCTCATCTTTGCCTCATGTTTTCTGCTGTCTGCTCTCCATCTGTCCCCTGCCTGGCCATTAGAGTGGAGCACGGATCAATATCTCAGAGGGTTCATGTCCAGAGCGAATTGTCACCATCACGGGTCCCACAGATGCCATCTTCAAGGCGTTCTCCATGATAGCGGTCAAGTTTGAAGAGGTTTGTGCTTCATCTCCACCTTTACTATGCTGTGTTTATATACTGTACTGTAATTGACTTTCTATCTCAGTGTTTCCCAATCTGGTCCTTCAGGATCCACAGACTCTGTTGTGAAAGGCGCTATATATAAATAAATTGAATTGAATTGAATTTCACATTTTTTGCCCCCTCCTAGCACCCGGTAGGAAAGGGCAAAAATCTGCAGTATGGCAGGGAGCTGGGAGGGAGCAAAAACCGTATGGAGAAAAGCAATGTCAGGAGGGACACTTTGAGCTACTTTAGGTTTTTAACACTGTGCTTTATCTGGATGATTTCCTTGAAAGACTCATCCAGCTGTTTCACATTGATATTAGTGGAACATGCATGATTATAGGAGATTGACCAATCAACCCACAGTAAGAACTCAGTGCTTAAGTGAAATCCAGGTCCTTTTAACTGTAATGGTAGCTTACAAATCTTGCCATAGCTCAGAGTGTCCTCTTGACATGAATTATCTGGTCACCCTAGTTAAAAGTGTCTCATCTTTACTCTACTGATAACATCCTTTGCTTGTAACGTGCCGTCCTTATTCCTGCAATTTTGTATACTTTGAATTAATATACAGGTAATATGCCATGCATTGATAAGCAGCATATAATTGCACATTCATAAATAATTCTTTAACACTTCTTACTACAAGGACAAACTGAAAAGAGGTTGTGTTGGGCTACAACAGAACATGAACACGATCTTATATAACTGGTAATCAGCCACAGGTGAAACGAGTCATTGAACTCGTTTGGCCTCGCCCCACCCAGGGATGCTCATGCCTCCCAAGTCTTACAGATAAACCGCTTTTGAAGGGGTTTCAGAACCAACGGTATTTGCAAAATCTGTAGAATTTTGTATTAAACAGAATGAAAAATAATGGATGATACTGTGGGTAGCATTGGTGCCTCACACTGCCAGGTTTGGGGGTTCAAATCGTGTGCATGTGTGTGGATTATATTTATATTACATTGTGGGGACCAAATGTTCCCTACAATGTAATTAAATCCTGTTATTTTGACTTAGTGGGGACAATTTTTTAGGTCCCCACAAAGATCTGTAAATGCAATCAAAAAACTAAAAATGCCAAAAGTATTTTGTTTGGTTTACTTATGGTTAAGGTTGGGTTGGGGTTAAGGACATCATGCTGTGATTAGAGTTTTCCCCATATATATGGAGAGTCCCCACAAAGAAATAATTACAAACCTGTGTGTGTGCATGTGTATGTGTGTGTGGAGTTGATGATTCCCCCCTATTGTTGGGTTTCCTTGAGATATGCTGGTTGCTTGCTGCAGTCCAAAAACATGCACTTAGGCTAACTGGGGCCTGGCTAATGGATGCAATACAGAATTGCACATCTAAAAAAGATAAAGCAATGGATGCAAGGGAAACATAACTAACTCGATCAATAAACTGCATAGACCTGTGGTGATCTGGGAGCTTATCCCAGGATGCCCAGGACACAAGGGATGAGGCATCCTGGATGAGATGGATGGATGAGTATTTTGCAGAGCATATGCCTACATACAGACACACACATGCACACACACAATCTGGCCAATTTAGAGACATAAATATGTGCTCTAATGTTTCATCCACAAACAGGCTGGATATTCTAATTAAAAGCACTGCAATTTTATCCCTTTTATGCTTTTGGAAGCAAGGACAATGCACACCATTGGACTTTTTGTGGCTGTGCTCTTTGTGCAGCAAGCTGGACAAATGAAATCTCACGATTAAACAAAAACAAGCATTTTCCCCTCATTTACCTTACGCTTCACAGAAACCTGGACCAGTGTGCCCATTCTGGACACCACAGCACTACTGCTTGGCTTTTGGCTCTACGGTGTGGGTTGGAGATTTTTGGGGGAAATCAAGAGGGGGTGGAATCATTTATTAAATTAATAAATATAATTATGCCACAGTGTTCCCCTGACCTCAACCCCTTTTTTCTTTGACTGTTAGCCCTTCTATTCCTCTTCAACATTCACCTCCAAATTTGCCTGTGTGCAGATAATCAAGGCAAAATGGACTAAGCCAAGTTTCCATTTTATCATTCTGAAAAAAATTCAACAAAGCAAAACCAATCAATAACCCCAGAGATACAGGCAGGACATCAGATGTGCCTCCAGATGAAGGTAAATATGCAGGTGAAAATTAAACTCTGCAAACCTGTTGTTGTGACAAGGAGAAGATGGACCAGTGAAGCCATACAGAAGCTACAGTGCTGTTTTGACTCCAGAGACTCCAGACACTTTTAAGAATGAAACTAGCAACCTGGGTGAATACAATGACACATAAGGACAGGTGGAGTCCTACAAAGGTCAAGGTTAGATGTGGCGAAGACAAAGTATGTTTTATTGCAGAGCTCAGGCAAGGAAAGCAAGATGAAGATCTCTTTAAAACAAAGCTCCAACTGGAGAAGGAAATCAGAGCAGATAAACAGAACTTCTGAAAGGTTACAAGCCACTTCTCAGCCAATGACCCAGGCGCAGCTTGAAAAAGCATGGAGACAATAACAACAAATGAGAAGCACACACTCTATAGATGACTACTTTCTGGATAACAAACTAAGTCAGTTCGACTGCAGAGTTTACAGGTCAATGGACAATGCACTCAATGTGGGTCTAGATTTCATGCTCTAATATCTGCACTGCCTGGGACACACACAAAAGAATCCTGATTGTGCACTGTCTTAAGAGCTCCTACAAAACGGACTGTCTCAGCTGAGTGTGATTGTAGGCAGGAAAAAGCATATGAAAATGTAAGGTAACCATTAGACATGCTAACCCTCAGCACTAAAGCACCACGTGCTATCGTGTCCATTCTTCTTTTTTTACCTCCAAGGTTTGTAAAACTCTTCAAGTTTGTAGACAACCTCATGAAATGGTGATATGTCTGCTTATCGATGGCATGTCAAGCCATTGGCATCCATGTGCAGTTACAGCCCGGAGCCATGGAATCTTCCAAGCCTCCCTTTGGAGAAGCAGAACAACAGAATCCGAGCTCAAATAAGGCACAAAAATAGCCTTTTCTCCCCCATGCAATGTCTCTTATCATTGTAATTTTTCAGTCACTTTTCCCACCTACTATTTGTATTTCTGCTCCATCCACTTCTGTATACTTAAAAGTGCATACTGCCTTGATCACTAGATATTTATTCTCATAAATAACTGTGTATGTGTATATACTGTAAGCAAACCTATTGGGCCAGTAAAGTGTTGTTAAAACTCACACACAGAATGCTACTCGTAACATTGAACTACGACAACCCAAATTACAAATATCTATGAAACTACAGTATATGCTACGTTTATCAGTCTGGGGAGCATTTCTTCCTGAAGCTTTCGGCAGGTGCAGTGTGCTTTGTTCTCTGTTAATACATTAGAACCTGTAAGTGTGCTTACAGTAGTTCTCTAATACATGAGAACCTGTGGATGAAGGGTAGAGATGGCCTGTGACATATGACAGTTATGCCAAAAAGCTGGTGAATAAACATATCATAGAGCACAGATGTGGGTTACAGCACAACGATGGCCATTCCTGTGCAATTATGAGCACAGTCACAACCAGCACCGATGAATAACACCTCCAGAGTGCAATTATGAATGCATGTCCTGGTGTTTGTGACCCAATTTGTCCTGGCAGGAGATCAATGCATCCATGACAAACAGCACAGTGACCAGCAAGCCTCCGGTGACGTTACGACTGGTGGTTCCAGCCAGCCAATGCGGTTCACTCATAGGCAAAGGAGGATCCAAAATCAAGGAGATCAGAGAGGTAGCATCTGTACTTTGCCATGTTGACAGAAAACTGCCGATACGTTTTATTGGGATTTAGATGCACCTAGTACCTAAGGAAACAGATTGTTATAAAGTTAAACATGTTTAAACCTGTAGAAAATATGAATTCTCATAGTATAATCACCATGAAAATGAAGTGAAAATTCCATGATATCTATAGAAATGTGAGAAATACCCATCCCTGTGGTTATGTGAGCTGGGTCTCTGCTGCAGTGCTGTTCCTTACTAATATGCTAAGGTGCTACTAAGATGAAGCAGTAATGCTATAGCAACAGCTGCTGTAAGGAGATGGAACAGTTCTTTAGGTTTATTAACAATGCAAACTGCCTAACTTTTATTAACTAAGCTGTCTGACTTTATAAGCTTTAATACAACACACTGTCAACCTGTCTGTACCCAAACAAATGTGTCCATGGCAAGACTCATCTGTGTCGGTATCCTGTCTATGTTTTCACTCACAAAAAAACAACTATGTAGGCTACATTTTTTAAATTCACCATTCACCATGATGGCGTTGACCTTTGGTTAAGAAACACTGCTGGCTGTTGTGTCTTTGAGCACAAGTGAACCCAAATTTCCAATTTCTGTGTTAGACCACCGGGGCCCAAGTTCAGGTGGCAGGCGACATGCTGCCCAACTCTACAGAAAGAGCAGTCACCATCTCAGGCTCCCCTGAAGCCATTATCCAATGTGTGAAGCAGATCTGTGTAGTCATGCTAGAGGTGGGCACCTTCTGCTTTGATTGACCTACACATCATATGGAGACCACTGAACCATAAATATACCAACAGTGTAAAGTTTCATGATCATTCTACATTAAGAATCAGTTTCATGAATAAATGGATATAAGATAATGGTGCATATGTTTGGATTGACTGTATTGGGCTCAGTGTGAATGTCTGTAATGCTCCTCCCTGTCTTCAGTCTCCACCCAAAGGTGCAACCATTCCTTACCGCCCCAAGTCCACATCAACACCTATCCTTTTTGCTGGAGGACAGATGCGCACAGACACAATTCTGGGGTCAGCAGGGACCCCTGCTGTATTAGCACAGCCTCAACCCTCATCAGTGAGTGTTTGTCTCTTTTTAATTAAAACATAAGGAACCTATATTTATGTAAATGTGACCGCTTTTCAATATTTGTTCACTATACTGCAACTATAGTCTTCACTGCCATGGGGATTTTTGTCATGGATGTTTGTTTATTATACAATATAATTTCCTGGCTGGTTTCAAGCCACATTTTACTTTCTGAAAACTGTGATAAAACTATTTTTAGAATGCTGGCTACTGAAGTATGCCTTGGGATTGGAAGTCTAATTTGATTTTCTTTTGAATCACCAGGACATGCCTGAGATATGGTCTGCAGGTCCTAAGGTACACATTTAAGCTTGCTCCCAGTAGAGAGGGCTCAATCCCAGTAGAGAGGGCCATTCCCTCTCTAGTCTATATGTTGCCCAGAACATAAAGACTTTCATCACTATGAATTTATTTACATGAAAGCTGAGTGGCTCTTAGCTTTATATTGCATCGAATTTCTACAGAGCTCAAGTGATACATCCACAATGGCTTCATAATACAGTTGACACAAAAACATAAAGATATAGGTACATCCAGAACTATCACCTTTCAGGTGACTTTGGGGAGTGCAGGGTCAGCCAAACTCTTGTATATAGAGGTACAGCATGGCTATCTTACATACTAGTATGAAGGGCCTTAATTTACTTGAAGTCCAGCTGGTAGCCAATGAATGATGCCTAGAACCAGCGACATGTGTAAGTGTTTGGAGAATGGAGATGGAGTGTAAACCTACAAGGCCTAAGTTACTGCAAAGAAGAAGACTCAGAGAGCTTTGAGTGCTCCCACTGGGTGCTACTCCTGTATTATTTAGTGTGATTTTGAGCTCACAGTGAAGTTATGGACTGACTGGATACACTACAACTAAGATAATTGGGTAAACTCACCATAACATACAGGGGGCAGCATGTGGCTCATTGGGTTAAGCCTATGTGCCTGTAATCACAAAGTTGCCAGTTCAAACCCAGCCTCAGCATGTCTGCGGGTCCTTGAGCAAGACCTTTAACCCCCAGCTCCTTGGGTGCTACTACAGGTGGCAACCCTTCATGGACAGCTTACTCTACAAAGAGCAAGCTGAGAGAAGTATAAAGACAACTTTCCCACGGGGATTAATAAAGTACTGATTATTATTAGATGTAGATGTAGATTCTTTATTTGTCACATGTAGTTATAGCTGCTACAACATACAGTGAAATGCTTTTTCTGGCAAGTACCCCGGCTGTGCTATACATACAAAAGGAATAAGTACTAACACATCACAGAACGATAAAGATAAGAAAGATAAAGTGCATATATATATAAAAATACACATTATTATATCAAAATTAGAGAAAATGCTTTGAAGTATTGAGAGAGGCTGGAAGAAATGCTCATTTACTGGTGCAGATCATCACTGATCACTTCAGTGATTATATAAAACAACCGAGGAATATGCAAAATGAAGTCAAACACTGTCTTACACCCTAAAGGACGCTTGGTAATGATACAAATTTGTTGTTCCTCCCTCTGCTTTTCTGTTTTAAGGGTGAACAGTTCTGGGTCTCATGTGCCAGAGTCAGCTGGATTTTGTTCCAGTTCAGCTTTTTGGTCTCTTCAAACAGCTGCTAGTTACATATTACAATTACTGGGCTGTACCCTGGATAGGATTTTTGAGACATTGTCTGCTAGGACAACACCGGGAACACGGGGAAAACACAAGCCACAGAGCCAGGGCCCTAATTCAGCCCACACTCCTGGAGGTGTGAAGCTGCAGTACTGACCACCAAGCCATCATGCTGCCTGCTATTTTATTCACTCTGGATAAATATTTGTACTAAACAACAAAATGTGTTTCATTGCTAAACATTGTTGATTGTTCTCTTCTACTACTAAAATATTACAGTTCTTTAACATATTTTTCCAATGAAATATACTAATTATTTAGCAGTTCTTTTAAAAACTTAATTTGTCAGGTAATCCACCATGATGCTGAAAAGCAAGGGTTTTATAGTGTTTCTTAGGGAGGTACTGTATGCTTTGATCTTATATTTCACTCTGTGAGATGCTTGCTTTTGTGGTATAACCAGCAAGGCTGCATCATATAAAATGTAACATCTCTCAGACCATGATGACAGACTGCTGAAAAGACTGTTATAACTATACTGTAACCTAAACTATACTGTTTCTGTTGTGTTTTACAGACATTCACCATCCAGGGGCAGTATGCTATTCCCCACCCAGATGTGAGTTCACAGTCATCACCCCCCCCCCCCATCCCCCCC
>JAODLC010001172.1:0-33598 GCA_026781145.1 Hippopotamyrus pictus | reverse complement strand
CATTGTTTGGATACATTTATTTTCTTACTTTACAAATTACTGTTTTGATAAATGTGCTTAGATGTGTTTAGTATAGTTTATGCTCTTCTTGTTTTATTCATTTTGTGTTTAAATGCAGCAAAAAAAAAAAACATATTTAGGTGTAATTTTTTGGAATCAGTTAATAGGTTTTCCATTATTTCTTATGGGGAAAATTCGATCACAACTCGAACTTTTTAGGATTCGATCCGGAGTTCTGAAGGGATTAAATTCAAGTTCTGAGGTACCACTGTATATTCTTCCAACTGAAGGCTCATGAGATGCACCTCTGAGATATTTTAGAAAACTAGTTGATCATTGGTTGATCTAAGCCTTCAAACATTTCCCTCTATTGGTGAAAGTCAAGATTCACCTGACAGCTATTCATCAGTTCAGGAGACATTTATTTAAAAAAAAAAAAAAAAAAATACATCACACAGATGTATAGAGCTTGGCTAATTATGACAACTGCTTCAACCCTTTTGCATGTAATGACTACAATGAACTGATGCCTGGATGTTTTGTTACACTATTCAACAGAGGAATCAGCAGACGATTCTGCATAATCATTTGCATAACTGTGCACAAGTGCATTTGTTTCTATAGAGAGATTCATTTGTTGTTTTTGCTGCAACTAGTTTTGTAGAAATCAGTGATTCTTGCTCTCAAAATATTAGTGTTCTTTCTTTCTCGCGCACAGTCCGTTTTGAATTACATTTTTGTTTGTACTCCTGTATTAGTATACAATGTCTGTTTCTATGTAAATGTATTGGTTTTTCAACAGAGTTAGATAAAGCTTGTAAGGGATATGATCAGTTCCTGTAGGGAGGAGTAAAGAATTAACAGTGAAAGAAGAACAATAGTCAGCTCATAATTAGAAAATTGTAATAGATAGCAAATGTCAGATATGTAAAGAGAGATCTCAATGAAAAGAACAGTTCAAGACTGAATGAATAGAAATGCCTCATCGTCTTCATATGTGAGCTTCATTAAGAGCTGTCCTGACTTGGGATGTCTCTGTTGGGCAGCTTGGGAATGCTTATTCTCCCCACCTACCAGATGGCCTCAGCATATGGGCTATATCCCTTAGACGTTAGGGGGGGCCGAAGGTGAATGGAGTGGAGCTGGTAGCCACTCCCTCGGCAGTGATGCTGGGGGTTCCCAGTGGACTCATGTGCGCTTCTGCTTCTGGCTTCCTTAATCGTGGCCCATGACGGCGACTGAACCGAGGGGATGCCGAGGGGATGCCAAACAAACCTGTTTACAAAGATAAGGCTTGAGGGTTCAGATTAGCTGCTGCGCCAACACCATTCAGATGCTAATATGCAAAATCCTCTGTAGGTTGATGAAAGAAAATAAAAATCAGACCTGGATCAGATTGTAGTGATCGAGCAAATTCCTTTATCATATTTCAGCTCACTGAGTCAATTCTTCTAATTACGTTAAAAACATATTTTTAACAGCCTCATAAGTAAGAATGTAAGAATAACCCAGCTATAAGAAATAGGAAACAACATTTGTCTGATTTTTAATGTTTACAACTCTCCAAAAACAAATAACATTTTGCTGATTAACCTATCAGACATTTCTGTAGGCTTTTGTAGCTGTTTCATGTCATTTCTGTTTTTAGCCTTTTTTGTTTTTGTTTAATGTGGGTTTTTTTCTTTTCTTTGTACTGTTGTTCAGTGTACTCTGTAACATCCTCTTTTAATGAGTCTGTGCTATGTGGTGTTCTTTTGGGCTGGTGTGTAGCTAAGTAGGTTAGGCATCCCTATATGCACACGACTGGGAGAGTTACTGTACATCATATCATATCACTGGGCCTGAGAAATTTTGCTATGAATTGATAGGGAGCAGGATCCATTAACCTTAACTGCTCCAGGGGCACTGGATTCTGGCTGACCCTGTTCTCTGAACGCACGTTTTCCTTGGATTTCCTCACTTTGGACAAAGCCATATGCTAAATTGATCAATTTTGTCTGATATTCGTCACATTGGGTTGTATGTAAATTCAGGTCTTTGTGCTATTTTTCGCTAAGAATGAAGATAGCATTATTTGAAAGCTCTTTGTCTGACTGTCTTGATTATATGTTCCCATTTTTCATTCATCTTTATATTACACTAACACTATGGATTGCTTTATTTCGCCACTTTTCATATACTGCAATAATTATGAGGTTTTGTTTCCAAAACCTGCTACTTGCAACAATTCATGTTATTTTAACCAACTACACATTACCAGGGTGTAATGCATACTGTGTCAGTTCATATGCTATTTGCGAAGAACAGGTGGGCTTCCTTTCAGCGGATGTAGGAATGAATAGTGCTGCCTTCCCCTATTGAATGGAATGCCCTGGATGTAATGGAGCTGCATATTGTCTTTTGGAGGGGAGATTACTATGAATGCATCAAGGCACTTGACCAAATTGCATGGATCCTTGTGCCGGACCAGAGCTTTATTTTCTTACCTCTTTATATGGTTCTGAAAAATACTTGATCTGTTTAGGTTTAAATCTTATTCTTGACCCATTAGGTGAAGACCCCTGTGCAGTTTTATATTTACTTTAAGACATTTAATATGTATAATTAGATATACAGCGGCTCCATCTATCATTCTGATGCAGTGTACTGATCCATTCAGGTCTATCGACCCCCAAGTCAGTGCTCTGATTCCAGCAAACAGACCCTAACCTGACTATATTCAACGTGTCATTATATACTCATTCTTACGTGTTATGTGTCACCTTTCCTCTGTTAAGTAAATTGGCCTCAGTACATTGCCCAGTAGTCTGTTTGTGTGTTTGCACATGTCTGGTATTTTTTATTTGTCCCTTATCATTCTTATTTCTTCTCATCAGCGGTTCATCCCAGTGTCACTGATAGCTATAGCCAAGATCCAGCAAAGTTAAGGCCAGGTCATTACCAGCCATTGAAATGTCATTGTGATGTGTACCTCAGCGATATATTGAGTTTAGCACGCTTTTCTATGGGAATTTAGCATTTGAGCAGGAATCTCCGCCAGTGCCTTCATTTGACTTAGGCGATGGAGAAATTTCTCTTAATCCTGGCCTTTCCTAGTCATTTTTGGTTTCTTCAAGTTTTTACATTTTTTGCTCATGACTGTGGATTTGCTGTTTGGGATGCTCTTGGCTCCCAGTCAGCTCACTGTAGTGTGTCTGAAAAGCACAGGTTGATTTCACCCACTTTACATGATCAAAGCTATGAGCAGGATTCAGTCATAATCCATAGTTTTGATAATTTTTTTTTCTCTTTTTTTCTCACTTCAGTTTCTTAACATACATCATTCTCAGTGCATTGATCCACTGGGGCAGATACGTTCATTGTTATGAGCCTTGAGCTGTCATTGTTTGTCTTACGCCATCACTGTACCTTTTTAAGAAAAAAAAACAACCAAAAAACTGGAGGACCGCATACCTTTTTAATGCTAGTTAGGATTTTTGTATGGTAATGTGGTATGGAGTCCTTTGCAGTCATAATACAGAGGTTCAATGGTTTAATGGTTTAATGGTAATTTGTTCATACATCACATATAATTATCCAGGACAGATGTTTTGTAAAATCCTAGGCACACATTTATCAGTGGATCTAATTTCATGGGTAATATTCATTTAAATATGCTATCAGTACCTTACTGATGTTATAAGCATAATAAACTAGTAAACATCACTTCTAAGTATGTAAAAATCTTGCTGCTGATATGTTTATTATAAAGGGAGAGATGTGGCTTTTGTAAATTGTTGAATGCTACAGTAAATATGTCATCTATGAATACAGCAAAATGATTAAACTTGTAATGGATTAACACATGAATAGGATGTTTCACTGGTTCAGGCCCATTAGAATTGGGGGCAGTTTTCCCTTTTTTGGCCAGTTTTCATTGAACATACACCGATCAGCCATAACATAAAAACCACCTGACTAATATTGTATAAGTTCCTCTTGTGCCTCCAGAACACCGCTGACCTGTCGAGGCATGGACTCCACAAGACCTCTGAAGGTGTCCTGTGGTATCTGGCACCAAGATGTTAGCAGCCGATCCTTTAAATCCTATAAATTGCGAGGTGGGGCCTCAATAGATTGGATTTATTTGTCCAGCTAATCCCACAGATGCTTGATCGGATTGAGATCTGGAGAATTCAGGGCCAAGTCATCACCTTTTCAACTATTTTTTATGTTCCTGAAACAATTCCTGAACAAATTTTGGAGTGTGGAAGTGTGCATTATCATGCGGAAAAAGGGCAGTACTATTGAGGAATACTGTTGTCATGAAGGGGTGTACTTGGTCTGCAACAATGTTTAGGTAGTTTGTATATAGCAAAGTAACATCTTCATGAATGACAGGACCCAATGTTTCCCAACAGAACATTGCCCTCAGTATCACACTGCCTCCATTGGCTTGCCTTCTTCCCATAGTGCATCGTAGTGCCTTCTCTTCCCCTTGTAAATGACACACCCAGCTATCTGCGTGAGGTAACAGAAAATGTGACTCATCATATCAGGCCACCTTCTTCCATTGCTCCATGGTCCAGTTCTGACGCTCACATGCCCGTTGCGCTGCAGTAGCTGTCCTGTGGGATCAGACCAGATGGGCTAGTTTTTGCTCCGCAAGGGCATAAGTGAGCCTTGGGTACCCATGACCCTGTCACCAGTTTACACATTTGACCTTCCTTGGACCAAATTTTACCACTGCATACTGGTAACACCACACTAGACCTGCTGTTTTGGAGAAATTTGACCTAGTCATCTTGCCATCACAATTTGGCCCTTGCCAATGTCACTCAGATCCTTAAACTTCTGCTTCCAACACATCAACATCAAAAACTTGCCTTGACAGGTGTCCTTGTAAATGACATGATCAATGCTATTTACTTCACCGGGAAGTGGTTTTAATGTTATGGCTGATCTGTGTAGTCTGAACTGTTATTTCTACTGAAATAGTCTCGACTATTTTATTATAAGATAATTTTCCTGTAGCCGTACCCACTGTCAGACCTCATTGAATTTCTTGTCTTTAATGTAATTAATGTCGCACCATTAATCTGTGGTATAATTGACTTTGTTCTGATTAGTACGTTTTGAAGTGTGAGTGACTGGCATGAAAAATGCGTCCCGCAGTCTTTCTGTTGTGTGAAGTAGCCTCCACTTATCCAATTAGAAGCTGTAAGTGATGCCACCATTGGTGGGACTTTTCAGTTAATGCATCTTTTGAAAGTCGTTTCAATGAGAGAAAGGTGGGAGCTGAAGGGAAGCCTTTGTAGATGTTAAACTCTGCACCACAGGTTACTAATACTAAAGATCTGTATAACATCTAGCAGACACAACAGCATCTCTATAAAATATCTGCAGATATGATTTTCTGCATACAGTTTACATAATTTACTTGTATGTCTTTTAACTTGGGATTTTTTACTGCACAGATTTGTCTGTTACCTTTTTAAAAATTTTGTTAGTTTGCACTCATTCATCATGAGACATGGCAATCAATAACATACCACTGTACCAGATGGACCAGCTATAGAAAAAGGTTATAGAGCGAACAGAATGTGATTTTTATTAATAAAAATGCATGGCCGTCATAGCCTGCAACAAAGGACACTGCTACCCTCCTAGCTTCATGGGTTTCTGGACTTGGTAACTGCCATCAGTAAAAGTTGTCCACTAAGCTGCTGTCAGAACAAAAGTTTGTAAAGAATGAGAAAAGTGAGATTACTGTTCTATGAAGTACAGCCCAAGAGTGCCTGCCTGTCTCTTACAGGGCCTCATTTTGAACCTGGCAGCTGTCGATGAGAAAGCCTGAATCTGAGGTGATGTCTGGCAGGCCTATGGCTTTGACATCACTCAGCAAGCAAGGGGTCATGTAACAGAAGGACAACTCAGCCTCTGTACATTTCACCTTGAAAGAGTGGCCAGAAAAGCATTCAAACCATATCAGAGTTTTTTTTTATAAATGTAAATTTTATTTTCAGATTGAATTGATCAGTTATAAGCTGAAGTCTCTCCTAGGTCAATACAAGTGATTTTACAGAATTTTAAGAACATAAGAAATTTACAATAACACCTGCAGAAAACCTGGTTCCATTCATTGGTATAATACTGTAAGAATGAAAGAAAGTCAGGACCCTGTGGTATGGGGACTTGGCAGCAAGAGAGAAGTGTATTCGCACTGTTTTCATTGGTATGGATTAGTTACTGAAAGGATGGGTTGGTAGAAATGGAAATGCTAAGTTAAGAAGCTTGGGTCATTGAAATAAATTAATGTGATATTGATGTTTGAACTGAAAAAAATCAAGGGAAGATACAAGTCTTCCCTAAATTTCAAAAGGGTTTCAAGTTCATCCAGGCAAAAATAAGCAAACCTACATACTTTATATACACTGATGAGCCAAAAAATTATGACCACCCCAACATGAAATGAATAATTTAGTGATCAGTGTTCATTGTTAACACACCACACAGTGCGCAACAACAAAATGTGTCCTCTGCCTTTAACCCATATGTGACTTTCGTGACATAGCAGGGGGCAGTTAATTCAGCGCCCGGGGAGCAGTGCTTGGGGACGGTACCTTGCTCAGGGTACCTCAGTGGTGCCATGCTGGTCGGGGATTCGAACCTGCAATCTTTCGATTGCAAGTGCGCTTCGCTAACCATCAAGCCACCACTGCCCACAATAATAATGGCGACTGTCTCACAAAACAAGGTCTGGGATATATTACATGATAACTGGTACTAACATGAAAATCTACACCTAAAATCTACAATGTGTACACCTGAGGAAAAATAGCCGCAAAATTGAAAGTGCAGCGGCAGAGGGTGAATAGGCAGGCTGCAGCTGTCATCTTGAACATGGTCATCTGCTGTAAGTATATTTCATGGATCTTTCTGAAAACTTCCTAGGAACATCGTATAGGTCAGCGATTGCGTGTGCAAAATTGAGTCTAAAATGCCACAAAATGCTAAATGTAGCTCACAAAATCACTAAAATGTGGCAGAAACTGGAGTCTCAAAAGGACAGTCAAGACATCCATACACAGTCTTGAAGTAAATAAAGTCACTAAATAAATTGTTAGTGAATTTAGAAATCAAAGCATAAGCTACAAGATACATTACTATATAAAAGGTAACTACTGTAAATGATGATAAAGTGTAGTTTTTGTCCATTAAAATACAGAAGAATGAATTTAGAATAGGAGACATATTACGCATTATTACGCATTATTACATAGATTTACTACCATTAATTTTTGTACTTAACTCCTGCTTCTGTGTTTGCGGGCACATTTTTTTTTTGCCAAAAACACACAAGAAAACCCCTCCAGGGCTCTGTACATACCTTTGGTTTAACTGTTACAGTTTTCATGGAAAATGTTGGTAATAGTGCAAAAGAGAAATAAATAGAATATAAATTTTGAGATATGTAAAAATTGTAAATATAATATAAATGTAATTTTTAGATATGGACATTAAAATGTACACAAAGAAATACAGTTAACCATCTCATTGGTCTGGAAGGATTGTGCAAATTAGCATGTAAATGGAAAGTGCAATAAATGAGTAGGGGTAGTTTCAAAGTTATGTGTTGCAACTATTGCTTACTGTAGAGCAGTGTTTCCCAACCCAGTCCTCGGGGAACCCTGACCAGTCCACGTTTTTGCTTCCTCTCAGCTCCCAGCACCTGTAACAGGTATTCAGTGTTCCTGATTGGCTAGGAGCTGGGAGAGAGCAAAAATGTGGACTCTCTGGGGTTCCCCAAGGCCTGGGTTGGGAAACACTGGCTTAGAGCATTTGGGTAAAAACACATTTACTGGATTTCACATTTCTTGATCAGCCATCCAGTAATTCTAGAAATCGTAAAGGTTGCAGAGTGGGGGGGTAGTAAGGATTAGATGGATGGAGGGGGTGATGGGGCTGTTTGGGGAATGTAAGTCAATGGACTCGGGTTCATTGCTGTGGTTCTGTCAGCACCCTTTCTAATTTACAAGGCAGAGGATAATTGGCTGCCTATGTGCAGTCTAATGCAATAATTACATCCATATTCCATCCATAGGATTTTTTGTTACGTTTTTATTCATAGTGATAAAACATTTTTTGGTTGATAATTGTGTATGCTAGGCCATTGTTACATCATTAGCATATTTCTGTTTTCAGAGGCATTTTCCAGTGACCTTTACTTTTGCTTTTGTTTTATAAGCTTAATGGTTTGAGATTGAACATTTGAAATTTCAATATTACACGGGGGATTACTTTGTGCTTTCTAAACGACATTTTCATAGATCTGCTTTTAAATGGAAATAGAGTTCTGACCTAGAGCCTGAAGGAAGCTTGGAAATTTATAGATACAGAGGAAAGAGAAGCTAACACTCACTGGTATGTCCCAGATTCGGCCCTGAGGAGGAAAAGTAAAGTTTGTTGTGTATTTCTACAATGAAGGAGCCTTAAAACATGCTGAACACCAAAAATGCAGGCCTGTGATCAATAACCTGACTTTATTGTTTGATTCTGGCTATAGAAAGAGTTAATGGTAAAAGCACACATCACTGGCTATCGATCATGCACTAAGGAATTCTCCTATAGGAAATTGTTTTTGTTCATTTGGAACGAAAATAGTACAAGAAAAAAGTAAGTTCTTGGCTCTGGCAGTATAAAATTTTATGATAAATATGTCATAGTCTGAACTGGTTTTGTTACTTCAGGCTTCACAATAAAATACCAAACTCATTTGAAAGTCAAGGGGTTCTTGCAGTTATCTTACTGTACCTTTGTTACCAGTGTCACAGCACAGATGATTTTTCTAGGTCTGGCCTAGTTGACTTTCATCATAATAATCCCCAGATCCGGTCTCTGTAGCTCAGTGCTCTCTCAGGTTTGCTCCATACCTCTGTCTCTTCTCACTTCTCCATGCACTGACAGGTGTTTAATCATTACCTGTGATCAATGGAATGGCTTTCAGCACTTTTCCAGCCTAGATTAGTCCAAAGCCTTTAGATACAGTCCTTTAATTCTTTTAGACTTCTTCTGTGTGCAGGGTCTCTTTCATTTTTTAATATGTACTGCTTCTTTCTGGATTTCTGTTCTGTCGTGGCCCGTCTTTTTTGTCCTCTCTATCAAGACAAGTGGAAATGTTACTGATAGAGTCTAACTTCTAGAATTATGATTTTAATGGCTTCTCTTCACCTTCCTCAGCTACGCCAAGGTTGTGACAGAGGTCATCTCCCAGTCACTGAATTGGGGTGGTTGTCTTTATTGTCATTTCTCTAAGAAGTGGTTTGGAAATCATCTCTCAATTTGTAGGTTCTTCCCTTGTTCCAGTTTCCCCTGTTTCACTGATGAAAATGTTATTAGGCCCTGGAGCAACACAAAAGCAGCCCATTAAAATGAAGGTGCAGACAAAAAACTCCACTCTGAGGTTTTAGGACATATATATATAAGCAATGGGTTTTATTATTATGGTCTGTCCCAGTTGTCAGTTTCATTATGTGGAATTATTTTAATTATGGCCATTACCTTCAAGTTATTCTCAAAGGCCCTCAGCTTTGTCTTTTGTTTACTGCTAAGGATCAGAAATGGGCTTATTTTTCGTTTTTGCATTGCATCAGGAGCCAGTTTTGTTTATTTGTTTACCTGTATTTCTTGCCGTTGCCATTTGTATCTCTGATTCTATAAAGATTTCATACTGCTAAATAAAGGGGCTTTATGATTAATAATAGTAATAATAATAATTAATAATACGTTTCATTTAAAGGCACCTCAAGATACTTACAGTAAGGTCACCTCACAATGAATAAAAAACAACAATACAGTAGCCAACCACCCATCCATTTTCTGCCACACATCTGGGTCTGGGTCACAGGGGCAGCAGTCTGAACAGGGATGCCCAGACCTCCATCTCCCAATCCACCTCCTCTGGCTCCTCTGGGGGGATACCAAAGTGTAGCCAGAGCAGCCGAGGTATATTACCCCGGGTCTGCCCTGGGGTCTCCTCCCCAGGGAGGCAACCAGGAGGCATCCCAGACAGATGCCTGAATGACCTGACGTCTTTCTATTCTTTCAATCGCTACCTAAAGCTTGTGACCATAGGTGAGGGTATCTGTGCAAATCGACCAGGAAATCAATACCATTGCCTTCCAGCTCCACTCTATTTTCACCACTACAGATTAGTACAATGCCCACATAATTGCTGACGCTGTACCAGTCCTGCTCCATTCTTCCCTACGTACTGGCACTGAACCAGGGGGCTACAGTATGAGTATATCCATACCTGCCCAGCACCTCTCGCCCAGGGAACTTTTAGAGTGGAATAGAATCCAGCCGCTCTGCAGGAGTTTAGTCCCAGAACTGGTGCTGTGGACAGTGGTGAGCCTGAGTCTATCTGGACAGTATCCCTCTGCCTCCTGCACTAGCACAGGCTCCTTTCCCATCAGAGACGTTACACTACATATCCCAAAAGCCAGTTCTGCTAGCTGATGATTGGTCCACCAACATCCCCGCCTTCAGCAGGTACCCGATTCTGTAATAAGGCACAACAGCCTTATTGCATTTTATTTGAACATTTTAAAACACCTTAAAAACTCTAAGTTGTGTTTTGTTTGAACAAAGATTGTACTTTTTTTTTTTTTGCAAACTGCAGACCCAAAATTTAAATAAAAAACATTCAAGCATAATTAAATTCCCGTTCCCAGCCACTAGGCTCGCTCAACAGCGAGCTTCCCCGTCTTCTGACACCATTATACCAATTTTGGCACTGCTCGGATGATCTGGTGATGCCAGATAATGAGGCACGCTCACTGCTACCTCATCCCGTGCTTGCTCCACCTCGGAAGGCTTAGGTGGAACAGTGGTGCTCCTGTAAATGATGTGCTCGTGCCCTTTCACCTCGCACAAGAGCACGTCCGTTTCCTCAGACAAAAACTGATCTGGTTTGCCAGGCAAGCATGCTGGTAAAATAGCAATCCATAACAGATCATGCGGCGTTGCCTTTTCAGAGGTGGACATTTCAAGTCCAGAAAGTAAAAATCCAGACCAGGATTTTGTTTCAACCATCCAGTTGAGTACTATGTGACCATGACTCTTTAGCTCAACTGCTTGGTGGAAACAAAATCCTGGTCTGGATATTTACTTTCTGGACCTGAAATGTTCACCTCTGTGCCTTTTAAAGGTCAGGTGACACGCCATTCCAATTGGTTTATGACAGGTTATACCCAAAACAATTCCTGGACATTTTTGTCTGCCATGTCATGTTAGGGACCATAATAGTCAGCTGGGTTGAGACCATCAATAAATTTCACAAAACATATTTTAAATCTGTCACAGATATAAAACATAGCAAGCTTTATTGTTACCTTTCAAAATTATCTAGTATGTGGTCATAAAAACAGTCTGAAGTTTACTGCCACTGGTTTTGCATGAGCTCTGAATGCGTTTACCTAGCCAGTCATAATCACTTTCATCCTTGCTGTTGGATGAAATAGACAATGCTCATAGACAAGGGGACACGTTTGTAAGAAAATTAATAAAAACATGTCAGAAAAGAAGATGTGTATGATACGAGAACAAGATCTTGTCCCCAAAAGATGTTAATCTTTTGCTGTATGGAAATATTTTGGCTTCCAAAGAGACGGTATTGAGCAAAAGCAAATGATTGTTCGGTACTGCTTAGTGTCTGTTGGCACAACTCGCAGAAACACCAGCAACTCATTTGACCAACTGTACTGGTGGATAATAAATTGTGTATGGCTATAGTTTATTTTGGGTACATTTAATCTCCTTTTTCTTGTTATAAAAATATCACAATATTTCTTACAAAAATTTCAAATATCACAATGTGAATTTTTTCCAATATCGTGCAACCCAGAAAGATAGATACTTCACATTGTTCACTCCTGTTTTTTGTCCATTGTATCATAAGACATTACAACTGCAAACCCGATACAAATTCACAGTAAAAAACACAGTAATTGGTAATAAAATTATGGTAAACATCTACATATTTCAGAGGATACCTCATAAGACATGTTATATGCAGTGTCACAGTAGTATATGTGTGCATGAGCAAAATCCATTATGTTGGTGACATTATGAAGTGCAGTGACCTTCATCGCATATGCAAACCACTGCCTCAGCTAACCCTGTTAAAAAAAAATGATCTTGTGATTTTGTACACCATGGAAGTAATGTGCATAGGTGATAAGCAACTCACTGCAGAGCTACTGGCCATCAAAGTAACTAGACAATGGAAAGACATTTGATGACAAGCTAAATGAACAGTAGACATTAATATTATTATTTAAGATGCATTCTTTCAGTCTTATATTAGTATGCAGTCAATGGATATATTGAACACAGAAAACTCTTGTGGCCTAAGGGTAATCTGCTCCACAAATTAACAAAAATGAATTAATTCTTCATTAATTTCCATATTATAATTTTTAATTGGTTTATTTTTTGCACCTAAAAATCATCAAATCACAAAATAGTATGCAGCCCTAAAGGGACAGGGTTGAAAAATATACACCAGGGAATACATATGGTTTTGGGACCAGTCCGGGTGCCTTAGCTAAGGAGGGTCGATCACGTGGATTGAGATCCTTAGTACCGCTTAAGCTTCTTTAGACAAGAACACAAATAACCCAAATGTTAAATTTAATTAAATTAAAACTTTATTTCAAGGCCTCGAAACAGCAAACTGAGGTTATAAAATAATTAAATCTAAATTTTAGGGATTTTGTGAGCTCAGTTTAGTGTTTTTTTGGGAATGTTAAACTAATTTGAGCTCACAATTTCATGCATCTTGGCAAAAAACTGTTCATGGCCACTCGAGGGCTTCCGTTATTGTATCTGTCATGGAAAATGTGGGTCATAATGCAGATTTTTACAATATATCTGCTAAAGTTGAAACAGACCAAATACTTTTTTTCGCAAATGTCAAATGTTGTCTGTTTTCACCTTTCTCTTTGCAGCCACTATGTGGCGCTGCTTCAGTTTTGGGGTGATCTGTCTCAAAATATACAGTAATTAGTTCCATACAATCCCTCTGCAAAGTTTGAAAAAGATCCAAAAAATAGATTTTGAGTTTTTTTTTTTTTTTTTAGCTTAACTACCCTGTTCTTTAGGTAGATGTTCTCCTGAATAAACATCCACTTTAAAAGAAAGAACTGTAATATGGATGCACCAAAACTTTGTAGTATTTACGGATGTTGATACCAATTAGGGCTGTTCAATGTCTAAAACAACAACATGAAATACTACCTATTGTGGCATCCATGGAGTTGGGGGTTAAGGGCCATGCTCAAGGATCCACAAACGTGCTATGGTCAGGCTTGAATTAGTAACCTTCAGGTTACAGGTACAGAGGCTTAGCTACTGAGCCACACACTGCCCACTATTGATGACTTTATTTTGCTTGTTAATGATACTGCTGACATGTCATTACATGATTTCAATAGTAATATTACATTGTAATTGTCTGTTATAGTGGGGTATTTTCATTTGGTGGAAATTATTGTACAGTAGCCCCCCCTCAAACAAAAATGCTTGAATAAATTTACTGTGGGGGAATTTAGCAGTAGTCCAATACAGTGGTGACACATGAAAGAACAGGCTTAGATCTGGTGATTCTATTTGCATTAACAGGGACCTATTATGCTTTTTCTGGTTTTTCCATTTCCTTTTGTGTGTTGTACAGCTTTATATGTATGTAAACAGTCTGCAAAGTCTTAATGCCCAAAGTACCTGCCAAAGGGAGTAATTCTCAACATAGAAGCCACTCTTCTCTAATCCATCTGAAACACCTTGATGGAATTGCAGTCCTTACTTCTGTGACATTGTCAGGTTATCCCACAACACAATCTTTATTGGCCGCCTACCTGCTAGGATCTGTCTACAGACTACTAGACAGGTGCAGAACATGTACAGAAAGCTGACCAATTAGAGTGTACTGGGTTCATTGGTGGGGCGAAAAGCTCTAACAGAGCATTTCAGACAGAATTATACAATTATAATGCAGGGATATCAGTACAAACAATCATACTCAGAAGGGAATCAGGAGATGCCCACTTACTAGGCTGGGGACTGGGAGAAACACTTGCACTTTACACAAAATGTATAGCATAGCAGACTGGGAAATCTGGCTGTACTGTATAGGCTAACTCATCCAGTGAAGTGCAGCAGTCAGTCAGTACGTTTACATGGACACTAAGAAAATTGAATTATTGTATTAGTCTGACTAACGTACATGTAAACATTAGTCTGACTGAAATTGTACTAAATCGAATTTCTCAAAGTCGGACCAAGACATCCAGATTATGCGATTGGGAGTCGATTTACTCCTGCAAGTAAAGGTTCAATCAGACTGAAACTGGCCTAGCTGATCTACGCATGCTCCACAGTCCCCCACGCCATGCTTTGACCTAGAAGTAACAGAAGAAGCATGGAGCATTAGCGGTCATATTGCTGGTGTACTCCGGCACCATACACCAGTGTCGTCTACCTTTGGATAACACCATAGCCCACAAGGAATAGTATGCATCTCACGGGTACTTCAAGAAGGTACCAAAAGTACGGTACTTCAAGGTGTTGGTTTTCCACTGGCGTAAAAAGTGGTACCAGCACCGAATGACATCACAACGCAAAGCTGGGTATTTTGTACTAAATTTGAAAAATGGCTGTAGTAGGAATGGACAATGTGCGATATTAATACCAACATCACACATTATTCACATCCAAGTGTTACATTGTTAATCAGGCGTAGTTGAGCTATAACTGTAGTTCAACTTAGCTGTGCATGTAAATGTACTGAGTAATTGGAATGAGGTACAGCTGGTAGTACTCTAATATTAGCGACCAGGCAAGAGGGCATGCCTGTGGAGAGTGCTTGGGTCTATCCTCACAGTGCCCCCACCTCCACGGGTAATCCAGAAGCCTGCAACCGACACTTTGGAGAGCAACCTTGGGGGGCGTGGCGTCAGGGCAGTCCGAGTGCATTCGGTAGAATTCCGCCATTAGCATTGGGTGGAGGATATCAGCAGCAGGGACTCAGCACTGTTCCTCCAGGCCATTTTCCTCATAATCGATAAGGTATTACAAATGACTCCCGCAACAACTGGAGGGCAAGGACCACTCCAGGAGTGCATGGACTGTGTATATCAGGGCACTGTCAGTCTCAGACGGAGGGAGAGGCATGGGCTTGTCAGTCGGGGAAACAGGGGACTGTACTAGACCAGCTTTTCAACTAGACATGAGATTCTGGTGCAATGCAATACAGTCCTGGCAAGTCGAGGTGAAGGTCACCATGTCGATCCGCCGAAGGATCTTAAGTGGTCCAGTGAACTGCAGTAACAGACTCTTGGAAGGGAGATGGAGCTGGATATGCAGCTGAGTACAGCTGTCAGTAATTGGAATGACATGCAGCTATTAGTACTCCAGTGATTGTGACTGGGCAAGGGGGGCGTGGGTACGGAGAGCCCTCGCGATCCATCCTCACAGCAGCTCCATATTTGTCTTTAAATTCCCCTTTGCAAATGCTGTACATCAATTACGAACACAACTCACTACAATTCATCATTTGGCATAACATCTGTAGGGATCTAAGGGAAAGGCATGTCTCCCAGACATCCTGGCAGAAGGACACACAGAGGGAGACCGGACACCAAGCACTGTAGGTAAAAATAGAAGCTGGAGTGACAAATAACTTAGAGGAAGATGGAACTGGTGCGCACAAGACACCTGAATTCTGTAATCATGAATGACTGACTAACTCATTGCAGTGTTTTTGCATATGGCCTGCCCATTTTAGGGTCATTTTCTCAGAAATATGAATGTGCTATATGTCGTTATATGAATTGTTACACTTGTAATTTAAACAATTGCATTACTTTACTTTACTTTAGAATTAAATGTGACCATTTTAAAGGATTAATGGCCTGCTTTCTTTTGCACAAGTGGTGTACATTGAAAATGAATTTGGGTAAATTATCTCTTTTTGTTTTATCTGTAAGTAATTATTGAATACATCATAAATGTATACCCTAGACAGGGAACACATGTGGTCTTGTCATTGGTCCACTGCCACAGACACTTGCTCATTAAGGCAATAGCTCAAAAAATATTTGACGGATCTTTTTCAGGCTTTGCAGAGGCATTGTATGGGTGACAAAATTTCAAGCTTCCCAGTCACAATTTATGGGTCAATGATTCTCAAACTGAGGCATGAGATGATTTTCTGAATATTCTAAAATAAAATTTATACAGGTATTTCTTCACTAGCCCCTCCAATATTTTATCAGTACCTGTAGCAGTCCAGCAGCCAGTTGGTGAAATGTATTTGTTGGGAACTTGTTGAACTTTATCGTAGGGGATGTTCATCATGTCGCCTTTGTTCTAGGCAGTAGTGGCCCATGAAACAATGAGATTAGGCCCAAATGTGGTGTACCTGATTACACTGAAGCAATTCACACAAAATGCAGCTGTTAATAAAGGTTTTTTGGAGAGGTAGGGAGAGTCTATACCAAGGTTCTTCAAATTTGGACCTCGATTACAAATCCAGGCCTTGTTTTCAGTTCTCCCACATAGTTAGTTTAATAATTACTGATTCTGATTGGTCAGAGGCTTCACACCTGACTGACAGGTAAAGGAAGGCTGGAAAACCAGCAGCGCTCAGACCTCGAGGACCATGATTTTAATAACCCCGGTCTAAACTGTAGGCTTCGGCACTTTTACAGTAATATTTTCAGTATACTACTGTTTTTGTTCAGTGAATTTTTTTTTCAGGCAAGCATTCCCAAGCTCGGCGAGATCTATAGTGGTGAAATAAGGTGCTGGAATAGCAGTGTTTTTGAAAATACTACCTAAATAGCACATACCATGGTAGGACAGGACGATATAAAAAAAGATACTGATCCTTCAAGATTTCTCTGAGCAACACTACAATGTTGGAACACATGTTGTTCCTAAAAGGAACAGAGATCTGTGGGTCTGGATTGTACTCAGTCTTCCCACCATGAGAACATTATCTCACTGTTCTCCATCTCTTTACTGCTCCATTTGGAGTCAGCAGCATCTGTGCCTCTCACTGCCAGTCACAGTGTCACCGTGGGACACGCTTGGCTACATATGCTATCAGGGCATTGCGTCATGGGCTTTCTCTGCATCCTTCCTTTGAAATGCTGTCAGCTCCTGAATGCCAGTCCTTTATCAAGAGCCAGCATTCAGCCATTTATTCAGAGTCCCTCGCTCATAATTAAACCACAGTGGATGTTTAATTTGCCTTCTTTTTGTTAAAAATGGAGATGACTCTTAATATTGACATCTGCCAACCCTTTCCAATTATCCTATAAACCATAAAAATCAAAACACTGATGCAATATGTAATATTCTGAAGTAAAGCTTTATATAAATATTTTAATATTTTATTTTTCCAGGTTTATTCTGTAAATAAGATTGTGAATATTTCTCTGGTGAATTTAGCATGTGCACTACTTTTTGTGTATATTTGGCTATATAACAACAAAAAAAAATTCTCAAAGACTCTTTAATATGTTATGTAATTTTGTGTCATGAAGGCATATAGGTGTGTCACCACCTCATCAAATGGGTCCCTGAGACGGGCCCCACAAAAAGGATGCCACAGTCACAATAGCCGTTCCGTGGGGATGTTTATTAAGTGTCCAGTCCAGCTCCAAATTATTCAGCTACATACCGTGCCGGCACATAAACAAAGCAACAGAAAAGGAAATTAACATTGCACACTGTTGGCTATCAACTGTTGCTATTTTCTCAAATTCAAGGTCCTCATATAGAGTTGGCCCCACCCACCAAAACATACCATCGCTACACATAATAAAGTAAAGTAAAAGACCTATATTCGTCCAATAAAAATACAGTCACCTCATAGATAATGATAACATTAATATTATTATATTATAATATCATACCATACCATAACATTAATACTGTATATGTTGTGTGTTTGTCGCATAACTGCAAACTGGTGAGAACATGCATATTGTACATATCAGGTTAAGCCTACAGTGTTAGTTCAATGGGACAGTTATGGTAAGAGAGATCAGCAGAAGTATTGGTGAACTATGATGTTGCTGCAGACCATGACGACCCCTCCATCACATTTGCAAAAGCAGCAAGGGGTATTTTAAAACTTAATTAGGGTTTGACATCCAAAATTTAGTGAGTGCAGATTTCCTTTTTTCAGTAATGAATGTTGCTTGTTGAACAGCCAAGACTGACATCTGAGTCTGCACAACATTTTAGCTCCTGCTGCTGTTGTCCCTTTGGTCTACTGTGCTTGTCATGGATTGAGGCACCAGCTGGTTACCCAGACCCGTCCTTAGCCCTGGCCATCCTCTGTAGTCCCCATAGTCCATTGGTTAAAGCACATTCTACTGAATATGTCCGTCTTATTTAGTTATTTGGTCATTTATTCTATCCTTAATTTATACTTTGAACGGTGTAAAAATTAATGAACATGGATATTGCTCTGCTAAAATATGTGAACATCTTTGTTGTATCCCCTGGTCACATTCTGTATGTGTGGGGGGGGGGGCAGTTGTATATATGTATATATTGTGGGGACCAAATGTTCCATATTGTTATTTTACATCGTGGGGACATTTTCTCGATCCCCATTCATGGTGACTCAATTTTATGAAAATTTGTGAACGCAGTCAAAAAAACTAAAAATGCTAAAAGGTTTATACAATGGGTGTGTCAAATGCCATTTGAAGTATGTTGTAAAATCTTTTACGAATGTTGTAAAATCTTTTACAATTTTTGGTTTGATTTTTAGGAGTGAATTAAAAATAGCTGCCAGGCCATCTGATTCTGAGGTGGGCCTGCAATTGCAAAAATATTCCATATATCTTTTTCATGCTTTTCATTTCAAATCAAATCAGATCATTTTTATTGTCACAACACTAGAACGAGTGAACTAATGAGTGAAACCCTTCGCTCATGAAATAAAGCAAACTGTATGTAAAACAACTGCATAACAGTGTACATAAAGACTGTACAGATAAAAAAACTACAACAATATACATCTTTACATATGTACAAATGAAACATTACAATACACATATAATAGAGTATGCATACAGTATGCCATGGGGCAGACAGACAGACTGTAGGTATAATACAGTGCAGTTTAGAGAACATAAGAAATTTACAAATGAGAGGAGGCAATATGGCCCAGCAAGCTTGTTTGGAGAGAACTCAGTAAATAGCTCAGAGTTGTTAAAATGTTATCTAGCTCAGATTTAAAGGAACCCAAGGTTTTAGCTTGCACTACACTAACAGGAAGACTATTCCATACTCACACTACATGCTATGAAGAAGTGCTTTCTCAAATCCAGTTTAAAATATTCTCCCGTTAATTTCCACCTATGGCCACAAGTTCTAGTTGAACTAATACTGAAGTAACTATTTTGTTGAACAGCATCCAGAGCTGTTAGAATCTTATATACCTGGATCATGTCCCCCATAGTCTCCTTTGTGCGAGGCTGAACAGATTCAGTTCAGCTAACCTCTGATCATAAGACATTCCTCTAAGACCAGGAATCATTCTTGTAGCCCTACATTGAACCCTTTCTAAGGCAGTGATGTCCTTTTTAAGGTATGGTGACCAAACCTGCACACAATATTCTATGTGGAGTCTTACCAAGGAATTGTATAATCTCAGCATCACGTCACTTGACGTAACCTCCACACACCTAGAGATGTAACCCAACATCCTATTGGCCTTTTTAATTGCTTCTCCACACTGACGAGAGTGGGATGGAAGCATCAACATACACACGGAGGTCTTTCTCATAATCAGCTACCTTTATTTCAGTGGAACCCATAAAATATCTGTACTTTATATTTCTGCTCCCTGCATGGATTACCTTACATTTATCTACATTAAATTTCATCTGTCAGGTATCTGCCCAGTCACTAATTAAATCAAGATCCTGCTGTAGCCTCTGTGCTGCTAGTTCAGTTTCTGCTACATCACCCACCTTGGTGTCATCTGCAAATTTAACTAGTTTACTGTATATATTAGCATCAGTATCATTAATGTAAATAAGGAACAATAGTGGTCCTAAAATTGAACCCTGCGGTACCCCACTATGAACGCAGGCCCACTGTAACATTGTGCCCCTAATAACTACCAGCTGCTTCCTGTCTGTTAACCAGTTTTCAATCCAAGCTGCTACAGTTCCTCAAATCTCTGCAGCTTTGAGCTTAAGCAGGAGCCATTTGTGGGGGACAACATCAAAGACCTTCTGGAAATCTAAGCAGATCACATCATAAGCCTTTTCGTGATCAATTTCTCTTATAGCTTCCTTCAAAGAACTCAAGTAGTCTAGTTAAACAGGATCTACCTCTCCTAAATCCATGTTGGACGTCCCTCACAATGTTATTTGAATCCAGGTAATTTACCATTTTCACTAGGATTATAGCTTCCATTACTTTTCCGGTTATGCAAGTTAAACTAATTAGCCTATAGTTTGATGGATTACTTCTATCCCCTTTTTTGAATATTGGTGTTATATTATATGGTTCCAATCAGAAGGTACAGTATCATGCCAGCAAAGAAAGATTTATGAAATAGTACAGTTAAAGGTCAGCAAAAAGTATCCCTCATCATTTTTAAAACTCTAGATAAGATGCCATTAAGGCCCTGCGATTTATTTATTTTGAGCTTACCTAGACTTTGTAGCACATCAGATTCAATTATACATACATTAGCCATAGACAATGCTGGATTAGTAATACTGTAAGAGTCTGTATGTTACTCGTGTCCTCTACAGTCAATACCCATGCAAAATAATATTTAAACTTATGAACTATATCAATTTCATTTTCAAATATAAGACCCTAGCTAGGATTAGTGATTTCAGCTTTTAGGGCTCTTTTGGAGTTAAAATATTGGAAGAAACTTTAAATGTCATCCTTAGCCTCCAATGCAATCTTCCTTTCGACGTTCTTCTTGGCAAGTCAAATATTATTTTTTAACTAAAACTGTAGACTTAGATACTCTTGCTTTATTCTGACATCATTAGTTATTTTCCATTTGTGGAACAGAGCCCCTTTCCTCCTGACTTTATTCTTAATTTCAGAAGTAAACCACTTTGGTTGCCATTGCCTATATTTCTTATGTTTAATTTTGCTGGAACCAGGTATGAAGTCCTCTTACATTCGTAATAATGTGCTTTTAAAAATTCCCATGCCTTTTCAACAGTTTTGTTATTTAACTCCATCCAGTTTCAGTCTCATACCATTAAAATTAGCCTTCCTAACATTTTATATTTTTGTTTTGGACTTTGCTCTTTGGACATTAAAATTAACCTAAGATTTAACCATGTTATGATCATTACTGTCAAGTGCTTCTAAAACCTCAAATTTTCCAGTCCTATCCTGGTTACAGAGAACAAGATATAATCTGAATAAACTGCGTAAAAATGCAATCTTGTACCAATTCCACCATCTCAAGTTCATCTGCGACTTCTATAAATATTTCCTGCAGAACAGCCCTCCTACCCTTGCCTATGTCGTTGGTGCCAACATACACCATGACCACTGTATCCACACCAGCTGGGGCCAAAAGCCTGTGCACACAATCCAGAAGGTCCCCTACTTGGGCACCAGGCAGGCAAGACACCGTACGGGACCCTCTATCACATGTGCACACATAACTGTCTACACCTATGATAATTGAATCCTTCCACTACCACAACCTTCCGCTTCCTGATGGGAGGGGGCTCCTTAGTGCCCAAGGGCCCTCCTGCCTCCCCAGTCTCTTCTGGAAAGCTGTAAGCACCTGAAAGCGGTTTGACACAGCTAGTTCAGATGATGCCGCCTCTGTAAAATGTGTACACCCTTTCTCACGTCTGTGACCTATGGTTACCCAACTTTCTCGACCTCTATGTTTTTCATTCTCTCCCCTTCCTGCTTGTGGCATACTCACTATCTCCCTAAAAGTCGTGGCCAAGTTTTGAGAAAGACACAAGTATTGGTTTACACAAAGTTTGCTGCTTCAGTGTTTGTAGATGTTTTTGTCAGATGTTTCTATAGTATGATGAAGTATATTTAACTTGTTAAATAATTAACAGCTGAATCAACTTTAAGAGATGGTCCTGGGACTTGCTGGATTTTCTTAGGTGCCCTGAAGCTTATTTCACAACAATCAAACCTCTTTCCTTGAAGTTCTTGATAATCCATTAAATGATTGATTTAGGTGCAATCTTAGTAGCAGCAATATCTTTGCCTGTGAAGCCCTTTTTGTGCAAAGCAATGATGACTGCATGTGTTTCCTTGCTTGTAACCATGGTTAACAGAGGAACAATGATTTCAAGCACCACCCTCCTTTTAATGCCTCCAGTCTACTATTCTGACTCAGTCAGCATGACAGAGTGACATCTCCAGCCTTGTCCTCATCAACACTCTCTCCTGTGTTAACAAGAGAATCACTGAAATTATGTCAGCAGGTCCTTTTGTGGCAGGGTTGAAATGCAGTGGAAATGAATTTTTTGGGGATTAAGTTCATTTTCATGGCAAAGAGAGACTTTGCAATTAATTACAAGTCATCTGATCACTCTTCATAACATTCTGGAGCATATGCAAATTGACATCAATAAATCTGAAGCAGCAGACTTTGTGAAAATTAATATATGTGTTATTCTCAAAACCTTTGGCCATGGCTGTATTAACTCTTCTATCTCTTCTTATCTCTTCTAACTCCGTGTTGTGTCAGATGAGAGCCAGTTGCTCCTCAAGGTCACGAACCTTGACCATGTGTGAGTCCACTAGCTGACATCGTTCACGGATGAAGTCCGAATCTTATTACCACTTCCCATACACATTATATGAATGAAAATCTGTACCTGATACACCTGAGACAAATCGCCCCCAAACTCGAAGAAGCAGGACTAGATGGCAATAGATGATGGAACAAGGGCTGCAGAAGCCATTTTTTGAACACTGCCAGGACACTTCAGGGTTCCTGTCTTGCCCTGGAACCATCACAACCGGTAACCAACCATCACATCAAACCAAGTGTGGTTGCAATCTCCAGGTCCCTCAGGGTTATCCATGAGTAGCTTGGTCTAGGCAGAGGTGCTGCATGTCAGTGCCTGGGTTTCCTGTGCTAGCATCCTCTACTAGTGTGGTGGGCAGAGAGACACAGGGGACAAGGGCTCAGGTGAATACACCTTGAAGGGTGAAGTTTATTAATGAAAAATTAATGAACGATATACAAAAGCGTCAGTCTGGAGTCGTCTGTCCCCCCAAGGCAGTTCCTCAGTGTGCAGAGAACCACATATGCAGAGAACCCATGCATAGCTGGCTTACACTTTCTTCCACTGACTGGCTCCCTAGTGCATGCTGCTGCACTATGGAAGACAGTCCTGCCCCCTGTTTGGGGCAGTAAGCAGCTGTCAGCCACCTCCTGGTGGCCCTTGTCTTCCTTAATCATGAGGGAACCGCAGTTATTGCAGGCCTGTATCTTGCTGATCACTCCCTGCAGGTACATGACGGCTTCCCTGTAGATCATTACATCACACATTCTGTGACAAAATGATGTGAGTTATAGGATGTATGCATCTATGAAGGAGATCCAAGACCAAACAGGAGCAAACAGCTAATTGATCAGTATTAAAAAGATAACACTGATTCATTAATTCACACCCAGCTCCACAGTCCATCATCTCCTCATAGGGGAATCTGCATATGTACAGTATAATGCTATTCTAGATTTCTATAGAGGAGAGTTCTGTATTCCAGACATAACATTCCAGAACAGGAGCTCTGCTGCTTTTTATGCTCGTTGTGTTAATTAAGTACAACACAATAAGTAGGATTTATTGAACAGATTAATCATGGAAGAAAGAGTAGCATAAGAATAGAAGTCCTTTTTGTAATCTACATGAGGGGTTCCCAACTCTTCCATGTCCACGAACCACATGCAACAATTTCAAAGACTATTAAAACCAGCAGCAGGGGTTTGGGAGATTGTGGCGGCAGTACAGGATGGTTGGTGACTGTACCAAATAGGCCAAGGGTTGGGAACCCCCATTCTAAATACTGTATATAAATAGCAATTGCTAGTGATCTACTGTTATGAGGCAAATCTAAGGGCTCATATATTTACTCAGTTCTGCTATGTACACTTGCAGCTGTGTTTCATACTTTTTGACACTTTTTAGGAAGCATTTATGCAGCAAGCTATAAGTAACAAATTAATGGGCCGGCCTTTCTGGATCATTCACAGAAAGCACTTTTTCTGACCTTAGCTCTCCCTTCCACTGAAGAAAGCAAAGCAGTTTAGATACATTTCTAATGCAAGAGTAAACTAGTCCTTGGCAGTTGAAATATCAAAGTATTTTATTATTTAATCAAATTTAACAGAAAAGCCTTCCAGATTTAGTTTGTGATTTAAAAAGTATCTATTAAGCAGAATGTCTACAGCACTCCTGTTAACCATCTGAAGACCGATTTGTTCTGATAATTTAATATTTAATGTGTCCTAAAATGACACAAATTCAAAGGGGCTCATTTGGTGTTTTTTGTTGGCAGCGTATTGCAGTCACCACAACAAAATAAAATTTGCCCTGTTTCTTGTTATAACAAGATAAGGCATTAGTCCTCTGCATTTAGTCCGCGTTTCAGTTTGTTTTCCCAGTCCGGTCATTGTATTGTCCGTCTGCGGTTTGCCTGCCTTACCTGTAATTATATATATATATATATATATATATATATATTTCACTGAGCCTACATGTACATGTATACAATACCAATACAGTTTTGAGATGCCAAGCTGCCTACAAAGGGGAGTAATTACGTCTCGTCACATAACCTGACCACCAGAGAGTTAACAAGAACCGGCCAATGAGTGCTGAAGTGTATGTGGGAACTCCTTTAGGACATCTGGAAAAGCATCCCAGGAGGCCAACTCATGAAAACTGGCTAACAGGACAGAGTAGTGTCAGCCAGTCCCTGGAGCAATTGGGGTTAAGGGCCTTGCTGAAGGGCCCAATAGGGGCACAACCCACAGAGCTGCCCCCTCAGCAAATACATCTTTTTTTGTTTTTGTTTTTTTTGCTTAGTGCTTAATTCCACATATGCCATTTTATACTTCGATGTCTTTACAATGATTATAAAATGTAGACAATAGTACAAATAAACCTTTCTATGGGTGGGTGTGCCCAAACTTTTGACTGGTACTGTGTGTGTTCAACTTTATTTTCATTGTGCTGAGTACAGAGACAGGGGAAAATACATGTGGCTAGCATCTAACCAGGTGCAAGTAAAAACAGTGTCCATGCGAGGTAATACTTTGTGTGTGGGAGAGGGTGGGAGGAGAATCAACGCTGTGAGGTGCTAGTGAGAACATTGACAGTTGTGGGGCAAAAGCTGTTCTTCAGCTTAACCTCTGAATTCCAGAATTGGAATGAAACTCTGTGTGGCTATTTGTCTGATATAGAAGAACGTTCTCTGGAATGAATATTTTGCCAAAGATTTGAGCAAATAAATTTATTCCCATAAAACCCATCGCACGCACAGGCAAACTACGCATGGATGATGTAGTGTGACTTGATCAAATTGTGTAAATGACTCATAATCAGTTTGGCTCTCCTCTCTTATTTTGATCTTTTTCACCTTACAGCAGCATACACCCATTACATTGTAAGGAGAAACATTTGCAGTCTTAACTAAACCATTTACTTTCTCATTCTAACCAGATAAATTAGTATTTTTTCTTAATGCAAACTTTCTGCATTTTAACAAGATAATTCCATATCTCTCTATAATGAGAACCATATCCCGTTATAAGAAGAAAATCTCGTATCTCGTTATAACGAGAAGCTGGGCAAATGTGATTTTGTCATGGCGGCAGCATTATGCTGGCGTAGTGATTAATCCAGCACTTTGAGAATTGTCCCTTCTAGAAATGCCCAACTGGTTCACATTAGCAAGATTAATAGACTGTTTTTTAACAATCTGACTGAAGAGGAGGTGGGAAATGCAGGAGTAAATAAGCCCTGAGTGGGAGATATTAGTCAACAGTGGGATGTAGAGACTTCTGTGCAGTTTCTGTTTTGAATTAGTTTGCAAATTTGTTTGCTACTTTGCCAGTCACTGTTTCCTATTATGCTATCCAATGCATTTGAGTCTCCACTGCATTGCAAAGTCCATGTCCTATTTCCTCACATCAGAACACTTCCACAAGTTAAATATATGAAAACATATTCGTTTGTCGCAGAATGGGACTAAGATGCCAATATTAATCAGGGATCATAAACTTAAAAAAATATCACAGACATACCTTGGTAATAATGACTGCTTAAGTAGGCCTGTTACAGTAATCTCCCTTGACCCTGTGACATCACTATATGCATTGTACTGTGTGGTTGTCGAGGGGAACATAAGCAGCTTCCTGTACAGTAGCTTCCACAGAAGTCCGAAATGTTAATTCTTAACATTAAAAGATGGAAATTACATGATCTACTTTAAGTTAGCCATTGTTCAGGGAGGGATCAAGAATGTACCAATAAGGGTGAAATTTGAAGTTAATTTTGGTCTTTTTAAATTTTGACAGTGTATTTGTAATGTTTACATTACATAGCTAACATGGTGGAATGTGGTAATGTGAGACAAACTAATACAGAAAACACCACAAAATTACCAATACTTACCGATGTTTGTGTACTGTAATTGTTTTCCTATCGTATTATGACATAAAGGCAGGCTGTTGTTATTTAAAGGGATATTATTGCAGACTAGTAGGATGGAAAAAATCAAATCATACCTCCTAAAGCAACAGTCTCAGGACAGAATGTTTCACTTGACACATTTTTGTTAGTAAATGCAATTCCTTGCCATTTTCCAATCTATCTACAGTACAAAGCACCAGGGAGATGGTGAAACTAGCAACATCAGTCCAAACCAATATAGTGAACATCTAACCAGGTGCAAGTAAAAACAGTGTCCAGTTTAGGTAATAACTTGTGTGTGGGGGAGGGTGGGGTGAGAATCAATGCTGTGAGGTGCTATTGAGAACATTGACAGTTGTGGGGAAAAAGCTGTTCTTCAGCTTAACCCCTAAATTCCACAACAGAATTGGAGGAAACTCTGTGTGGCTATTTGTCTGATATAGGAGAACGTTCTCCAGTTGGAATGGGAGCTGTATTTTGCCTTATTATATATATATCTTGATTTTTTTGTGGTCATAAACATACACAGTGGTCCTTCTAATCCGCGTTTTTGCTTTCTGAGGATATTAAATGGGAAATTCCAGAAATAATTCATATGTTCCCGTCCCGCCATAGACATATATCATCCCTTCGTCCGACATAACACTCTGTGTGCTACCCGGCCGTTAGTCACTTTTTTAGTTAGCTACCTGGGTTGTCAGATCGACTGTCACAGTATAGCAATGATCATATTCGAGTAACATTATTATTATGATTATTATTATTATTAATAATGATGATGATAATAATAATAGAAATAATAAAAACTATTTTACGAAGAATGTTAACTGCTTATAGTACAATAAAATATCAAAGAGATAACATTCACATAATTTATATTACAATGTATTGCTATGAGTGTTCTTTTGTTAATCTCTTATTGTCCCTAATGTATAAAATAAACTAACATGAGTATGTATGTAAAGTGTACTTTAGCGCTGGGCAGACCGAGGCTTCGTGAGAGCACTGAAGAATGAGGAGACTTGCTTCCCCCGGCAGAACACGCTCTTTATTATAGCCCTGAACAGGACTGTAACAGGCACCCAACAAGCACCGAACCGAACGTAATAGGGAAGCACATGGAGGCCAGACAGTGGGAGACTCATACAAAGGTTCAGACATGCGAGGATCCGACAGGGTTCACATAAGTCAGGGGCAACTAACACGTCACAACCAGGAAATACATCCATAAACACCAACAATATTATTTATTTATAATACTATTTACAAGACACAGACAGAGGCTATTTACAATTGCCTGCGAGCATGCTGGGATATGCTGAGCCCCGTTGGGCTACAATATACCTAGGAGGCAGTACTACCAGCGATTTGTCATCTGGGGGGGGTGGTCATGGAACTGTATTTTAGTCTGATGTAGAAAAACATTTCATTTAAGTTTAAATGTGACTGACTCTTGCGGACATCGTTCGCAACCAGAAAGTTGCAGGTTCGAGCCCTGGTTCATCCTGACCCCATCCAAGTGTCCTTGAGCAAGACACTGAACCCCAAATTGCTCCCGGTGTGCAGGTTGGTGCCTTGCATGGCAGCCTCTGCCACCAGTGTATAAATGTGTGGTATGGATGGGTGAATGTGAGGCATGTATTGTAAAGCGCTTTGAGTACTTGTAGGAGTACAGCGCAGGCACACGCGCATGCACACACGCACACACTCACACAGCCCCTCCCCTCCTCTCAATAGCCGCTGAACGCATTCGCACTGGTTCACACATGCATACCGAGTTGGCCGAACGTGGCATATGCTGCAGTTGAAGGCACTTCGCAGGCTGCTTTAGTAACAAATAAAAAAAAACACAAAAGTACAGTTTGGAAGTATTTTGCAGACGAGCATGGAAAGGATAAGGATGTCGATAAGCCTCTTTGGAAGCAGTGCTACAAAGCTTTGGCGACAAAGTCAAGTAGCACGTCAAACTTGGCGAAGCATCTTAAAGACTGACGTCCTAGTCTTTATGAGAAATTTCGTTCCAGCAACACTGAACTATTAAACACATCAAAAAATGTTAACTTGGCCATCGCACACCTTAACATTCCCTGTTTATCTATAAGCAGTTAGCCAACAAAAACATTAGCCGTATGTTATCAGTAAGGTAGCGGATAGGTGCAATGGCTAATAATAAAATAATAGTTAATGTGGGAACAATGCAAAAGCGTAAAACTTAAATATGTCCTGTAAAATGTGGTAAACGCCCAGTCATACTTGGAAAAAAAATACCGTCATATACTCTGAAACCGATATAACTTTGAAAAATACCGTGATATAAAATTTTGCCCATACGGCCCAGCTCTATGTCCTACACAGTGGTCCTTGTGTGTGGCTGTCCTACAGGAAACTGCCTTCTCTGCTTTCTGTGCCTTTTGTTTTCAACCTGTGACAATGTCTGGACTAACACGAGATATTGTGACATGAAGAATTTATCAAGAAACCTCAGCAAATATGACAGATTGGATTCAGAATTAAAAGCTTTTAAATATGTGTTCTTGAAATCCTTTTTTTTGTACACCAGTCTATACTTTCATTTGCATTGAATGAGTATGAATTGCGCAATTGCGAATTTAGAACACGTGGAGGGTGCAGAGCAGATGCGCTCGCTCCGTTCTCTCTCGTCGCTATAAACATAACGTTAGCCAAATATGTACCTTACCTACGTGTGTGTAAAGAATGCTGATGAAATATGAAACATAACCAGCAGTCAATGTGCATGTTGCCAATTGAATAGTGAATAATCTACTCTTTTGGGTTCATATATTTAAAAATCTCCCTCAGCAGCCATGAATCTCACCACGTGTTTACTGGGTTAAGGCTGGGTAGGAGTTAAGGTTGTCCATGTTAGAATTAGGGTTTTTCCTGTAGAAATGAATGGATGGTTCCCACTGTATGTGTGAAATCATATTTACCATTACTAAAACAATGGACTGAATAATCATTTGCCTTTAAGCCACCAAAAACAAGTTTCTGCCAGTCTACCTACGAACATACAGTATGTGTCTGTTTTTTATAATTCTATGCTTACGGTTACCTGTTGCTGTTGATGAAGATGGCACTGCTCTTCAAAACTCTCATAATTGAGGCCCCCATGCCTTGATTGTCACACTGTAAAGGTTGATTTATTATTCACACATCAATTGTTAGACCATTTTTTAAAATACAAACTTGATTGGGTGGTTTCTGGTAAAGCATTTTTCCATTTATAGTTTGGTCTTAAATTTGGCTTGAAGTTGTATTAAGAAAGTTTTTAAAAGTCTTTAATTTCACATCAGGATTTCTGCTATATGACAGCTGTTAAATGTTAGGATGTTAATGGATACTTACATGCTGCTTATAAATGTTCTGTGAATGCATTATGACGGTGCACTGAATATTCTACTAATGCATTATAAAGGCATTATATAATGTAAAGCATCACCATTATTTTAAACCCTGGTCAGGAGTCCTACAAATAGAAAATAGCACTTTCTCATTTAGATAAATGAGAGAGAACTGCTCTCATGAGAATTAAAATAATCTACTTTAACTCATCATGTGAACACACACCAGGGTAGAAGGGCATGGGTGTCCATTGAGGTCCCCAATGACATCAATAGAAGTGTCTCCAAAAAGGTTTCCTGGTCCTGTAGTGAATTTTTTCGCAGGAGATTTGCAAATTAAGGGTCTTGGTGACAAGTCAGTAGCAGTATTTCATAGCATGGTTGCAGACCTCAGATTGATGTAGCATGACCACAACCACACGGTCTGCTCTAATAGGCCTTGTGGTTATTTGTTTCCGTCTTCCACAGTAGGTGGTATATACTTTTTCACTTGTGTTCAGTCTCAAGTAACTGCTTGCTTTAATTAGTTTCAGATGACTTGGGGGGAAAAAACAATTTAAACAGTTTGTTCAGTGGCAGCTGAGCTTATATTTTCTTAGACCGAGTTTATCATTTGAATAGGGCTCCCCTTAATCATATGTCAACATTTTTACTTATTTTTAGAAAGTTTTCTTTCAGTTCTTTTTATCTGCTTCACAGCTCTTTTGGTTATACCCTCTATCTCCCAGGAAACAAGTAAAATGTCAGACACAAACAACCTAGAGAAATTAATTGTCATAGTTTGAAATGACAGTCTACCGCTCTGTCAGAAATCTTTATCTGGCACTGTATGCTCAGTGTCAGAAATGCACAGAGAGATGGGATTAATATCACAACAGAATTTGACATTGAAGAGACAGCTGCCATAAAGTTGTTTTTATTGTGGTCAATCCCCTCACAGTAATATATTTATGGATATACACTGTACATTCAATACACTGTCACCTTTGGAGGGGTCCCTTTCCCCTTCTTATTTATTAACATTAAAAAGAAACGGCACACGCAAGACAATGTGTAAGAAGCTTCTGATTTCTTTGTTGCATGCAGACATTCTGTAGTCAGGTGAAATATGTGCACAGAAATAAATGGCATATGGTAAAGTTGAAGAGTACCTGTTAATTTTAAACTTGGGGATGCACTATAAGAAGAGTCCTACCATCACTACAAAATGAAAGGAAAAATGCATCTAGTCTTTTCCAGATTGCTTTTTATGGATGCTGTAACCTTTTATTCTCAATGTCCAGCCACTTCCCTTAATGCATGTGGAATTGGGTGTGATATGAGAGATACTATATGGCTCACTTTCAAGCTACATTAACAGCGGGAAATGGATGAAAGGTCATTAATTATCTTCAGCTAAATCATATTTCATCATGTTTGTACGGCCTTGATTTGTACTGCACATGCACGCATGCTTGTGTTCTGTTCCCCTGATGCTCCTTTGAGGAACAAACACGGCTTCTGACTCGGGGGAATATTCTTCATGAAAGGAGGCAGTGTGGTCTGCGGAGGTTTCCTCTGTAAGTTACACGGTTCAGGAGCTTGTCAAACAGCATCCCGCCATCGCAGGTCCTTCAGTAGTCCTTCAGACGTTCAGTAGCCCAGTAAATTAGGGCTGAGTCATCCAGGTAGAGCAGGATTAACAAGCTGTCACAGTCATGCAGCCTTATTATTTGTGCGCAATTTGGATGTATTTGGCTTTAAAAAAGACAAGTGAATTACAGCCATTGTATTCATGATATGGTACTTTTGTGTTATTGGCTGTAATAGCAGGCCACTTTGATGGCTTTACAATTTCTCTTGATGCAATAGCTGACTTGCCACGAAAATTAAAGTGCTTTATAATTGAGCAGCAGTTTCACTGTATTTCTTAACATTTCTTAACATTTTCTTTTTGATTTTTCACAAATTTAGTTCTTGTTTTGTATGATTTATTGGTTTTGAAGTCTTCATGAATAACCATGTCATTATTCTATGCATCCTGTGCATCACCATGGCAGCTGTGTCCCCATTTGATCACACTCCACACCTTTTTGTACAGGAAGTTCACTAGTGACATACAGTACAGCAGAATTGAATTTTTTAATCATAGTTAAAGTATTTTTAATTTATTGTATAAATGTGTTCTGGACATGTACGTGTGAGTGATACAGATAATACGGTTGGGACATGAGTCATCAGTATTTGTAAAGTAAGAAGAAGAGTTAGATGCATACTCCCCTCTCAGCATCTTTGCATGAATTTTCTAAGTATTAAAGTACAGAGAGAGAAATGTAGCAATAATGTTTGATTTATAGAAAAAATGTGTACAATGTGTGTAACTATATAACTTTGGAACAAAATAATTCTTGCTGTTTTATTTTTGCATCTTGAAATACTACACCTGAAATATTTTAAAGAAAAAAATTCTGCACCGTTGAGATACTCAACATACGACCAATACTGCTTTCTGTTGTTTAAGAGGCCCCTATATCTTACAGTAACTCAGTGTAAATGGTAAAACGGGACTGACTGTTGTATCCGCTTCTTTCCCCAGATATTGATGAGTGCTCCACCCAGATGCACTACTGCCATGCCAACACTGTGTGTGTGAACCTCCCTGGCACCTATCGCTGTGACTGCCTGCCTGGCTTCATTAAGGTCGACGACTACTCCTGCACAGGTAGGGGAGCGAGCATGCATGACAGAATATGAATAATATGATTTCTTATGTCATAACAGTCAATGCCTGCATATAGCAATACCTCTGTTCTTGTGTGTAAATTGCAGAGCATTGCTATGCAATGTGCAGTAAAATTAACCATTTACCTACACTACAAGTGTTACATTTTGTTTGTTTGTATTGGTAAAAGATTAATTTATCATATTAAATTAATCAGGGAAGAAACTAATCTGGGAAGAGAATAACAAAATTAATTCCGACTGCTAATGATTCTCTTTGGGAATGATATAAAACTGTAAAGCTTGGATGCATTCCAGAGAAAATTAAATAGTTAAAAATATAATTACTTGTGAAACTATGAAAGTTGTTTAGTGTAGAAGAGGGATTTGCAACTTTTTTAACTCTTGTGTGAGCACACAAGGGGGGCTTTGATATTTAATCGTGCTTTAATAATCTTATAATAATGCTGGTATTTTGGCAATTTAAGAAATGTTCCTATGAATCTTCTGCAACTGCTCTATGGATATTTTATTGATGAAGTTTCAGGAAGATTTGACACCCTTGATTTTAGATATGCGAGATTAGTTTTATCTATGCTAATGTCCCCACAAATCCTACAATCCAGCCAACAGAGAAAGAGCATGCCAGTTGTCTTGCATGGATTAGACCTAACAAAGCACTGGTACCTGACGGATTAATAACAATAATACTTTATTGATCCCAGCAGGGGCGCCGCCAGGGGGGGAAAGGTTAGAACGATTCTAGGGGCCCAGCACTGACATGGGGCCCTGTTAGGGGCT
>JAODLC010001157.1:0-10001 GCA_026781145.1 Hippopotamyrus pictus | reverse complement strand
ATATGAGCGGAACCAAGAGAGTGCTGTCCCCGTAATGCCAACTACACCTTCTAACCGGTCCAAGAGGATATTATGGTATACAGTATCAAATGCTGCAGTTAAATCTGGTAATACCAAAAGAGATATACAGCCACGGTCAGAAGCCATAAGTGAATCATTCATTACTTTGACTAGAGCAGTTTCTATGCTATGGTTTGGTCTAAAGCCAGATTGATATAATTCATTAGTATTATTTTTTTTGTAGGAAAGAAGACAACTGATGAACTACAACATTTCCATGATCTTTGAAATGAAAGGAAGATTTGAGGGAACCATTGGGGTTACCCAGGGTATCAAGGGATGAAATCATACTGTTGATATGGGGTTTGAACTGGCAACATTCTGATGATCAGTACAGCATCCTGAGACACACACCACCCCAATCAGCATGTGAGCAAATTCTACACTTCAGAAATTAAACAATATTATGGCTGCTGCATCATCCTAGATAGTCCTTGACATTTATCTGTGAAGGCAGTTCAGGAATGTTTGTTTGCTGCAAATAGTTTTTAAAGCAGTCTACAGACTCTGCAGATCTCAACTGAACTACAAGGCTTATGGAGCTGGGAAGTTAAAAACATGACATTATTCTAAACATTATACATGAACATTTGAAGGTTTAATGTGTCTGATCCCCTTCCCCATATAGCTCTGACAATAATAATTGTGTCTTCGCTTTGGTAGGTCTCAGCATCCATTTTTTTGGTGTTTATCAGTCTCCAGCTGCAGTAATAGCTGTCTGAGTCTTCCACCATAAGCTGTGACAGATGGAAGGTAAAATCACAGCACTGGCCTGTCATGGAGTGTCTGTGTTGGTACATTTTATTTATGTTTGTCTTCAGGCTGCTCAGAGACACATAGAGTATGTCCGTGTCGCTATAGAAGCATCTTTTCAGGTAGAGACCAACCAGGTTGTGCATTGTGGAGGAACAACTTATATTGCCAGTGGAATTGACCTTCATCAGAGAAATTGCTTTTGGACATTGTAGGACCAAATGCTGTTCTGTGAGGAGAAGAAGATGGAGGTACAGATAAAACATGTTGTACAATCCACCAGGATCATAACATCATGTGATAGGATGCACAGAAATAAAAGTTTCTCTCTCTTTTTTTGCTGTCTATGCTTTGTTTACAGCACTGGTAGTTAACTTCCTGTTTTGGGATGGCAAAAAATTAATTTAAATACATCTATTCATAATACCTTGCAATTATTTTAATATTCTGCCCTTACTTACTGAACTGTGAAAATAATGGACAATTTACTGCTAATTATTTAAAAATTTATTTCAGATCTATAGACAATAGACTTGTTGAAATGACTACAGAGCATTCCATTTTTCCCAGTTCAGTTTTTCTTTGATTAGGAGTCACTGTGCACTAAAGATGTGATTTCTTCTTCACTTACCTGACCAGGTACAGACAGCTTGAATAGAGAAGATCCCTAAAAGGTAAATCCAGTGGAGGGACTGCATTATCTGCCCACCCACTGATAATGCAGACGAGGGCTGCTGATTTTAAATGTAACAAAAGGAAACAGAGACAAGCAGTTTAGGCTTCATCTACTCCTTTTCAGTTCTGTGTTTCACATGGAAATGCTGAGCATACATTGACGAATGTGTGCCTACTGACCTCACTGCAAAGCAAAACATGGTCAAAAACTGCTCCTCAGCTTCTTACCTAACTCAGTTACACATAACACCTTTCCTACCACAATCACACTGTTCTATCCTGAGTTGCACTACAACTGTTTTTGCAGAATGATGTATTATTCTTGTTGTTTTGCACTTTTATATAGTGATTATTTTCTAACTATCCTGCACCTTACTGTTGTTGCATCACATCTGGATTGTTTTATTACATCTGTATATTGTTATTGTCCAACATTTCTTGTTCGGCCTCAAACCACATCCAACTCCTGTATGTTCTGCATACTGACAGGAAGGGGATCTGAGTTCAGAGTTAATTCTAAATTGAGGTATGTAAAGTAAGATGATTGTACATTGTGCTATTAAGTTATGTGCCTGTTATTAATCAAATGATTTTAAAAAGCCAATTAACAAAAAGAAAAAAAAATGCAGCTTTTTTTCCAGTTCTGAGTATTACTTAATTATATTGTAAACTGTATTTGATTGCTATAACTATTTTCAAGAGTGTTAATAACTGGATATGTTACAGTGTGACCATTCATGAGCTTGTTGAATCTTACGAACACCTAACTGACCTAACAAATGCCCTTAAATTGTCATGTAAAGAATATGTGAACTTAGGACTTCAAGAGATTTAAAATCACAATTACAATCATCCTTGTGAAGAACTTGTTTTATTCAATCGCTATTTACAGTTGATTAACAAAATAATACATTTTTATGAGAAAGACACATAGCTTTGGTTTAATATTTAAAAATATTATCAATCAACCAATCAATCAATATATAAATCAATCAATCCATTAATCCATCCATTGATCTGTCCATCAAGCCATCATTCATGACAGGACTGCAGTAACCTTGTAGCCTAGACCCAGTGCAAACAGTAAGAAGTGCTGAAAACTCTGTACAGGTATAAAATGATCAGTAGTCCTCATGGTGGGATTCACTGGAAAAAGTCCATGTTTAGGTGCAAAAAAAAAAAAATTTTCACCGCAAGGGACATACTTCACTGGAGTGTATCTCTCAAAAATATGCGTTCAGGTTCAACCGTTTTTGAAGTAGTCTATGAAAATAGATTTTTTTTCTTCTTCCATAAGACGATTATCCCCAACACAAGGACAGCTGTGAGAATCCCGACCGCAAACAGAACTCGATGGTGTCTCAGTGTTTCTGTCCCATTATGTGGCAATGTTTCTGAAAAGAGACACATTCCATATAATGATTTCTGACATGGTAGAAATACTTGCCATTTTTAAGTGAAAAATTATTCAATGACATAGTTTAATAAAACTCACCAATATGTTTCTCACCAATATGTGGTGCTGGAGAAGGAATAAAACTTGTTTAAAATACATTAATGTTTTTTATTTTATTGTATTTTATTTTATAATAAAATAAATAAAATAAAATACATTAATGTGTTTTAATATTTACCTGGAATATCCAAATAGACAGAATTGCTAACAACTTCACATTCACTAATTACAGAATAGATATATTCTCCGCTGTCTTCATTTGTAGGGTTGTTTATCTGGAGAGAAATGTCCCGGGAGTTGGGATTCCATGGCTGCCTGAATCCAAAGCGATTCATATGTGTGTAACTGGACCGTTTGTATAGTGCAAGTGTTGACTGATTCTTAGTCCACATCAGGAAAAAAATCACATTTGGACCTTCACATTGTAGGTGGCAGTCCAAAACTGCATTTCTGCTGTCAACCAAAGTCTTACACTTCACCACACCTGAAAATTAAACATAATAAACATACAGTTAGAAACTCTTAATGCAAATGGAAAGATAATCAATTAACACTTTAATTTTTTTTTTTAATTTAGGTTTGGGGAGTAAATTGGAGAATGTTAGACATAAACACCAGTTATGATTGACATGGTTGAGAAACTTGCCATTTTTAATTGAAATATAATTCTGTGACAGTTTAAAAATAAAAATCAATGTTTCTTACCATGATCCTGTACTGGATAAGTGGTTGTCAGATCTGTGGAAGTAAGGAAACCCTTTTATCTGAAATCTTTGGAAAAGCTAGTCTGATTTTAAGAGATGCGCCGATTGCAGTTTTCTTGGCCCATTCTGATTTGCAAGTGTGACCAGCCGATACCAATTTTTGCCGATTGCGATTTTCTTTAATGCTATATTTTCTATAATTGACATATAATTGATTTTCTATAATTGACAGCATATCCAAACAAAATTAAGCTTTTCTTCAATGCAAAATTTTACTTTCATAATAAAAGTAATTGTTAAACTTTACAATTTCCCCCAAACTGCATTAAGTTACAGGATCTTCTCTGACTTGAACAATTGTCAAAATTAAAGTGCTCTGTGACTGGAAGGAGGTATATATAGCAATTAACTGAAAATGAAATGCTGTACACACAACTTTATCTGCCATATTTTACTTTACCAAACAAGAGGAGGTGCAACAGATTTAAATAAAACAAAATGTCAGCTTACTTATACCATTTCCCAGTATGTTTAAAATTCACCAGATAACACAACTTCTTTTTTACTCGTCTTAAAATGAATGAAGTCCATAGGTTACAACTCTCCAAATAAAACTGAATCTTGAATATATTGAATATTATTTTGTTTAAAATACATGAATGTATATTAATATTTACCTGGAATCTCCAAATGGACAGAACCCGTAAGAGTCTCACAAGTACTAATTACAGAATAGATATATTCTCCGCTGTCTTCATTTGTAGGGTTGTTTATCTGGAGAGAAATGTCCCGGGAGTTGGGATTCCATGGCTGCCTGAATCCAAAGCGATTCGTATGTGTGTAGCTGGACTCAACGTATAGTGCAAGTGTTGATTGATTCTTATTCCACTTCAGAACAGAAATCACAGATGGACCTTCACATGGTAGGTGGCAGTCCAAAACTGCAGTTCTGCTGTCAACCAAAGTCTTACACTTCACCTCACCTAAAAATGAAACATAATAAAAATACAATAAGAAACTCATAATGTAAAGGAAAATATAATCAATTAACACGTAAATAGTTTTTTAGATTTGGATTTGGGGAGTAAATTGGAGTGTGAGACATACACACCAGCTATGATTAATCTGAGGCCAAACACAGCAAAAACAAAAAGGCATGGATGTGATACCATCTTGTTAGGTGATGCTTCTGTATTCCTGAAAAATATTTTGAAAACTGCTCATTTCATAGTCATTTTTCTTCTTTTAGCATAAATTAATACATGAAAATCAATAAACCCGCAAAATAGTACAACTTTTTCCTGCAAGTACTAGTCGATCTTACATAAAAACCTCAAATCATCTCTTTGGTATGAATATTCCTCAGGTAAAGCAGATTGCAGTACAGTTACATTAATCTGCTATATTACAGTATGTCAGCATTTGCCACATTTCTTCATGTAAATTTATGCAACACTATTTTAGTACACTAAAAGTCCTGAAAAGAATTAGAAAAATACTCATTTCTTTTAATTAACTTAATTCTCTTCTGTTAGTATATATTAATACATGTCAGATCAGTGCAGGTTGGGATCCCGCCTACAACACCCCAGGTAGACACACAGTCCAATCCCACCCTCCAGAAAGGGCCATCCATCTGCTGCAGCAAGGTGTTATGTGGGCATCCCCTCGGCCTTGTCCAGCCGCTCGCTTCCTCTGCAATAAGTAAAGATGGCAATTTCGAATCATCAAAACAATTTCGAAACGGTTCGGAAAGTTTCGAAACACTAGCTGTGCACAGCCTGCTGGCAAAAACCAGAACTGCAGCTATAGCATATAGTTTCGAATGTCATGAAGCTCGAACTGTCAAAAGTGTGCATAATACTACGGTGGCCGAATAGGGCAAATCAAATTAACATTGGATAAAACAAATCAGCATATCATAAAACAATATTGCAAAAATAAAAACAAATTTACAATATGCAAAACACTTTTACCAGTCCTAAAACCAATTTACAAAAGTGAAAACAAATTTACAACACGCGAAACACTTTTACCAATCACTGACAAAAATTTACAAGCGGAGAATCACAGGGAAAGGGTAGGCACGATACAAAGGAAGTTTGTGCCGTGTCAGCCAAACAGTTTCGCCGGGTGAAGTAAACGGAGCGTGAGACGCGATGTTTTGTCCGTTTTATGGGAATTATTACAGCCAACTGGCTCGCTTTTGTGTTTCCTGTCGGTAACGTCACGCGGTTAAGTTAGGGCGTTTGTAATGACAGAATCGTAATGTCCAGTACACAGACAACGATGCACACCGATTTTTTTTGCGCTTCAAACTATTTCGTGATTTGTGCAAAATCATGTTGATAGCTAATATAATAGGTCCTTTCAGCTGTAATGACATGGTGGTTTAGCGTTTTGGCACATTTGGCAATTGTTGCACATCCCTTTCCCTTACGAAAATTCACTATGTTTTCCAATGGTTTTTATGCAGTAACCATAGTTTTACTATGGTACCTCATGGTACTTTGGTACTACCCATAGTACTACCATGGTTTGGAAAGACCATAGTAAAACAAAAACCATGGTTTATGACCAAGATTATACTAGGGTTTAACTGTAGCGAAACTATGATAAATCCATAATCATGGTTTCCATAGTTACAAAAAAAAAAAAACATGAAAAACGGCAAACCATTTTAAACCATGCATGGTTATTTAATCATAGTAAAACCATGGTTTATTTTTGTAAGGGTTGATTCCCAGATTGCTTTACGGACGAATTTTACTTAATTTTTAAACTGTATAATGAATGTTAATTTGTTTTATGCGATGCTAATTTGATTTGCCCTTCTCGGCCACCATACAATACAATGTAATTTCTTTTTGATTAGTTTATGTTCTGTCATAAGTATCCTATATCTGCAATTAGCGTGATAACTTTTTGCCACCATAATTCAACTAAAACGAATCATAAAAGCGTCACATAAGAACATAAGAAATTTACAAACGAGAGGAGGTCATTCGGCCCATCAAGCTCGTTTGGGGGAGAACTTAACTAATAGCTCAGAGTTGTTAAAATCTTATCTAGCTCTGATTTAAAGGAACCCGGGGTTTTAGCTTCCGCTACACTAGCAGGAAGACTATTCCATACTCTAACTACACGCTGTGTAAAGAAGTGCTTCCTCAAATTTGTTTTAAAATGTTCTTCCGCTAATTTCCACTTATGGCCACGAGTTCTAGTATTTAGACTAATATTGAAATAAAATCAGTTAGATTATTAATGTCTCTTGTGTATGGTCTGGTCGTGAAACCTCTCTTGCACTAATATCAGAAGCAGAGAAGAGGATGTTAGTAATTTTATGAACAAGTCTGCACATCCACTTCAGTGGCCTCTATAATGAAGCATATTTAGCCACCGGCTCATTCCACCATGCTGTGCTAAAATGCTACGGGGGATTATCGCTGCCCGAAGCCGTCAGACAACTGGTGACCGACGTCACACTTTCTCCAGACGTTACACTCTCCATCCATAGCCATAATACGTCAGGAAGCATCCTCTCTTGTTATAATACAATCCGGTGCCTTGTGTTCTAACTGCACGTAATTTATTTGCAGATGATTATTATTCTCATCTTTAAATATTCACGTTTAGTCTCACATTATGCTCCTCAAGATTTTACATCCATTTGTACACTACGTACTATTTAAATCTGCTACAGTATGTTTACTTTGCTCGCAACCTGTGTACAGTATTTGTATCTTGTCTGTTTGGCATTATTTGCATATTAGGGGCAGCGTGTGGTTCAGTGGGCTAAGCCTGTGTACCTGTAATCAGGAGGTGGCCGGTTCAAACGCAACCTCAGCACGTCTGCAACTCCTTGAGCCAAGCCCTTAATCCCCAGCTCCCTGGGCGCTGCTAGGGGTGGCTGCCCTTCGCGGACAGCTTACTCTACAAAGAGCAAGTTGAGGGAGGCGTAAAAATTTCCCCACGGGGATCAATAAAATATTATTTGTATGCACCAGAATTTCCCCCAGTCAATCAAAACCTAAATTGGGTCATATATCATTTATAGAGATTATTTGTTCCCATGGTTGTGTATTGTTAAAACATAATTTCTGTATTTACATACCATCCGAGTATTGAGTGTGCATAGTAATTAATTAGCTACTGAAGTTAGAATACTCATCTTATCACACTAACAGCTATTAATTAATAGATTGTATCCATATTACTTGGCAAAGAGGTAATGCACTAAAGGGTTAATAGCTCTGGAACAAAATGGGACAGCCATGTCCTATCATGTGTGCATGGATCAGGGGAACCTGGGGGACAATGCACACCCCTTGCATTTTCAGAATAACTTTCTCTCTAACAGCTATTAATTAATACATCGTATCCATATTACATGGTATAGGGGCAATGCACTAAAGGGTTAATAGCTCTGAAACAAAATGAGACAGCCATGTCCTATGAAGTGTGCTTTCATCAATGAAGTCTGGGGGACAATGCACACCCCTTGGATTTTCAAGATCACTTTCTGTCTAGCAGTTATTAATTATTACATCGTATCCATATTACATGCCATTGCTCCATTTCATACATATTGACAGTTAATTGATAACACAAATTAATCCATAAGTAAGTTGTAAAGTGTGATTTAGGCAGTTTACCGTGGGACAAAGCAAATGTATCACAGCTGAATTGCTTGATTACATGTTTAGTCACATTTAATACATTAGTATTAAGCATTTATCCATTGAACAAAAAAAGAAGACAATTAAGGAGGGTTGTTTTTTTACTGACTGCTCTTCATCAGAAACTGAAGAAATGGAACAAACTTCATGCTCAATTGTAGCATCCTCAGAGTCTCCATTAGGTCTGTCTTCCTGGTGTGCAGTGGAAACAACAAAATCCTCATAATTACTCTATGGTGAGTGATCCATTAATAGACTGTATTGTTTGCTGTCTGTGGGATCATCTTCTTGTGGAGTTTGGACATACTGATCTTGTGATGGAAACTGGGTGTAATACATAATGGTAATTATGTATTGATTAATAGCCGTTAGTGTGAAAGTTATTCTGAAAATCCAAGGAGTGTGCATTGTTCCCTGTAGTCCACTGATCAAAGCACACTTAACTAGAAGTGTCTGTCTTGTCTAGTTTTAAAGTTATTAACCCATTCATGTATTGTCCCATTGCACATTAAACGGATACATTCGAACATTTAAAAATTAATTAAAAATAATTAAAAAATTTTGTAAATTAATTAAAAGCAATCTGGGAAACAAAGGGGTGTGCAACAGTCGCCATGAGCCCCAAACGCTAAACCACCAAGTCATTACAGCTGATAGGACCTATTTTATTAGCTATTAACACGATTTTGCACAAATCACTAAATTTTTTGAAGCGCAAAAGTAATCGGTGTGCATCGTTATCTGTGGACTGGACAACACGATTCTGTCATTAAAAACGCCTCATCTTACTTCCGTGAAAAGTTATTAAAGCTAAAAAACTGAATATCAAATATGAGAATAACTTAACCGAAGTTGGCAATCCTGCGTTTTATTTGAAATGAAAAGAATCCCATGCCTTCGCCTCTTCATACCCCCAGCGTGAACAGGCGGGTCTGTGACCGCTGCTGCAGCGCCGTATGACTGCAGGACCGGATGGCTGTTAGTCTATGCTGAACTACCTCCATCTATCCCCATTCCCTCCTCTGTTGCAAGTCACGACTTTTTATGTTGTGAGGTTAGTGACATTGTGCTTATGTTGCTGAGGTGTTCTTTTCTGTTCCTACACTGTACTCCCTACTGGATTAGAGTCTGGGGGCTGTTTTTTTATTCTCCTCTCTCCTCATGTAATCCCGTTTTCTCTGACTTTTCCTATATCCCCTGTCTTCCTGACCTGTCAACCGCCTATAATGTGATGTGTGTATATGTATGGTCGGGTTGATGGCCTGATTTTTCGCTGGTACTTCTAATTAGTGACATGGTGTATTACAACAGCAATAAAGGGTTATCATCATCATCATCATCATCATCATCATCATCATCAAAAATGCGCTGATTTCGCGTGAAACGGCTCGTCATTCCGTTTGCGTTGTCACTCCAACAAATATAAAACGAATATGAAATGCAGCCCTACTTTAATTTTACTGGCCTAAGTCTCGTTGCCTAGCTATTCAGTCAGCTAAACATGTAAAAAGGCACGATCCGTCCCTTCTGTCCTTATTCTTTATTTGTAAAAACTGAAACAGATAAAATATACTTTAACTCATATACGTATTGTGCACTGGGGGCTGTTCCACGAAGCGAGCTAACCTCAAAAGCCAGGCTTATTTCGACAATCCCGGCTTAATTTTTCCAAAT
>JAODLC010001156.1:0-10022 GCA_026781145.1 Hippopotamyrus pictus | reverse complement strand
GTGTGTGTGTGTGTGTGTGTGTGTGTGTGTGTGTGTGTGTGTGTGTGTGTGTGTGTGTGTGTGTGTGTGTGTATGCTCTTTCAGACCTTGTCTCTCGGCCTGTCAGTTGACTGGCACTGGGGCCCGTTTGATTTACACTCGTCTGGAAGGGCTTCCTCTCGTGTTTTGTTCTAGAATGTTCTACACATTCCCTTGAGGCCTTCTAAATTTTAATGGTTTTGATTGCAAGGTGTCCGCACGATCCAGACTGATCACGCATGCTGTTTCATCGCTCTTTCCATTGCTCAAATATCTTATTTTCAAGCATTTATTTATGTAATGTGTCGAGCAACATGGTTAAGAGCTGGCTCCCTTTTCATGACCTTTGATAGCAAAATCTTTGCAATGAAGTTCCCCCCCCCCACCTACTACCAAGACTGCGGTTACATTTCTGTCTACAAGCAGCAGACAGGTTGTGTCCCTATGATAAATAGATCCCCTGGTGGACGTGACTTGTAACTGCAAGAAGCAGCAGCACTGCTACAGTTGCATGAAATTAAGCGGCGAATGGCAGAAGTCCCACCTCCTCCCAGTGAAAGCAGTCGCTGGGTTTTAGGTCCGAAACACCCAATGGGATCAGAGAGAGAGAGAGAAGCCTCACATCAATTAGCACCCTGGGAGCCGTACCAGAGGCGACGAAACGGAATAAAGGCGTGGATCCCACACAACTGACACTTAGTGTAGCCGGCAAGTGGCATGGTGTGCAAGACGACACACCTCGTGTGTGTGTGTGCGCGCACGGATCACATTTGGGGACCGCAATGTCCCCGAAGTGTGGTAAAACCTGAAACTTCCTTACTTTGGGGGGCATTTTTCAGATGCCCATTTAGATAACCTCAAATCTATAAAAATCTGTGAATGTAATACAAATCAATGGTATACCTCTTGTATTTTTAGTTACTTATGATTAAGATTAGCGGTTGAGGGTGTCCTGATTGGGATTAGGGTTTTTCCTATAGAAACGAACGGAAGGTCCCCATTTAGATGGGTACGCTAAATGTGTGCACGTGTGAGTGAGAGAGAGAATGCCTGATCAAGATTAATGGCATGCATCTGGTGCCGGCACAGCCTTCGAAAGGAACCAAAGCTTCCCTAAAGCCGGGCCCCCAGCCCCATGGGAACCCCGACGCTGTTCGCCCCCCCCCCACCCAGTCTGTGATGCTGCGTTTACCGCCGACGTCGCTGTGCCTCCTGGGAGTTCAGCGGAGCGACGCAAACGCGGGCAGCTGTGTGGAGCAGGAATAGCTTTCAGGGGCTCCTCCTGCCTCCACCCTGGACCTGCTGCACTCTGGTTCTCCGGTACCTTCTCTGCCTTCACTTCACCGCCTTTGTGTCATTTTTATTTATTTTCTTGCACATGTGCCCCCCCCCCCCTTTTTTCCTGCCCATTTAAATTCAGTGTTGTCTAAAAATAATTTCTTCCTGTTGCTGCTCTCAGCTGAAATTCCCATTTCTGGGTGGTAATGTAGTACTGTGAATAGAGTATACTTATGAGAGGAGTACACTTCTAAGTGCGGTTCCTCGGTCAAGTGCCCCCTTCCCCGTTTAAGGTGGGCATAAGGCAGGTGAGGCCATGCTCATGTCTGACATACTGCTTATCGATCGATGGGTACAAAGATGTTAATTAAAAATGGGAACAAGCAAATCAGGTTTTACCTTCAGGAAGGAAACAAACACATTGAAGGACTGTAGTCTCACCCCCACCAAGCGGCTGTCATCAGTTTGTGCTGATTCAATGGCTTTCCAGAAAGTTGCACAACAGCCATTGTAGACTAACAGTTAACCTCTGGAAGGTTGTGGGGCATTGAAACGTAGATGATCTGTATCAACTTACGATGTCAACAGGTGTGAGGCAGCGAAGGCCATATTGCTCCGTACATTTCCACAGGGCCACAAAGCGATCCGAGTTATCAAGGGGGCCTTATTTTAAATACAACAAAACAGTGTGTCCCCATTTACCAACACATTTTCAAGGTGTCACGACCATTATTTTGGTACATTTTATTTTTTTTGGTTGGGATATATCAAGCAGTTTTTACTATTTAATGTGCAGCTAGTTGATACTTCTAAGCTCATGATGTTCAGTAATAAGGCCACATCGGATGCTGTTACTGGTTAGCCTAGGAAATATGTTCCAGTTATTTGCAACTAATTTCTCAGTTTGCGTAATTAAAGGAATACCACCTTTTTTTTTTAAACCACTCATTCATATACTAATTAAACAGTAATCACTGCTTTCTTCAATAGATTGGGGAGACACTATTCTTCAGTAATTATTATCCATATTTGAATAAAACAACAATGAGATTGTTGGACATGGTCTTTTAGTCATGTACATTTTGTAACTTACCAGTGTCTCTCTTGTGTCAAACGAATTCTAAATACACAAAAATTATCTGACAGCGTTAACATTCTGGGTAACTGATACACAGTGATACAGAAACCCAGTTACATGTCACAGCTAAGAGTCTGACATCTGGGGTGTCTTTTCCCCAAGGTGACAAGAAAGGACACAAATGCTCTGTATCTAAATGTAGACGTGTCATCATAATAGACTGTACCAGGAGCGTTTTGCGTATGAGGACTCGACTGACTGGGAAGTACGAAGCTGTCGCGTCTTTAGCACTTAATACCTGAAGTGTTTGATGTTTTATGGAGCTGACAGGACTGAATGCTTTATACTTCACCTCTTTATAAGAAATACATTTACTGTTTCTGCTGAGCTATAATTTAACAAGTATTTTTAGTGTTTTGTGTGTTTTTTAAAAAATAAGATTGTAGGATGTTTTGGGATCATAGCATTGACATTTAATGTAATGATAAGAAAAGTGTGGATTCTTAGTGGGTGGGACTACTGTGTGTTGTCAATCACTTCCTGATTTAATCCAATAAGAATCAATAAATTAATGACGTAACACACATGGTTAAGAAACTCTGAATTTCCAAAGAGCCAAAAATCAACTTAAATTTCAGGGATTTTTTTCCTCATTGAGGAGATGTGATCTGAGTTGACATGAACTCATTTACAAGTTTTTAGCAAGTTATGGCTTCTGCATTAATAGTTTTAATGTGGCCTTATGCAGTGCCACCTCCTGTTTCAGGTTTATATTTGATCTTTTTTGAAAGGTTTGACAGCTGTATTTTTTCCAAAGATTTGTACAGTCTACAGGCTGTTTTCTGACAGAAAATATCTAAATTTGAAGATGGAAAAATTATATAATTGCCTTAAGAATGACAACAATTCCTAAAATGCACCATACCTGTCTAAATTTCAAAGGGAATACCTTTAAACTTGCATGTTTGCACTTGTCCGTAGGCGTCTCGGGATTCTGCCCGCCTGAGTGTGTCTGACGCACCCCGGCATCCCGTTTGAGAGCCGTGCTCTGTTACACCCTACGCTTGCTGGGATTTGGGTCCGGGCCACCATGACCCCACAGGGAGCCACTTATCGAGGACAGCTGGATGTGCTCGTTTATGCTGAAATGATTACCGTGACTGAAATAATTCAGACAGCATCTCAGCAGTGCTTTTAAATTGCTCAAATAGCAATAATGCAATAATTGCCATAATTGCTTGTTTACTTGGTACATTTATACATTCATTACCTAGGTTTTTGCATTAATGCCTGGTATTATGAGCTTCCCAATGGCAATGCATTTCATTACATAAACATTATAGATCCATATTTGTGTTGTTTAGAAGAATTGTTCCTCAATGACAGGTGAAAGTATTCAAGGTCAGGAAGAGACTGGATGTTTTTGTGCTTGTTAAAGAGTGTGTACACCGTGACGAAAGCCAAACGGGGCTCTCGGGTGGGTTTCCACTGGGCGAGGATGCATCCAAAATACGTCTTTTGAACGTTTTGTCATACAAAGAGGAGCCGGAATTAAAGTTTTTATAAAATCTTTGTATGACATCTTCTGAACGTCCAATATTGGGTCCTGCTCATCCACAGACGTCCAAAAATCTCTTAGTCAGACCTTCAAATATTGAACTGTGTATCTACATGCGAAAGGGGTCGTAGACAGACATCCGATTATTGAACCTGATTTGCACGTCGCACAGACATACAGATATGGTCCTGGAAAGACTGACGCAATATGGGCATAATCTACACATCTGGCAGACGTCTTATGTTTGCTGGATTCAGTCTCCCAGCTTCCTCATTCTCATCCCCCACCCCTTTCATGAGCTCCGGGGGCCCTTTCATGAGCGTGGAGTGTAAATCTTCACAGAAAGACCGACAAAACAAACAGGAAATAGAGAAAATACAAGCCGGCCGACTGGTGCGTGTCCCGTCCCGGTAGATAATGACCGGCCTGGTTGGTCTGTGGACCCGGTGATTACATCCGCTGCAATGCCCCAACCCGCATGATTGCTTGTCAGTGGGTGTCGCGACCGCCAACGGGAGCACCGTGGCAAGGCAACTGATCGCTAGAGATCTCCAGCGACGCGGAGACGAGCGCCAGCGTCTGAATGCGCCGTTGCCGTGGAAGCCCCCTTCCCCCCGGACTGCCTGGTTGCTATGACTTTCCTCTAAGGGAATGCAAGACGAGGTGGCGTGCTTGGAAGGGAGATTCCATCTAGGCACTGGCACGCCACAGCGGGAAGACGGCTCGCTTCTGTATTTCGTGAATTAGCCGTGGATCACGGATACAGCACTCCAATCATCTCTCCAAATTGCCAGAGAAATACCGCTGCAGGTGTAAGCTTAGCAGATGCTGCAAGGGGTCATGAACATATTTATTTTTGCCGAAAGTGAAATTGCATCGCACGGGGCACCATCTTGCCCATTAATTGTAATTTTCCATTCTAAGTGGGTGTAATTCATTAAATCAACGTAGATTAGAGAGAGATAGCAGTAAATACCAAAGTTTCTCCTCCTTGGTTCCTGTGTTCCACTGTGCAGCATGTGCTCATAATTAGCCTTAATTCATATTTATTTCTAAACATGTTCTTTAATTCTGCCATCCTTTAATGAATTTATTTAATTAACAGGCCCTTTATTAATTAGTAACAGAGATGGACCACAAAGGGCAGAGATGCTTCAAGCTGTCTATTTACAGTTAAGTATAAGAAATATACAGTCAGACTCGTCCGCCATAAGCTTTTATTGAGTGTTTTCACAGCGGTGTCAGTGAGGACAGGATGACCGACCAAAGCAGGTGACCCTGGAGCACCATCAAAGACCTTCACAAGTCGGGGTCTTCGTTTCTCACGGCCTGGTAGTCCGTGCTGACGGCCACCAACTGGATAGGAATACATTTGAATATGTTTTGCCTAAATTAATTTCACCGGCGTGTCTCGAGGAGAGCAAGCGCTCACACTACCCGTTTCCACCTAGCTTATTTAGCATGAGCCTTCATGGGGGGGGGGTGGAGGGGTTCACTTGTTTTCCCGCTTTTTCTTGGCTAGCTGCTCGGCGCCGTGCTTTGCATATGTCATGTAGCTCTCGCGCCTCCGCCTGCCCGTGACAGAGAACACGTTTTCCACTCCTATGCTGATTATTTCCCCCCCTGCATATTGCTTTTGATTAGCTGCCTGTCATCTCGCTCACCCCCTCTGACCCCCGGCCTTCCGCCTTGTTCATTATTATTGTTCGGACTGCGCTGGAATTTCGATGCCCGACCTTTCGCCTGCTCCCGGGAATTTAACATGCCGTGCCGCGACTTTTCATCCGGTGTGACTTTCATTACGTGAGCCGAGTTTTTTTGCTTTGAAAAGCGATGAAAATCCTCCTCTCCAAACCTCTCCCTCCCGCATTTCTGAGTGTATTTCATTGAGCCAAGCCGCCGCTCTTAGTATACGACTTTGATCGACACCTACAAGTCCAACAGGAAACGCGCCTAACAATAAAGCCTTAAAACACAGACAAACACACGCAGTAGTTACTAGAAATATCATTATATGATGTATGTGTGCCCTGCGATGGGTTAGCGCCCCATCCTGGGTTATTTCCTGCCTTGTACCCGTAGCTTTTGGGATAGGGTCTGGACCACCACAACCCTGCAGAGGGCAAGCAGGGATGGATGGATGGATGGATGGCTGGATGGATGGATGGATTGATGGATGGATGGATGTTTATATGCGCAGCCCCCATCTATATACGCTACAAAGATGTACTGTACTCTTTCTTCAAGGAATGAAATAGAAATAGATGTTCACTTTGTACTGGGCTGTTTGTTCCAGGGTCCCTTTGTGTTTTTTTCCTGCTCCCAGCTTCCAGCATCAGGTGAGGTGATGTCACATGGTGTGAGGGAGAGAGAACAAGAGAACGACTGAGCGACAGAAAGACTGAGTGAGAGGAGAGGGGACTGGTTATAGGAAGAGGTCAACACAGTTGCTTCTTACCCGTCATCTGCAATTCATTAACTGAGTCCCATTCCTGGAGAGACACACTACATGCTACCGGGGGCATTGTTATGATGACCAGGGCAGAGAATAAATAATCATGGAAGTCTATTGACCGAAGGCAAGTTACCGGAATACAGGCCTTGACCCTTGTGCCCTTGGAACATTTAGAATTAAGAAGCTGTATGCAAAAACAAACAAAAAAAATCCCATTAGAAATTGTGCCAGGGACTGGCCAGCAATGGTCCTCATCAGGGTGTGAGAATCGTGTTATTTTCCTTCCACATTGTAGATATATACAGGCAGAGAGCATGGCTGAAGGAGGGCGCAGATAACGAGCCAAATGTCTCTGTGGCAGCTGCAGATCGATGAGCTTTGTATCGCCCAGGTCCCATACCCTCTACCCTTCCAACTTGTATACACAGTACAGAAATGGATATCTAGGCCTAGTATATCACAAACTTCAAAAACATACATATGTATATTTACACATGTATACTTACACTCAAAGGTGCACACACATATGCAGGTACACGCTTGCGTGTGGATCATATGCCGAAACGATGATAAACGATAAACTTAATTGAAAATAATTCTTAATTTACTTTTAATAGGAAAAAGTCAAATAAATGTCAGTGTTTTTTTTTTTTTTTAGAATAATTCTGTTTTATTATCTGCAGATGTCCTGTTGCTGAAAGACTCGTAGTCTTTATTGCCATAAAGGACACGTGCGGTTTTATTGCCTGAAAGCAGCCGACTCGACTATAATCCTCTGTGTGCTCTATGCAGGGGCAGTTGGGCCATCAAGCACGGCAATAATGTTCTAATAAGCGCCAATGCACACGCGTTTCAATTATAAACATGTTAATAGTCGAAGACGTATACATGTTCAGAATGTCTTGTGATTTTTCCTGCAGTCACGCGTGATGAGATGGGCTTGCAGCAAGAGTTCCAGCCCCCCATGGATGTGGACACTGGTAAAAGGTTCTAGGTGACCCCTTCTGTGTCTACCGTGATGGAGGGCGAGGGGGGGGGAAGCTACGCAATACAGACGAGGATCCAAGGTTGTATGATAGAACCCATCGTTGTATCCAGGAAGAGTCTTTACCACGACAGGAAAGGGCGCGTGTCATGTTTTGTGTGAAAATGTCGTTATGAAGATAGAAATTCAGTAGTATTAAAAACAACAGTCTACCAGTGTGCCAAAGCTTTCGATCTCCTTTTGAGTTTCCTGGAGGTTGGGCCATGACTGTATCAAAAGGTGAATCGGTGTCCTCGCAAAGGCGGCGGGTGGGAACGCGTCTGTGCGCGTGAGTGTGCGCACACGAATCTGTGTACGCGCCGGCGTGTGATTTATCATTCCGCCTTCTCTCCTGGTGCTCCTCCATATGTATGAGACGGGGGCCTTGTGAGGCGCTTTCCTGTCAGGCTGGGCTGGATGGCCAAGGACACCGTGAATGAGTAGGGGGGGTGGGGCATCTCCAGCTCTGTGTGCTCTGAGCTCTCACCCCCCCCCCCCCCTTGTCTGTTAGCTTGAGTGACAGGATCACAGATAGACCAGGGGACATGTTGGTGTTTGTAGGCAAAAAAAGGTGGATTAGAACAGGAACATGCATTATGGGTGAGCTTTGGAATTTTAATTCAAGCAACAAAATGACTATTTTCCTAAAGGCTGGTGTCAGAACCCTATGATTTCACCCCATCTGGTCCATTGTATTCAGTCATTTATTCTGATTTAGAGCATCTTATTTATCTAAACTTTCACCAAAACGCCTGATGTGGGGAAAAAAAACGAACAATCACGTCTTTTCCATCTAAACATCACTACGGAACCTAACACCTGAACATTTAACTTTTTTTTTTTTTATATATATATATACCTGTTTCAGTGTGGGTTAAAATACAGTAACTTATAACTTAGGTGCTAAAACAACAAAATTGTTTGTCCTTGTTAAAAAAAAATAATAATAAATTCACCATTGTCAAAAGTGTCAAAGTTTATTGTAATGGCAGAAAAAAGTCATGTGTGTAATCATGTGTGTAACCTGCACGCAACCCAGTAAACTTACGTTTTATTTTGGTACAGATTGACTACATGGTGTTGCATACTGCTTAGCTGTTAGTCGAGTGTAGGAAACTTTTCACTTTAGCACTCTTTAAGAAATGACATTTACATTTTTTTAATGTTTAACCAATATTTGTCTGGGGGATTTATAGCTACCTTTACTTTAAAAGTTCAGCTACTGTATATACATCACACAACTGTAAACTGGGACTGTACATAGCTGAGGTATTTCTTTATAGAATAAATGTGTTTATTTTCCAGGCAGAAAATGATGAATTATGCAGTTTTGGCCAAACCACATAGTGAATCCATGTAGTACGCTATATGTGAATATCAAGAAAATTACTCTCTGAGATGTAGTGAAGTACAGTATATCTTCCAAATGTATGGGATATTGCTGGATATTGGGGATAGGCTTTATTACACAAAGCAAAAGTATGAAAATTTTAATTAGGGGGTTTCCAGCAAATTTATTTTTCACTGTTGTTTGCAGCATTTTCCTAAATTCCTGATCCTTGAAACGAGTGAGGCTACTGTATAGATGAGTTGCCATTTTTAAAAGTAAAGGGTAAAGTCACATTGACATTACAAGACTATCAAAGCGCCAATGATTGGCGGCTTGGCGGGAACTATATATATAGTATACATTTGTTTTTCTTTGAAAATGTAAAGAACATTGGAAGTATGATGCTGTTTGTTTTGGATTTTAATGGCAGGATGTTTCATTTCATGCCTGCCGTATTATCGATATCAGTGAGAAATCATCAAAATTTAATACAACTAACACCAAATCAAGCAGCAGGGGACCAACTTATTCAATCATATTCATGTACAGGTCTGCAATTATCTGACAAATTCTAAAGAATGTGATGTTGGAGACGTGCTTTTTGGAACAACAGAACAGAGATGAAGTGAGTAGTATATTGATTGAGAGTGTAGGTTGAGGTTGCAGGTTGTAGAGCTGACCGTGCTCTACAGTAGGGAGGATGAATGAAGCCAAATTAAATACGGGGGGGGCGCATTTCCCTGCCACCCCCTCAGTTCCTACACCTGGCCGTGCCGTGTTGTTACACTGTATGTATACAAATCAACTTAAGTAAGACCGTGTGTGTAAAATGTAAATGTTAATGCCAAACATGTTTTGTGTTTGTTTAGAGGTGTATTCAGAAGTTTATTTTGGAGTGTACACAAAGTTTAGCACACCTGGATTCAGCATGATCCATGTAAACTTTCTCTTTATGTTTTATACATTTTATGCAAATAAGATGTTAAAACCATCAATTTATATACACTGTATGTTTGAAGCATTTAAATGTAAACATGATATATTTATATTTCACTTGAATTCTAAATTTCTTTGAACTGTCTTAATATAATAATAATAATAATAATAATAATAATAATAATAATAATAATAATACATTTTATTTTCAAAACACCCAAGGTCACTTAACACAGCAAATTACAAATACATAAATAAAAGACATAATAAAATTTAAATACACAAAATTACCCTAATAAAATGCACAAAAATATAAAATAAAGATTAAACTGCATATGCCAGCCT
>JAODLC010001155.1:0-10026 GCA_026781145.1 Hippopotamyrus pictus | reverse complement strand
GTTTGTTAAATGACTGAAGCTCTTCCCACACTGGGAGCACTGGTAGGGTCTCTCCCCAGTGTGAATCCGCTGGTGGTGCTTTAGGTTTCCTACTTGACTGAAACTCTTCCCACATTGAGAGCACTGGTAGGGCCTCTCCCCTGTGTGAATACGCAGGTGGATCTTTAGAGTTCCTACTTGACTGAAGTTCTTCTTACAATAGGAACACGGGTAGGGCCTCTCCCCTGTGTGAATCCGTTGGTGCTCCTTTAGTTTTCCTAAAGCACTGAAGCTGTTCCCACACTGGGCACATTGGAAGGGGCGCTCTCCTGTGTGAATTCGCTGGTGCTTCTTTAGGTTTCCCACTTGACTGAAGCTCTTCCCACACTGGGAACACTGGTAGGGCCTCTCCCCCGTGTGAATCCTCTGGTGGTGCTTTAGGTTTCCTACTTGACTGAAGCTCTTCCCACACTGGGAGCACTGGTAGGGCCTCTCCCCTGTGTGAATCCGCAGGTGGACCTTTAGGGTTCCTACTTGACTGAAGTTCTTCTTACAATAGGAACATGGGTAGGGTCTCTCCCCTGTATGAATCCGCTGGTGCTCCTTTAGTTTTCCTAAAGCACTGAAGCTGTTCCCACACTGAGAGCACTGGAAGGGCCGCTCTCCAGTGTGAATCTGCTGGTGTTTCTTTAGGTTTGTTAAGTGACTGAAGCTCTTCCCACACTGGGAGCACTGGTAGGGCCTCTCCCCTGTGTGAATCCGCAGGTGGATCTTTAGGGTTCCTACTTGACTGAAGCTCTTCTTACAGTAGGAACAGTGGTAGGGCCTCTCCCCGGTGTGAGTCCGTTGGTGCTCCTTTAGTTTTTCTAAAACACTGAAGCTGTTCCCACACTGGGAGCATTGGAAGGGTCGCTCTCCTGTATGAATTCGCTGGTGCTTCTTTAGATTTGTTAAATGACTGAAGCTTTTCCCACACTGGGAGCACTGGTAGGGCCTCTCCCCTGTGTGAATCCGCTGGTGGTGCTTTAGGTTTCCTACTTGACTGAAGCTCTTCCCACACTGGGAGCACTGGTAGGGCCTCTCCCCTGTGTGAATCCGCAGGTGGACCTTCAGGGTACCTGCTTGACTGAAGTTCTTCTTACAATAAGAACACTGGTAGGGCCTCTCCCCTGTGTGAATCCGTTGGTGCTCTTTTAGTTTTTCTAAAGCACTGAAGCTGCTTCCACACTGAGAGCACCGATAAGGCCTCTCCCCTGTGTGAATCCACTGGTGCTTCTTTAGATTGGTTAAATGACTGAAGCTCTTACCACACTGGGAGCACTGGTAGGGCCTCTCCCCAGTGTGAATCCCCTGGTGCTTCTTTAGTTTTCCTAAAGCACTGAAGCTCTTCTCACACTGGGAGCATTGGTACGGCTTCTCCCCAGTGTGAATTTGCTCGTGCACCCTTAGAGCTCTTAAATCACTGAACTTGTTCCCACACTGGGAGCACTGGTAGGACTTCTCCCCCGTGTGAATTCGCTGGTGCTTCTTTAGGACTCCTGCTTGAGTGAAGCTCTTCCCACACTGTGAGCACTGGTAGGGCCTCTCACCTGTGTGAATCCGCTGGTGGTCCTTTAAGTTTCCTATTCGACTGAAGTTTTTCCCACACTGTGAGCACTGGTATGGTCTCTCTCCTGTGTGAATTGGCTGGTGCTTCTTTAGGGCTCCTACTCGACTAAAGCTCTTCCCACACTGGGAGCATGGGTAGGGTCTCTCTCCTGTGTGAATCCGCTGGTGGTCCTTTAGGTTTCCTATTCGACTGAAGCTCTTCCCACACTGTGAGCACTGGTAGGGCCTTTCCCCTGTGTGAATACGCTGGTGATACTTTAAGTTTATTACCTGACTGAAGTTCTTCCCACACTGAGAGCACTGGTAGGGCCTCTCCCCTGTGTGAATCCGTTGGTGGACCTTTAAGGCTTCTAATCGACTAAAGCTCTTCTCACACTCCGAGCATTGGTAGGGCCTCACCCCCGAGTGAATCAGCTGATGCTTCTTTAGGTTTCCTAAGTGACTGAAGCTCTTCCCACAATGGGAGCAGCAGTGAACTTTCTGTTTCACACCAGGACCAAACTCTTCAGGGTGGGATTTCTTCATGTGCCTCTGGAGGAAAGTCTCTATAGTATAGGATGAAGGACAGTGAGGACAGGGGAACTTGTTCACTCTCCTCCCTGGGACGAGAACTTGGACTGAATAATGAGGCATGAAAAAGAGCAAAGATGAAATTAGGTAATGGTAACAAAAGTGATGGATTCAGGGGAAATAAATCCATGAGCAAGAAATCAGTAAAACAGACTGCATACAGCTCTAGGTATCTGTATGATACAGCATGTGGAATTTTCTGTAAGCTGATAGATGTTTCTATAATCACTTGGGTTTGGAGGTCTGATACTCCCATCCAGCTGCTCCTCAGTCACGTCCTGAAACACTGTTTCTTCTTTCACCTCCCCATTAAACACGGGACACACTGTACTCTCTGCTTTCTGAGGAAAAGAGAACAGAGTTTAAAAATTCTTCTGCAAAGAGTTAATCTGGTCTATGGGACTGAAAGCGACATGTTTCAGCATCATACAAAGAAGCAGGGCCAGATCTACCAATGTCTTTACCAGGTATCATACAGGACATATTTTTCCTGACTGATACTGAACACAAGCTGCCCTCAAGCTGCTACTCTCTCTCCACTCCTAATCCATCTAAGCAGCTCACTGCTGAAGGTACTACAGGGTAAAAGCACAGGTGACATGACAGCAGGCCTGTGAAGGTGTTTAGATACAGATTCACTGTCATAGATACATGGCTGGAGACAGGACACACAGAGATTGTGTAAAATTCTCATCTCATCTCACTCCATTTCACCTCGTCAGGGCTGCTGTGCCCGGCCCCGTCCACATCCGATATGAGGACGTCCTGCGCTTCCTCCTTCACATCTGTCACACTTAGCTGGGGAGGTTTCTGGTCCATGCTGCAGCTGGTCACAGCCCTGCAGGGGGACGTCTGTGAGCAGAAAGGGAACGATGAACATGCATTGAAGCTGTTCATTTACCAGAACCATGATACAGAAGATGTATCTGTCCTGCAGCATCAGGCTCTGAGTTCTGAGCTCTGCTCTAACTGGGTCATCAGGATGAAGATCTGAAGTATCTGGAAACTTGTCCTGCCTAATGTAGTGGTGTGTGACTCTGTGAGATTGGATTCTGTGCCTGTAATCAGTCAACTGCTGCAGGGACACTCAATAAATGGCAATAATAGCATATCAGAGAGACTGAACATGTGAAAACTGCAGAATTCCTTTATACTTGTGCAAATGGCAAATAAAGTCCCTTCATGGCTGGATGGACTTCTGAAGAGGATGCAGTCCTGGAGGCTGCAGCTGCCTCTACTCGACATGTCCATGGCCTGATCTGAAACAACAAAACTAAAGCTGAACTTACCAGCTTGGGGTTCTACTGCAGCCAGTCGTTCCCTGGCTTTGCTGAGAAGCCCACGGTTCACGTTCACGCTGCTCAGTTAGTAAATGCTTTTCATTTCCTGTCTCTGGTCTTGGATGCAGCTAAAAAAAAAGGAAACTTGGTTTGACGTACACACCAACTAAAAACAAGTCATTACAGCAACGGGTCTTCCAAAACAAGAACCTCAACCTGCACACCAAGGTATCTGTTCATCAAACTGTCTGCATATCCACTCTTCTATGGCTCTGAAATCTGGGTCACCTACAGTCGCTACATTAGGTTACTCGAGCAGTTCCATATAGGTGCCTACAATGCACCCTGAGTCACCCATATACGTGCAAAGGATAGAATCACCAAAAATCAACTACAATAGCTTTGCTATGTAATAAGGTGCCTCAGAACCAACTGCCCCGCAGTGTTTACAGACAATTACGTCAAGGACAATGCTCAGCAGGTTGGCAGAATAAAAGGTTTAAAGACCAGGGTAAGGTGTCTCTGAAAAGGTGTGGGATCAGACCGGACAGTCTACAGAATGCTGCTGATGACCGTAACACCTGGCCTAACACCTTCATTCCCATTCCCAGCAGCACAATTATCTGGTCCAATTCCCACTTTAATGTCAGCACCGTCGGCCATACACAGCCAGTGTTTTTCCTGTACAGAGAATTACGTGGCGCCTCTATCTTACGACAAAACTCTGTCGGGCATCTTCAAGGAAAAAAATACTTCCTAACAAGCGTTTTTCTCAGTAGATTTCTGACATTTTTAACTGCTGACATTTTTAACTGCTGACATTTTTAACTGCTGACATTACGTCACCATATCAGTATTACCAATATGGCAGTGCTGTATCATAATCAGCACAGTGCCCTACCCTGACTGCTAAAGAGGAAGAAAACTGCTGACATTTTACTCGAAACAGCATCATGTCCGGCAGCCCTGATATTTTGCAGCTATTCAAACAGGTGAGAATAGAATATAATATATTTTCATCCAAACATGTATAGCTTCTTAAATAGGTTTCCTAAATTAACTTGCATCTCATGAGTGTGTCATTTTCAGCTTTGCAAATACAGCTCGTAGGATCTGCGATTACTTTAAAAAGCGGGTTTGCGAGGAAGATGATCGTGAGGGCAGGTGAAATCATCTGCTAGGTACTTAAACAAATAATTCATGTTACTCACTAGACGTGGTGAATTTGTGCAAGAGATGAGTCAATGTGAAGGTATTCAAATACCAAGACATTCGGAGTGGATTTATGCAAAGACCACAAGGAGTACATGAAGAGCTTTAATAAAATGAAAAGACGAGGTTGATATGTTCTGCCTCTGGTTGTAAACTGTGTGGCTTTAATGCGATAATTACCTACCCTGTTAGGGGTCACACTTTGCTTGTTGTGTATATCTATGTTCAATAATACCGCAAGAGGGCACCTACATACTGTAAATGAAAATAATGGCATCAATTCAATGTGTAAATTAACACAAAGCGGCACTTGAGTATCCTAGCGGGCTGCATGAGGTTCACTTTAAATTCAGAGAAAAAAAGTCGGTGGAACTCAAAGGTACTTCAGAACAGAGGCAGAAGTCAGAAATGTATTATCTTTCTCTGTTATTCCTAAATCGAGGTAAAATATATATATATATATTATTTTAAAATCTGTTTATTGAATTGGACTAACGGTCTACTGTATAATGTCAAAAGTTTGTTTTGAATTAAAAAAATGATACAATAACAGAAATCGGCTGAAAGCTGCTGAAATTTGTAAAAGAGAGGCTATCATATCTTCTACATATTTTTGTTGACCATATAAAACTGAATAATGTGTAACTAGGCTGTAACTGTTTGGGCTGTGATAATTTAACTAAGATATCTGTCAAAGCCAGTAGCTTTTTCCTTGGCTTGCTGAGGTAGCCTGAGGTAAAATGCACTCCTAGTGTTTCTCTTTGGTTATTTTGCAATGTTTTTTTGCCTTACAATAGTCCTTTAGAAACTCCCTTTTTTTAAAGTACAGACACTCCTCACTTAGCGACCTACCTATTTAATGACCGCCCGGACTTACGACCAACTCTCCAACCAGCTGGTATTACACGCTGTACGAACGAGCAGGGCGGCATCGGTGTCATACAGCCCATCACCCTTTCTCATCCTCAATCTCGTTCCCACAGTCGCTCAGTATTCACTACACTAGCGTATGCAATCTCTGATTACCTGTATTTACAGTATGCAAACCTAAGTAATGTGTATCAGACCTGATTTCCTCTATTCTGTTTATTACAGCATACAGTATAATACTGTATAAACATTTATAAAAATACTAAAAATTTTATGAATGGTGCAAAGGTGACATTAAAACAATACCTAAAGATGGTTGACACAAACCCACTACCAGTACAGTATGCTTGTAAAGGGCGGATCCTCACTTATCCACCGATTCGTGTAACGGACCTCGGTCGTTAAGTGAGGAGTGTCTGATTTAAAGACAAGCAACAACAACAAATTAGTTTTTGTATAGCGCATTATCACAACATTACATCGTCTCAAAGTGCTTTACAGCATCCCCACCCAAAGCCCCCAGTGAGTAAGCCAGAGGCGACAGTGGCAAGGAAAAACTCCCTAGAAGGAAGAAACTTTGGGAGGGACCAGACTCAAAGGGGGAGCCCATCCTCCAGGGGCCGGCAGGGAAAGTCAAATAGGAGAGATGGCTAAGTGGCGAGTCATACTGTCCAAGCAATAAAATCTGAGACACAAACGGGGAGCAGGGGGGAGATGACAAGCCGGGGCCGACGCTCCCTCCAATCGCCAGGCAGCCAGAAGGCAGGCAGCTCCTCCTGTTTTTCGCTGATGCAGATTTAATTAGGATAATAAACATCTACAGAAAGTTTTATTTTTTCTTTGTGCTTAAATTATGACATTTATGTTTGGCACAAAATGTTCTTATTTGGTACAACACACCCATATTTGTCTATTATAAATGAAAATCATTAATCATTTAAACCCTTGTCACTGGCATCTGTGTGGAAAATGCAGAGCTTCGTGAAGAGTCAAAAAAACAAACTGAGAAGAGTGATGAATTTTCCCTAAATTTCCCTAATCTTTTTAATGTCACCCATTCTTTTAGAAGGTCACTTGAGGTCATCCTCTACCTTGCTGGATTTTGGTCACTGCCAGTGTCTCCTGCATCACCCTATTATTCGGTACTGCTGTCTCAGAAACTTTGAGCCTGGAAGCAGCCTGCCTCTCAGTGCAGCATTAGGCAGTCATAGAAAATGTTTAACCTGGACAGACCAATCCCAAAGATTATTGTTTTCTTTGAAAAATGAACTTCACTTAATCTGACTGGAATGTGATTCCAGGACTTTTCCCACACAGGGCCTTTAAACACCAGCAAGCATATTTTCACACATTTAAATGAAATTCATGTTGATCTAAAACTTTGCTGTCGAAATGTGTAAGCGTTACCCTAGTAACCGCTAAATATACCAGTGTATTTTTTTACTTGACCATTAGTAAACCACGTTTGGCAAATCAATACCTCATTGACTTTTTAAACTATTTTTATAATAAATTAAGTGAGCTTGTGATAACATTTATTATATTCATGGAATGGCTGAGGAGAGGTTAGGGAACTGAAGCTATGTTCTTCTAGCCATCCAACGAGATATGATGACTTTTTAAAGAACATAAGAAATTATTATTAGTTTTTATTGTGTTACTCTTAATATGTATCTATTCTTAGGTTAAATTGTGTTTTTTTTTTTGTTCTGAGCAAACATATTTACTACCCAGATAATTACCTTTAAAGACTTCCTTTGACTGCGTAAGACTTTTCCACAATACTGTATATAGTGTTCTTCTTCACATCTTTAGTAGACCTACATACATTAATAACTAATAATAGTAAACTGACTGGTTTAAATTTCATTTTTACATTTACTATCGACTGAAACTATTCATCTGCAATGTAATATGTCCCCTATTAACGTTTCCTTTAAGAGACGTTTGGATTCCATATGTTTGTCTGAAACAGAAGAGATACTTGACAGCTATAATTAGCAGTTTCTCCAACAACAAAAAAAAACAATACGTCGCGATGTGGGTATAGTTCTCTGCAGGCATAGAAACTCCAGCATAACACCCGGATGTCCCTGACGGCAGCCGGCCGGAAAACCATGACAAATATACCGCAGCAGGTCCCTTTACTGCTGTTTACGGCTGCCGCGTCAAACCATACATGCACTATTGGATCAGTTACTGTCCCATCAGTGCGGGCATTGACACGCAATCTACCCGGCCAGCCCCACATGCTTGGCCTGTCTGCTGCGTCGTCAGCCTCGACGCCTACCTGGCCTACACGCATAAACATGTAGGCTGCACATTATGGGACGCCCCCGCGCTCAAAACCCTGCGTCTTAAGTACCTATCACCTGTTTTATGCGATGCAGAAACTGCGATGTATCCCGGACAGTCTGTTTGCGAGAGTATACATTTGTGCGGCAGGGATGGGAGCATTTGGCTCAACTTATAGCAGTAAAAGCAGGCTCTTTCGGTTCTTCATTTAGTACAATTTCTGGCTATTATAATAATTATAATTAAGGCTGTCACCCGTCCCTTATTACGATGCTGCCTCCAGTACTATACGGGACAGACGACAACTCTTTTTATAATTCGGCTAGAATTAGCAGTGCTGAACGTTGTAAATTACCGCTTCGCTACAGACATTATACACGGTGCACCCGGACCATATGCATAAATGTATGTTATAATTTTAATGCTACGGTGATGTCCATATGTAATTAAATAAATAGCCTACAGTAGATCCTCGAATAACACCGGTTTGGACAACACGGATTTTATTTTCAATAAATGTATTATTTTTTTGTCTCATGCGGTTTAAGTCATAAATTCATAAATACGGTTTGGCATATATATTTTCTCATTAACATAAAGACAGTATACGTATTACAGAAATATATTACGTAAAAAGTAAATGTTAAAAAAGTCCACAAAAGAACGGTGGTTCTGCACGGTTTATGTGACGACGATAATCATCTCCACATGAGTAGCTTAATCGTTATGTATTTCTTTTTCACATTATCTTTTGATTTTTGACATCTAGTGTTAGTGATAGGTATAACATCTACATCTGCAGTGTTTTGTATTATATAAGGCAATATTGATGTAGGTACTGACAGACAGACAGACGATTCATCTTGTAAAGTTACGATCGAAGTGCACCGCATTGACAAATGAAAAATAGACAACTTATCGTAATTATGACGTACTATCTCCTAATTTCGTGATCAGTATCTCTTTTCTTTTGTAGCAATTTGCTTCCGTAAAATTTTGCTTTGGGCCCCGAAAAGGCTTATCCTGGCACCGTATATCGGCGTCGGGATCCCAGCCTTGGTATTAACTGGTAACGGACCGAAAAGAAAACCTGCGGTATCACCCCTCCATAATTACTCACCCTAAATCTCTCACATCTCTTCCTGCTACTCCGCTGCCGAGCAGAACATAACGTCAAGGCGTAATGACGTATTGACCACGACGACGTCTTACGCAATGAGCTTCATGGTTTTTTTGCCGGACGACGCTGAATTGTACGTATATTTATGTGGAGAAAGTCCCAGTCTTCATTTCATTCATTACGAACCAGGGGTCTGTACGGCTTATGCATTTTAGTAAAGGACTACATTTCTTAAAACGAGTAGCGTTTTTATTCACTTAAACTTAAAGATATTTCTGACGATATTGTGCAAAGAACTGAGCTAAATGTTACAATAACAGACAAAAGTTTGTACGTTGTTGAAAGAATATATGCAAAAATTAAATGTTCTCAAAACATATATCAAAGCCCTAAATTATATTTGATAGTCATTTGTATTGTTAATATTTCAAATATTTTAAATTACATAAAATATTCCTTCAGAAAAGCAATTAACTAATTTTGCAATTTCTGACATGTACATTTATTAATATATATACAAAAGTCAATTAACCATTGTCTCAGCTTCATTCGCATAATAACATTGGTGAATGTTGCTCCATTCCACCGTCATTCCAATACCCAAAATATCATGCGTAACAGGACTCAGTGACTACAGGTCTGTCGCTCTGGCATCTAAATTTGATCAAGAGGACCTTGGAAAGACTGCATGGGTTTGGCACATCTGAAGGACATCACATTGCTAGCTAACTCGGGCACCAGAGCAAGGCAATCATGGAATTGTTAGAATCTTTAAAATCCCTAATTCTAAAGCACAATAAAAGTATATCGATATAAAGGTTATTGCATTATCCAATAGGCCTATCTTGTTTTGAAAATTAAAGTAGAAGTTGTTGACTGGGGGCAGCGTTGGATAAGCAGATGATCCGTATCCATGCCACTGGGAGAGAGCGGCAGCTTGTTTAGGATAAACGACTTTATTTAAAAATTGGAATAAAATAATAGGCACACAATGGCTTATTTGGGGGTGGCATATATACATACAGCAAACTGGTTAAATTTGCAGACGACACCAAGGTGGGCGGTGTAGCGGATACTGATCTAGCAGCTGAG
>JAODLC010001154.1:0-10032 GCA_026781145.1 Hippopotamyrus pictus | reverse complement strand
GGGACCCTAAACATGCAGTTCACATTTTTTTAAGCATTATAAGACTAGATGGCAGGGTGTGACCTCTGACAGCAAGAATGAAAAAACACGATAGCAAGTGTGGTTTTGCAGATTCCCAGAGGATGCATCATGGGTAATGTCCATGTGACTAAAAGCAAATGTCATGCCATTGGCTCACTCCACAGAACAGCTTCATTTCTTGAAACAAAGAGGACCTTCTGACATATATTAAACAGCATAAATATCTTAGGAACAAATGCAAGGCAGGGAAACAGCCAAGACAGTGTCTGAGAACTGTAAGCTGAGAACTACACAGATGCATACTAAGAAGACACAACGCATTTCGAAGTACTCAACCAACACTATATCCGTTAAAGTCATACCTCATACACTAACAGTATGACTTCAAAACCAAGTACACAATCTGGGTGACAGGTATCCACAGACTTCAGTTATTTTGCAAACTGTAACCTATGCAGATTTTTAAATAGAAGACCCTCTCGCGTTTGGCAAATCATGGTTAAAACATTCAGGCTCGCCCTGCAGATGGAACCACCCATAATAACCTGCTTTAGGTTTCTATTGCAAGCCAACCATATCTTTGCAGTTTGACATGCACATGCATCTCTCCCTACTGTTGCATTTTAAAATGTCCATTAGTGACCAAGAAACCTCTTGCCTAGCCCATCGCCCTTAGAAGACGACTGACTTTAATGCCCGGAGTACTTATGCCGTATGACAATTGTGGTCACTCATCCCAAAATTTATCAGTAAATACAGGGTTAAACTACTGGGCAAATAACAAATATGCTAGCAAGAGTTAACTCAAAGAGGCAAGCAATATACAAGAAAGCTTGTTAGACCTTGGAGTACAGACGACAAAGCTGCATACATTTCTTTGGTGTATCAGAGTTATAGTTCAGCTACCACCTTCAAACAAAATTAAGATTTCAGCCTAACCTAAATATTTAAAACCATAATAAGCTACAGGCATATCCAATTAAATGTAAACTAAATCTACAGCTTGGAAAGAAATTAACATTTTAAGGACATGGAGATAATGCACACAAGCTACTTAAACCCCCCCAAGTGAAAGGAAAGACTGAAAACCCTGAAGTATTATGCCGTAGCGACAAACTGCTGCAGAATTTCAATAAATTCAAAATGCCGCCTATGATGAATGGCAAATGTAAAACTCTGCAGTCAGTCTACGATCCACAAAGCTCCAGTAAGAAAAAGCAGGGGGAACACAGCCGAATCAGCCTGACTGGGGCAAACGCCGATCTTCTGCAGGTGGCAGCTCAACACCTCACTCTGACTGACATTTAGAGACCAGGCAGGCTGTGATCGTACTGCCCTGGGGCCAATGTGCAGAATGGTGCAGGTCAAGGGGCAAAAAAAATGCTTAAAAACAAACAGGAAAATGAGACCAAAATGTAAAAAAAGCAAGAGGTCAGTGGGTTGGAAGAAGGCAGAGACCTTGATGACAAAATGCTGCTGAAATAGACTATCAGCAGGGCTGAAAGGGTATAGATCCAGGACAAGAAAAGCTTAACATCTGGCAAGCTATCTTTGCTGGTTCAGTGAAATAAGAACCATAGGACTGACCGCCATGGAACGTCATACTCCCGATAAACAGGGCTCATTTGTTCCAAACCATGGACTTGAACTGTGAACGTGTAGGAGAACTGCTTCAATCGTGCACACTCCCGAAGCAATTCTTACATCTACTCAAATAAGGTTAACTAAGTGGCCAAACACCACAATAGCCAAGGCTCCCAGCATTCATTTTACAATGTTTACAGTGACAACATGCTTGCAGTTATCCAGTAAGGTGGATGTACAGCTCCAGTTTACCGCAAAGACAAAAATCACCTGGACTGCTGAAAACCTGAGTTGAACATTTGATAACTGGGTCATTAAAAGGCATCTATCTGCAGCTCTCTTCTACAGTAAATGTCAGCTACACAAGCACTTCAAGGGTTTGGGTTTATGTCAGGTGCCATCTACAACAGTTTCAATGGAGCAGAAATTATGTAAATGATTCAAGCGGAAGACCACTGATGTTCTCCTCCACCATTTAAGGTTCATTTCTTACCACCAAACTAGTCGTATTTGACTTAACTGCCCAGTGGTTGTGTTCTTCGTGGAACGATCATACATTATTAAATTAAATTATTATAATTTGTACGAGTCCTACAGTCTACCCTCGCAGAAACCAATTCAATATTAGCAATGGGATAATCAGAGCAATTGTAGAAGACAAGTATGCATAGAAACACACACACAAAAATCCATCTGGCAGCCATAATGAATGACACCATAATGAAACTCAAAACCGAAGGACTAGGCTTTGGATACAAAAAAAAATCTAACACTTCAGGGTCTCTATGGGATTAGATATCACACCTTTCCTAAACAAAGAGAGTACTGTCAATTTTTTCTTAATAACAATTATCTGACCTGCTGTGTCACATTAAGATTAACAGCAGTTATACAGTGAACCAAAATCCAGAAATCCATTTCAGTGAGTCATCTATGAAGACATTTCATAAGTATTAAAACAATTTCTTCTGAACCCTACTGAATAAAGAGGATCACGCGTGCAAAGAGAGACGTTTCTAAATTCTACAGCCTACTTTAACACACACACACACACTTGTCCAGAAGTCTAGAATTGCCATTATTTTTAGTTATTAATGGAATTTCCATAGAACTGCCTTTCAAGTCCATTAAACAAATATGCGGAAAGATAAAATACAAAAAGAAGTTTCTACAAAGGATCTTCAAGACATCACCTAATATTAAAATTCAGTGATAGATAGTAAATACCTCCTCTCCAAGTGGCATAAGGAGAGCGTTGGAGATTTGGGGGGGGAAACAACTTAATTTAAATACAACAGTTTGTGTATTAGGGGGTTGAATGAAGCCAAATTAAATATTGGGGGAGGGGGACACGTCCACAGTGTCCACCTCCGGTTCCTACGTCCCAGCCTCCTCCGATACAGGCAAAGGAATGATACCCAACTCTTATACACTGGCACTTTGCACACATATCTCTAGGACAGCAGCAAAGGAAATGTCTGGTTTTTTAGCAGGCGGCCCAGAGCATGCCATCACACAGAGAAATTATTTGGCGTCCATTCCAGAACTTCAGGAGGAACCATGGAGATGGAACTATTCTAGCGAACTAAATGATTTCCTCATTCTAAAAGCAGCTTAGTGAAATTTGGGAAAGGGTGGATTTTTAATAAAAGTTCTAACTACTAAAGAACTATGTGTGAGAGGTCATTTCTGAAGGGGGAAACAGTTACGTGAGACCCATATGATCTCCTGAGCATTCAGTATCCTTTTGCCAAACAAGACAAAAGGAATTTTTGCAGACATACCGAACTGCTCCATGTTACAGATGTTGACGTACTTCCACCTAAGGCCTCCACTGCAATATCGTTTTCTGTCAAAGGACACAAATGTTATCTGGAGAGGCAGGTGCAGTAACACCTTATGCACATTCCCATGCACATCAAAGCGATTTATGCTTCACATAAACTGCTCTCGCCATTAGGGATCACAGAAATGTGTCAAGACATAAGCACAAAGCAGCTGTAAGTCACCCTCAACTGGAGAAAAGTTTTAATGTAAATGCCCCCAGCATCCAAACGCACCTTTTTCTAGGTCATTCATTGGTTTTGGTAATTCAACGGCATTTAGCTAATTGTTGGCAAGGATGAACAACAGTGACTTACTAGGCTTACAGGGTAGGCTGGGTTCCCCATAACACCTCAGTGAGCCCGTTCCGGTGGAACGGTACAAGACTCTGCAATTTGTGCATTCATGATTTCAGGAGTCTAAATATTGACCACGTATGACCAATAACTATTTTTCTAGCACCAACTTGCTAGTCCAGGCAGAGTGGGAAGAGGAACATTACAAAAAAGACAAAGGTCATCATATTATTATTTTGTTAAAAAAAAAGGGGGGGGACACGTTCAAGTTCACTTTAACCCCATGTGATCGAATTTTATAACCAAGTCTTAAAAACCCCCCAATTTGTCACAAAACAGAAAAAGTGCATTTTGCGACAAATGAAGATAAATTCACACATGGATATACCGCCACTGATGCCTTGGTAAATCCAGATGAGGCTAATCATTAAGGCACGTTTCGAGAGAGCGTTGGGATGAAATGACGCCCAGTTTCTGGCTTGCAGCGACAGGACGTGTAGCGGCCCCTTTAAGATGAGGAGGAAGAGCGGCCGTCCGATGAAGCAGGAAGAGCACGGGGACTTTTATTCTGACACCGACACACTCGGGCTGCCAGTCGGGTTAAGTGCCACGACTGGGGGCTACTAAGGCACACGAACACTGTCCACCATTACACTGCCGTGAACCCCCCCCCCTTTATCAGCCATCAAAAATTCCTACCTCGACCCCCCCACCCCCACCAAAATAAAACAAATCTGCCACAGCAACTAATACTTAATAAAACACCGGCTCCGAAATGTTACCACTCGATGGCCGCCTGATTAATATGCTGAATTATTAAAGAGTAAAACGGGGTATCATTTTAAAAGGCAAAAGGGTCCCTAGCAACTTTTTTTCTGCGCCAGAAAACAAAAAAGCAGACCTGGCACCTTGTTTTCAGACTGATGGCTCGTCGGTTATCTAGCTACCCACCCCCAGCTAGTTGGCTACAGCCTTCGGTACCTCGTAACCGAAGGCAGAGATTAAAATTGTTCAAACTTTCCTCACATAAACTAGCAGCAAATGCGTCTCAGAGGGCAGCCCCGCAGGTAACCCGACGCACTTTGCCGCTAACTAAGTGCCCTGACCGAGAAAGGGTCCCGGCCGGCGGCTGCTCTCCTAGCCTAGCCCGCTATCCACCGCCGGCTAACTCCCACGAAGACTCGCCCGACTGCGCAGACACGCTACGACTCCGGCCGCCGAATTCACGCTTAAACCCGGCAAGTTTGGGCTCCTCGAACGCGCGTAACAAGTGACTCGGCGGTCCAGTTACATCCATTGACATTTAAGGTATCCGCCGGTCCAAGTTTAAATGGATTCCGGCGACTTTTCCAACCTCCCCCCCCCGCCCCGGCGGCTTGTTTTCACCGATCCGGAGAGGTGTATTAATTACACGGCTAGCAGGCTACGCACGGACCATTACCTTACGCCCAGTCACCACTGATAGCTAGCTGGAAGCTACTAGGGGAGAAAACTTCCCCTCGGCTTTACGGCTCTAATTCAGAATGAAACGGGCTGAGCGCTGAAACACTGTGAATACATCCTAACTTACGGAGTTGGGGTGGCGCTGCACGTTTCTCCTCCGGCTCTTCCTCGAGGTTCTGATGAGTATTTACCCCGGTATTTCGGTGTAAAAAATCCTGGGGATCCCCCTTTATCAACCCTCCCCGCTGCTTCTCCCGTTGCCAAATAATGCGCTTCACACACATGGAGCTGCGGCGTCACTGCATCGGACATGCGCATTTTCGCTCAGCAGGGGGGGACCAAGGTCTCTCTCTCTCTCTCTCTCTCTCTCTCTCTCTCTCTCTGTGACACACACACTCTCTCTCTGTGACACAGACACACACACACACACACACACACACACAAACTACTGACCACCACCAAAGAATCAAGAAATCAGAGACAGAACTACTGGACATCACTAAAGAAGTCAGATGAAAAACACATTTTTAACACCAGATTGTACTATGATAAGGTCCAAGAACCCTCACGCATATTTTGCTTCAACTGAGGAGGGTGAAGGACAAGGGACTGTCATTCAGCCAGTTTTTACCTCATCACTTGATACTTTTAATAACAGACAAGGCAACATTACTTTCGCTTTAAAAACATTTCCCATAACAAATTGAACTTACCTTTGATGTGATAGTTTAACACATAGGAAAAGATGGTTCTCTTACGTTTGGAATCACAACTGAAATTCTTTTTTGTTTTCGTTGTTTTTCACTATCAGAAAAAGCATATCCTTGGATTGTTCATGAATGTGTTGTACAGGTTCTTCCCAATTCAGTACCTAATCTTTCCCAAAGCTGTAAAAGAAGGAATACTCCAATCTTTCGCTTATTTCATATGTAATGTTGCACCAGTCTGTATTAACTTAACTTGAACAGGAGCTTAGTGCCTTCTAATGATGTATTGCTTCTGACGAATATCTTCAAATAATAACACACCATGCCGTCTTTCTGGCCTTTGGGAGTCACATTTACAAATGGCTGATATATTTCACTGTTGGCTGTCTACCCAACATCAACCAAGGACATTTGGAGAGTAGATACTGATGTAGAATTAACCTGAGGTTAACCTGATCTAAAGAGCTCCACATCTGTCACCACACTGAAGGGCACTAGTTGGTACATGCCAGTTTAGACTGATACCTTTGACAAGTCGGCATCTCAGACCAATCTAGGTGAAATTGTGAGTAAACGTATTTTTTAAAAAATATTTCTGACCTATGTTACACTAAAAAACATTCTCTGGCAATATTTTAAAGAGAAGGAAATTGTATGCCATTTGAAGACCCTTAATGTCATCTTCCTCTACTGCCTCGGACTAGATATAAATCTTTAAATAAAGCTTATTATAAATCAATAAATGAATGACTCAGCTTTGATGAATACTGTGAACTCCATTTAAAATTTTTCCTACAGTCTACCATAGCGTAAATTACAGAAATGAATCATTCCATCTTAAACATGAAAAAGCTTTTCCTAGGCTAGAAATTGTATGGAGGTGAAATGAAAATATTCTGTATTCACATTCATGTATATGTGTGGTGCAATCTGTGGTCTATTTAATCATGATTACTTTAGACCGGTAATGCATTTATCAATTTACAGTCACCTTTTAGTCTTAATATGAGTATTCTTTATTCAGTGTATCGCAAACACATGTTTATCAAGAAAGGGCAAAGCAGACAACGAATTTCAATAGATACATGTAGGCACATTCAGATCTGCAAGGAAGACAGAGACACACATATATCTCATACACATACATTTGTATATGAAATAATATGGCCAAGAAGCAGGAAATTGGCAAGGGGGTTGATGGCATTGGTGAAAGACACAACGCTTACTCCTTGTCTTACTAGAATTATCATTAGATCCATCTACATACTAGGCCCAGTGAGTGGCTCAGTGGGCAAAATACCTATGCTTATAGTCAGGAAAATCCCTGGTTCAAATCCCACCTTTAGTGGAATTGTCACGTGTCCATAGGCCCGTTATCAAAGTCCTTAAGTCTGCCTCCCAGCTCCAGGGAAAGCATAATCTAACCCTGTACTGTTGCTCTCACCTGCATGTGTTTTGTGGAGCGCAAGATGGGGTAAGCAAAGAGAAGCATTCCAATGTGCTTGGGCAGATGGAAAACAAAGGATTTAATCTTTAAATAACAATGATTCACATTGAACATGTTTAACTGAGTTATACACTCATCTGCTAAACATAATTTTAAATCCTCAGTAGGTGAAAGCCTTCTGAGAACCCGCTGAACATCTAAACGTTACCAGTGTAATGACGGGGAGTCTGGTTTATACAGACATTTCAATTTTTGAGTGAAAAGAGTTATGATTTTTCAGCCAGATACTGCATACAAGAGCTAAGTCAATAGTAACTTTCATACCACATATGTCAGAATCAAAATACTCATTTAAAGCTTTTTGTTAAAAGAATACAAAATAATTCAGGAAAACCATCAGAAGTGTCACTGGGGTCAAACAACAGACACAAAATAAATCCAAATGTCTCCATGTTTTTTAAGTCTCCTTTGATTCTAGAATGTTAAAACAGTTTCAATTTGTATGGCCAATATAAGACAATGGCTGATATAAACAACAATAAACAGGCTAACTTTAAACTTAAGTATAGTACAGTAGCAATACAGGAAGTGCCCCTTCCTGTCACGATTGTCTGGGATCACTATTTGGCAGGAAGTGGCTCATTTAGATACCTCATAAGCATCACAATATTGCACAACAATTCCTGCGATGTGTTTTGAGGTTTATCTTAAACCAAGCCATGAGATAAAGTGAAACCAAAAGCCCTGGCTTGGGTTGAACAAACTTACTGCAAACCTTTACAGATTAATCCTTATCAGAAAAATGTCAGCAATACTCAACACCAAACGGAGTCATGTGACTATGCATGCAAGACTTAGCTCAGTGTTGGCAGTTACCGCCATTGTAATTCATGGGAATCAGCTATAATGTAATTCTAGAAAGTGTCATGTATGCGCGTTCTCCCCTCCTCCAACAAACAATATGCTTTAAAATAAAGAAGCTCATTAATATGAAAAAAAAAAAACTTTCAAGACATCATTATTGCGCTTCAACTTCTGCAATACTCACAAACAGAGCTATGTAAGAGAGTTGCCATGACGATTGCAGATGCTTATTCAATATAGCTCTGCAGAGATATCCATCACATCAAATATTACTCAATAAAAAGGCAAAGCTGCTACAAAACCACACGGGGACAATCAATATTTCAATATACATCCCTCAGACTAATTACAACTAAATCATCATCATAAATAAACACCATCGTTAAGCCGCTTCCTGTTAGGCTCAGTCAATGACGGCAAGAGTTCATTGGCAGCGATGGTGTCTGAGAATGGTGGTTTGTGGTCAGTCAAAGAAATTTATCAGTAGCCAGCTGCCCCTGTCCCCCCCGTCATTTGGTCAAGTGAAATGCCCCCACTGCTTTAAATAGTGGCAGGATATTTCACATGAAACATCTGAAAGTCCATCCATCCATCCATCCTCTGACTGCTTATCTCAGGCCACAAGGCTGGGGTACAACCTGGATAGGATGCTAGTCCTTCACAGAACACATATACACACACGCTCACACAAGCCCATATTACAAGCAGTTTAGAGAAGGGATGGTTCTTGAAAGTGACATCAGAAACCTCAACACCAGACTTCCAACATTAACTCTAAACAAAAATAAGATGAAATAAAATAATTTATATCACTGCTCTGTTCAGATTAATGGGTGGTATGTTAACAACCATGCGATCTCTGGATAAAGCAGGTTGGATCACCATATAGTTGGTAACAGTGGTAGTTTCAGCAAACATATATAACTCCTGTAAACATGTTCTGACCTCAAAAGGCTAAGTAGGGCAAATCGGTATAACAGCAGGCTAATTACTGTAAACAGGAAAAAAATCCATCAAGGGTGTTAAACTCATTTCTTAGAAGGCAATATCCATATAGGTTTGATCCAACCTTGGTTCAAAACTGTATAATTACTGCCATCATGTATATGTTTTCATGAACAAATTAAATATATATTGCAATTATGTAGCATTATGTGACTAGATAATTTTACGAAAGCAGGAAATATGAGCTGTAGATGCAGGTGGAGACCCTTAAAGACCTTGACTGATTTGTTATGTGATTTACACCCATTGCCTTCTGCTTAAGAGGGGCTCGATTCTCACCACTGGCTGGACCTCAGTAGGTGCGACACTAAGCTTTAATTGGCGATCCTACTCACCAGCAGCTTCGGGGAATCGGAGATGTGGTGTTATATTGCTGATATTAACTATTATTACCAATTACTATTTTGGAATGATGCTGCAAGAAAGTGAATTCTATAGTTAACCCCAATGAAGGTGGTAGGTACGTTGATGCCCAAATGAAGTTCTGGGACATTTAGTTTTATGGCCGTCTTGGACTTTTTTCTTCTGCGCTCCATGCTTTATGCCTAATGATGAGTCCTGAGCTGCGTTTCCCTACAGCAAAGTTGCTAGCTATGTTAGCAACTTCCATAATTGTAACCATGCAATCGAATGGGTGCGACTGTGTATATATGGGTGCCAGGGGTATTTGGGAAAGTACGTCTGGTTCGATTCAGAGAGAGGAGGACATCAGGAGCTGGACGTAACATGGACTAAATCAGGCGTCACCTACTCCGGTCCTGGATGGCTACTATCCAGTAGGTTTTCTATCCTACCCGGCTTCTGATGAGCCACACTAGTTCTCAGGTAAATACCAGGAGCA
>JAODLC010001153.1:0-10086 GCA_026781145.1 Hippopotamyrus pictus | reverse complement strand
AAATCTTGTCCCGCGCCGCACTCGGTGCGTTGGGTCCCGCGGGTCCCGCGGTACTCCCGCGGGAGTGCAGGTCTCTAACATAAAGCCCCAGGCAACTTAGCTCCTGGGATCGCAGGAACACGCAGACCCCTCCACCACGATAAGGTGTCGGCTCAAGGAGGGGAGATATAATCCAAAATATAAAAAGTAATAGGATGGTGTGTGAATTTAAACTCTTCAGGCAGTAAATGCAATAGTCAGAAACACAATTAGTAAATGCACACAGAATTATATTTGCAGGAAACAAGACACTGCATAAAAAAACCTCATCCCAGCTGAGAAGCAGGAGGGGGACTATAATCATATGGGATCCTAAATGGCTTACAAGCCTTATAATAAAGGTACTGGTAAATTCCATGTTGTGTCAGGAAATTCTACAGTAGGATGCGAGGTCATCCGTCTGTGATCTACAACTCCAAAGAAGTTGGGTCATGCAACCTCACAGTGATGTATAACATAGAAGTAAATGAACAAGTCAGAGTCTTGATCTCTGAAATGCTGTTGCATGATAGGAAAGCAATCCTTTCCAGCAAAATACCCCAAAAAATCATGACCTGAAACTTTGTATTGAGTCCTGGGCAAAAATGCTTCATAAAAGCTGCATGGGTCTCCTAGCTAAAGAAAACTTTTGATTGAGAGTATTGGTAATAAAAGACGTTCCACTAGTAAGTAAACATGAGCTCCAAATGCTTTCCCCATCAATGACCTTGGACATTTAAACAATTCGTTTAATGATGATAGTGATGCGAAATGTTGTATATTTTAAGTAATTGATTTTGTCATTAATTTTTATTATGACTTAGACATGGATCTGATCACATTTTCTGGAGCCATACATGCAGAAATCCAGATAATACCAAAGGCTTCACCTTCAATCACACATCACTACCTGTGCTGACAGGATAATAGAGGACGCCTCACATCCTGTGTAGGATCTGATTCGGCTGCTTCCCTCAGGTAGACAACTCTGATCATTCATCACAAAAACAACATGCTTCAAGAAGAGCTTCTTTCCCAGTGCCATCATTCTCCTCAATAGTACCTCCTGCTTGTAATCTTATAAAACAATGTCACACTTAAATGTTTACATTTACATCAGCACAGACCCCTGACAATTTGTTTGCACATTTATAATAATGAGTAATTAAGTACAATAACAAATCTATATTGTGTCTGTATCAACTTTCTCTTTTGCACTACTTGAATATGTGTAAAAATGCTGTATGTATCGCATACCTTGCACATACTTCTCTCTGTTGTGTATCCTGTGTCTTGCATTTATTCTGTATCAGCTTTACTCCCTAATTGTTAGCTGTCTATTGCCATAACGTCCCAACATTAGCAAACTATGCCATTAAGAATTGTCACCAGCCTTGGGCATGTGGCAATAAAGATTCTGATTCTGTTAATCTGTATATTTAACTATAGGAATAAACAACATATTTGTACTCCATATAGTAGGTTTTAGAATGTATACGTTTTACAAGATACTACGATGAAAAAGTATCTTAAGAGATTTTTTTTTTTTTTTACTTTTAATGTGTATTTGCTGAGCCACCTGTATTATTACAATGAGCTGGCAGAAATCTGACACTTTGCACCATGTTCACAGATATATGACTTCTTCTGGAGCAGAAGGTGTACTTTGTGCTGATCTGGTACTGAGTCGTGCAGGATAATTTATGCTGTCGAGACAGCACAGCCTCATACATCTATAGCATATGTTCAATCCACAGGTATCCTGCCTTCTCACAAACGTCAATCCCACATAATTCCAAAGACTTTGTTTGGCTGAGATTGTGGTTCTGGACACACAAATTGAAACAGTTGCATATTTTGTAGGTAGAGTAGCTACACATATTTTTGCGATGACACCTAGGTTGATTCTTAATTATAGTGTTGGGTCCTAGCATCTACTAGTCCAGGTATGATAGCAAAATGATTAAGGGTAACACTCTACTTAAAGCAGTCATCGTGATGCGTTATAGACACCTTCATATTGCTTTCATAAAGTATTATAAACACAGCTCTAACCATTTATAAAAAGGCATACATTATAGCCAAGTTTCTTATACATTATTAATGTTCTGCGAAGCTCTCATCTGTAATGCACTGTTGATGCTTTTGTAATGCATTATAATGGTCAGTATAAGCCATTATAATGCATTATTAAGGTATTTATAATGCATTGTTCATGAGTGCTTTAAGTAAAGTGTCATCAGTCATTTTAACTAAAGAGAACACTGAGGCCTCAAATAATTACTACCAGTGTTCAGTGAAAATTTCTTAGAGGTATATATACTTACGTATATATACTGTACTAGCAAACATACAGACATCTGGGTGAAGTGGCAACAAGAGCAGAGGTAGCCTAATGATTAAGGAAGAGTGCTTGTGTTTGATCGAAAGGCTACTGGTTTGAATCTCTGTCCAGCAAAGTACTGCTGAGGTGCAGCGAGTAAGGTGCTGCCCACCTGTCACATATGGGTTAAATGCAGATGACACATTTTGTTGCTGTGTGTCAGCAATTAATCACTTTAAACAAACACAATCTAGCTGTGAGTTTGATAATGTTGCATCGCATGACCTGGACACCATACCAAAACCCTAAAAAATGGGTTTTGAGGAGTTTGACCAGAGAGTGAAGGAATAACAGCCAATGAGGACTCAGCATTTGTGGGACCTCCTTCAGGACAGCTGGAAAAGCATCCCAGGAGGCCACCTCAGGAAACTGGTGTATAGAATAGACAGTAGGGTAAGCACCAAACTCACACAATAATGTCTTTATGGACCTTGCTTTGTGCACTGGGGCACATACATGCTGGAACAGAAAAGGGCCTTCCCTAAACTGTCCCCACAAAGTTGGAAGCATAAATTTTTCCAAAATGTCTTGGTAGGCTGTAGCATTAAGAGTTCCCTTCACTAAGGCATTGGCAAGTTTTAAACATAATGCACCTTAGCACTCGGTGACCCCGCTCTGTTGCTTTACGTGATCTGCCGTTCTGTGGCCGACTTTCTGTTGTTTCTATTATTTATATACACTTCCACTTTGCAATAATACCACTTCTAGTTGACTGTGGCATAGTTACTGTAGTAGGGAAGAAATTTCACAAACTGACTTATAGCAAAGGTTGCATCCTACAACAGTACCACACTTCAATTCACTGAGCTCTTCAGAACGGAACAACCCATTCTTTCACAAATGTTTGTAAACCTAACTGCATGGCTATGTGCTTGATTTTTACACCTGTGACAATGGGTCTGTACATGAGAGGTGTGTCACAGTATTTTTGTGCATATAGTGTATGTGTGTGCGTGTGTGGACTAAATGTCCCCCACAATGTGATAAAAACCAGTTAGTTTGATGTTGTGGGAACCACAAAGATCCCCACAAAGATCTATGAATGCAAAGAAAAAAGTAAAAAATGGCAAAAATCTCATATTTATGGAGGATAGGTTAGTACCATTGCTGCCTTGTGCCTGCAGGGTTTTTTAGCTTTTGAGTTTGCACATTTGGGGGGAGGGTGTGGAACCCCAAATAATCAAAACCCGCCAATACAACCCCTAGTTTGAATACTCATATGGTGTTGTTTTGGTAGGTCTGTTCCCCTTAAAATTCATGCTAAACAGCCATTTAGCAGCAAAAAAATACCTTGTATTTTGTTTGGTTACTTATGGTTAAGGTTAGGGCTGGGTAGAGGTTAAGGTCATCATGTTGGGATTAGAGTTTTCCCCATAGAAATGAATGGAGAGTCCCCACAAAGATATAATTACAAACCTATGTGTGTGTCTGTGTGTGGCAATTTTACGAGATGTTTGTGAATTATACTAAAGCTTTAATGCTTTGTTCAAATTGAGGATTAATTACAAATGCAGGTCCACAGTTTCTGATCTTAATTTAGTGTCCCCTTGGCGTGCACAGACAACCCCTTTGATAAGAAGATTCAGGTGCTGGATCAAAAAATACCATTTAATCCTGCTTGTTTTCTTATAATACGATTAAAATTTATATTCACTCCCAAATCTGTCTCTGTCTTTGATCTCTTACAGCCCTGCTACTTGTTAGATTAAATAAACAATCGAATGAGCCTAGTGGCTGAGCACAGCAAAGAGGAGGAAAGATTTGTGAAAAATTAACAAAAGAGAGAAATAAATCCTCGGTTTGGCCATATTACCCCAGAACAGTGGTCAGTACTGTTTTTGATCAAAGTTCCTCAGCAATCTAGCACTTCAGTCCTTGTGTTTGTTGAGATATGTGGTCATCTGACCAACCAGCCTGGGAGGTGACTAGTAGAGTCTAGCTATAGTACTACTCTGTTCTTTTAATCTAGCTATATATCTAGTTCATAATAACCATCTTGACGAGTGTTTCTCAAACCAGTCCTTGGGGATCCCCAGGCAGTCCACATTTTTGCTCCCTCTGGTATAGAGCTGGGAGGGAGCAAAAACATGGACTCTCTGGGAGTCCTTGAGAACCAGCTTGACAGACACTGATCTAAATCTACTTTATACAGGTTTACTACCTCATTCTTGAATACATATCACTAAAATATAGCCTGTTCAAAGATTAATAATCTTCTATTTCTTGCATAGAAAATTTCTTGATATTTTTTTTTTGTATATGAGGGGTAGGCAATCTTATCCACAAAGGGCTGCTGTATATGCAGGTTTTTCTTGCAAGCCCTTAATTAGATCACCAATTAGAGGACTGATTAGCTGAAGAGTCCTCACACCTGGGTCTAAACAGCTGACCTACAGGTTATCCCAAAAACCTGCATACACACCGTCCCTTTGTGGATAAGATTGCGCATCCCTTTATATATTCATATTCTGAAGAAATTTTCTTGCAGTTCATTTGGCACTTTTTTTAAATTCAACCCAGTGAAGAGTCTCACATCTTAGCAGACCATTGCCAGTTCATGAATTATTGTGATTATAATAAAATATTCGGGAAAGTTTGTAGTTTTAAGCTGTGAATGGCTTCAGATTGATTGTGTGACACCAGTCATGTCTCCGAAGTGTGATTGGCAAGCCACTCATCAGGTCTGGAAGCAGAAATTAATGAATCCTGTCTCCCCTGTCCTCAGCCATGATAATACTTGTGTCTCCCATAAACAAAGCAGTGTGAAAATGAAAATCTGTGAAAATGTGATGCCTGTCCACCTAGTGGCATTCAGATGCTGACATGCACAGGCAGAAAACTGGTTTGCCCAATATCCTGTTGCCTATAGTTTTTCTTTGTGTGAAATTAATTGGTGCAGGGAGATACAGGCCAATGAGAGCTAGAGAGCAGCGATTAAATACTATTCCAAATAGTATTGCATGGTTAAGAACGGGGAGGCGTGTTGCTTGCTTGTCATTGTAGTGGAAGCACTGGACTTACAATATTGGTAATTACAATATGCAGCTGCTACTAGTTTTGCTTCAGACTTGCACAGTGGTGATGGCTGAAAAGATTGCTAAAGAATGCCTGCCTTCTGATTGTAGCTATTAAATATTTCACGCAACACTATACAGACAGCATCTGGCACATGACCAGTGACATACCTGCTTTTTTGTTTTTGGAGAGTGATTCATTTAGGTGTTACCATGGAAATCATTCCCAAAATGTTCACTCATCCTTTATTTAAGGTATTGGAATGAAGTGACATTCCACATTTTGGCGCTCCTTTAAGAAATGCACCTACATGCATATGCAAATCTATTACATATATATATTGGAGGTATTCCACAAAGCACAAGTTAGCTGGATAACAAATGTGAAAACTGTCCAATAGGAGAAGAGGTAAGTGTCATTCCTATTGGACAATGCTTACATTTGACTTTTGAAGTTTTCTGGGTAATGAAGAAATCCTGGGGGGTAGCTAAATAAATCCAGGCTTTCCCGATAAAGTCAGACTCAAACTAGCACCATCTCTAAACTAAGCCTCATGTCATTTGTAACATGCATTACATGCAGAGAAATGGCATGGTTAAAACCATCTGGCATTTAAGAGGTTAAACTCAATTTGCGTGAGTGTAGCCCCGCCCACTCATCAGTGGAGAACTGGAATGTTCCGGTTTTTCCCAGGTTACCAAAAGAAGTGAGTCACATAGTTTTCTCAGACAATGAACAATTTGGTTTGAAAAGGGGAAAAGGATGTTTTTTCTTTTCCAAATACACTAAAACATTATAAGAATATCTAGAGAGCGAGACATCGGTTGTGATTGCTGAGCTTTTTCTTTCTAGTCACGTGAGATTTTGATCAGAGGTCAGGTTCTTTAGAGGGAATCAAAACTTCCTGGGACTGCATTTGAATGTCGTTGGATATCGATGGCGAGCCACCCAAGGAATTGAACTGACCTTCGTGTTGACAACTCATGTTCAATTAACTACCGGATTTGTGGTAGGATTGTTGAACGCGGGACTGTCAAATTGTTTATGCTGTTTTGCGACTGCGATTGTATTTCATTTATCTAAATTGTTGTATATTTACCTTTCCTTCATTCCAGTGGGATTGAACTAAAAAGGGTAACCAACAAACAAGTTGGAACTGGTGAATCTAAAGGTAACCTAAGCCCAATTACAATTCATCTCAATGTAATTAGTGGTTGATTCTAAATTTAGCTATAAAAGTTAAACTTATTAATTAATTTTCCAACCGCTTTATCTTATTGGGTTGCAGGGGGTCTGGAGCCTATCCCGGAAGCAATGGGCACAACCTTGGACAGGGGGCCAGCCCATCGCAGGGCACACTCACACACTGTTACCATTCACACCTACAGGCAATTTATTAACTCCAAATAATCTCAGCATGTCTTTGGACTCAGGGGGGAAACCAGAGTGCCCGGAGGAAACTCCACGACGACACGGGGAGAACATACAAACTCCATACACATGCAACCCAGGTGGAGACTCAAACCTAGGTCCCAGCGGTGTGAGGCAACAGTGCTAACCACTGCACCACCATGTCGCCCCTAAGTTACACTTAACTAAACCTAAAATAGTTCTAAATTGGTTGAATAGGAATTAAAATCTAGTCTTAATCAGATAAATTAAAGGTAAAAACTTAAAGGTCACAGATTTAGTTAGTTTAATATTATATGGGTTGTATGTTTTATTTTCTGTGTATGTTATACCATTTTTCATCCCTGTCAGTAAAGCTAGTGATTATCTGCCTTGTGTCTTCTCTGTATGCTGCCACCCACACCCCACCTCCGTACCGAACCTAGACATACTTGTCCTAGATTTGCCTAAGACTGGCCACATCCAAAGACAAACCAACCAGGTTACCACGGCCAATCCGAAGCAAGCAGGTGCTACACATTCCACTAACGCAGTTGAGCTTTAACTAATCAAGGCTCATGTAACACAGACTTGCATAGTCTCACTTAGTGTGCACACCCGAGATATTAAAGAAGCCCAAAGGAATGGATGAACAGTAGATTGATAAAATCAGTCAGAAAGCGTGTAAAACAAGAGCGGTGTTTTTTTCTGCCGCAGAACAAACGCTGCTAATGGAGCTGTATGAAAAATATGAAAGATGTAATTGCTAAAAAAGACAATACTGTGGCCATAAATAAAACCAGGGAGTTGGCTTGGCAATGAATTGCAGACAGATTAATGCGTAACTTATGTAAATGTTAAAAGTGCCTGATACAGTGGCACGGTGGTACAGTGGTTTGTGCTGTTGTCTTACATCGCAGAAGTTCCTGGTTTGGTCCCTATTGCCAACGAGGAACCTTGTGGGTTGAGGTAACATGTCATTCTTACTGTAAAATGTTATTCTGTACTATTTGATCTCCATAAAATACTTTCAATCGCATCAGTGTGAAATGTTCTGCACAAATAACCGTATCAACATCTTTGATTTTTACTATCCATCCATCCATCATCTCCCGCTTAATCCAAGGTCAGGTCGCGGGGGCAACTGTCTCCGCAGGTAAACCGAGACTTCCCTCTCCCCGGCCACTCCACCCAGCTCCTCTGGGAGAATCCCGAGGCGTTCCCAGGCCAGCCGAGAGACATAGTCTCTCCAGCGTGTCCTGGGTCTTCTCCGGGGCCTCCTCCCAGTGGGACATGCCCGAACACCTCACCAGCGAGGCGTCCAGTAGGCATCCTAATCAGATGCCCGAGCCACCTCATCTGGCTCCTCTCAATGCGGAGGAGTAGTGGCTCTACTCTGAGTCCCTCCCGAATGACCGAGCTCCTAACCCTATCTCTAAGGGAGAGCCCAGCCACCCTGCGGAGGAAACTCATTTCGCACTAGCACTAGCGATCTCATTCTTTCGGTCACTACCCACAACTCGTGACCATAGGTGAGGGTAGGAACGTAGATCGACTGGTAAATCAAGAGCTTTGCTTTTTGGCTCGGCTCTTTCTTCACCATGACAGACCGATACAGTGCCTGCATCACTGCGGACGCCGCAGCGGTCCGCCAGTCGATCTCCCGCTCCATCGTCCCCTCACTCGTGAACAAGACCCCGAGATACTTAAACTCCTCCACTTGGGGGAGGACCCCATCCCCGACCTGGATAAAGCATTCTACCCTTATCCGGCTGAGGACCATGGTCTCAGATTTGGAGGTGCTGATTCTCATCCCAGCCGCTTCACACTTGGTTGCGAACTGTCCAAGTGAGAGCCGAAGGTCATGGTCTGATGAGGCCAACAGAATCACATCATCTGCAAAAAGCAGAGACCTAATCCTGATTTCACCAAACTGGACACCCTCAACGCCCTGGCTACGCCTAGAAATTCTGGCCATAAAAACTATGAACAGAATCAGTGACAAAGGGCAGCCCTGATGGAGTCCAACCCTCACTGGAAACGAGTTCGACTTATTGCCACCCATGTGGACCAGGCTCTGGCACTGGTCATACAGGGACCGAACAGCCCTTAAAAGGAAGCCCGGCACCCCATACTCCCGGAGCACCCCCCACAGGACTCCCCGAGGGACACGGTCAAAAGCCTTCTCCAAGTCTACAAAACACATGTTGACTGGTTGGGCAAACTCACATGAACCCTCCAAAACCCTGTGGAGAGTATAGAGCTGATCCACTGTTCCACGGCCAGGGCGAAAACCACACTGCTCCTCCTGAATCCGAGGTTCGACAATCCGGCGGACCCTACTCTCCAGATCCCCCAAATAGACCTTACCAGGGAAGCTGAGGAGTGTGATCCCCCTATAGTTGGAGCACACCCTCCGGTCCCTCTTCTTAAAGAGGGGGACCACCACCCCGGTCTACCAGTCCAGAGGCACTGCCCCTGATGTCCATGCGATCTTGCAGATGCGTGTCAACCAGGACAGCCTCACAGCATCCAGAGCCTTAAGGAACTCCGGACGGATCTCATCCACCCCCGGGGCCCAGCAACTGAGGAGCTTTTTAAACACCTCAGTGACCTCCGCCTCAGAGATAGGGTAGTCCACACCCAAGTCCCCATACTCTGCTTCCACACTGGAAGGCGTGTCGGTGGGATTGAGGAGGTCTTTGAAGTATGCTCTCCACTGACCCAAAACATCCCGAGTTGAGGTCAGTAGCACCCCATCCCCACCATAAACAGTGTTGATGTTGCACCACTTTCCCGCCCGGAGCCACCAGATTGTGGACCAGAATCGCCTCGAAGCCATCCGGAAGTCGTTTTCCATGGCCTCACCAAACTCCTCCCACATCCGAGTTTTTCCCTCAGTGACTGCTGAAGCTGCATCCTGCTTGGCCTGCTGGTAGCTGTCAGCTGCCTCTGGAGTCCCACAGGCTAAAAAGGCCCGACAGGACTCCTTCTTCAGCTTGACGGCATCCCTCACCATTGGTGTCCACCAGCGGGTTCGGGAATTGCCGACGCGACAAGCACTGACCACCTTATGGCCACAGCTCCAGTCAGCCACCTCCATAGTGGAGGCACAGAACATGGCGCATTTGGACTCAATGTCCCCCGCCTCCCCTGGGATATGGGAGAAGTACTGCCGGAGGTAGACCTTCCCAGCAGACCCTAACTATACGCTTGGGCCTGCCAGGCCTGGCCGGCTTCCTCCCCCACCAGCGGAGCCAACCCACCACCAGGTAGTGATC
>JAODLC010001152.1:0-33867 GCA_026781145.1 Hippopotamyrus pictus | reverse complement strand
GTCATCTTATAATCGGATAGTCTAATATTCAGGCCAAAACGGTAGTATAGAGCTACACTGTAATGTATACCTGTTGTCTAGCCATTAAAACAAAAAGGAAATTCATTTTAAAAAGTACCTGATGCGTAAACATATAAATGCAAACTAAATGGCCACAATGTGCAGTTTTTGTCCATTAAAGAACACAGGAGAATACATTTGGAATGGGAGACATACAGTACTATCCATGATTATAAAGATATGGGCTCAGAGACATATGCGTATATTGGTTACAACCAAGCACAATATTAAGAGTTAGGTGACCATAACTGCTAAATTCCACCATATAACTGATTGAATCTTTGTTTAAACAAGTCATATGTGTAGCAGAATAACACCAAATTGGATTGGGAGACATATTATGCATTATTACACTGCTCAAAAAATTAAAGGAACATGTTTTAATCAGAGAATAGCATCAAGTCAATTAAACTTCTGAGATATTGATCTGGTCAGTTAAGTAGCAAAGGGGGTTGTTAATCAGTTTCAGCTGCTTTGGTGTTAATGAAATTAAAAAAAACAGGTGCACTAGAAGGGCAACAATGAAACGACCCCCAAAAGAGGAATGGTTTAACAGGTGGAGGTCACTGACATTTTTCTCTTCCTCATCTTTTTCTGACTGTTTTTTTCACTAGTTTTGCATTTGGCTACGGTCAGTGTCACTACTGGTAGCATGAGGCGATACCTGGACTCTATAGAGTTTGCACAAGTAGTCCAGCTCCTCCAGGATGGTGAATCAATACATGCCATTGCCGTAAAGTTTGCTGTGTGTCCCAGCACAGTCTCAAGGGCAGGAGGAACAGGATGAGCACTGCCAGAGCCCTACAAAATGACCTCCAGCAGGCCACTGGTGTGAATGTCTTTGACCAAACAATCAGAAACAGATTTCATGAGGGTGGCCTGAGGGCCCGACGTCCTCTAGTGGGCCCTGTGCTCACTGCCCGGCACCGTGGAGCTCAATTGGCATTTGCCATAGAATACCAGAATTGGTAGGTCTGCCACTGGCGCCCTGTGCTATTCACAGATGAGAGCAGCTTCACCTTGAGCACATGTGACAGACGTGAAAGGGTCTGGAGAAGCCGTGGAGAATGTTATGCTGCCTGTAACATTGTTCAGCATGACCGGTTTGGTGGTGGGTCAGTGATGGTCTAGGGAGGCATATCCATGGGGGGACACACAGACCTCTACAGGCTAGACAACGGCACCTTAACTGCCATTAGGTATCGGGATGAAATCCTTGGACCCACTGTCAGACCCTACGCTGCTACAGTGGGTCCTGGGTTCCTCCTGGTGCATGACAATGCCCTCATCCTCCAGGAACTGCTTGCATACTCTTGCCACATGAGCCCGGGCCCCACGCTCACCTGACCTAAATCCAACAGAACATCTCTGGGACATTATGGTTCCGTCCATCCGACACCGCCAGGTTGCACCTCAGACTGTCCAGGAGCTCAGTGATGCCCTGGTCCAGAACTGGGAGGAGATCACCAGGACACCATCCGACTGGGAGGAGATCACCAGGACACCATCCGACTGGGAGGTGATCCCCAGGACACCATCCGTCGTCTCAGGAGCATGCCCCGACGTTGTCAGGCATGCATACAAACTACTGACCATGATTTTGAGTTTAGCCCTCTGTAGGTTTAAGATAAGATAAGGCATTTGACATTAGTTTTTTTTTCATTAGTTTAATTTCTGAAGCAAATTTTATAATTTTCATTTAGTCTGTTTTTTGTTTTCATATTTTATTTTAGTTTACCAAAATGTTTTAGTTTTTGGTATCGATAATAGAGTAGCCCGAGTGTTCCCCTGCCTTATGCCTGATGCTGCCTGGGTTGGCCCCAGACTCTCTGCAGCCCTTTACTGGATAAGTGGATGGAAGATGGATGAATGATATTTACATAAACGTTTGGATTGCAAGACATGCAAATGTCAAAACACAGGTAGGTGTTTGAGCTAGCTGACAAAGCTCTTTGATAGGTGATTCAGAATGATTACTGAATGTGCAGGTATGTGACAGTGTGGAATTTTGGAGCAGCAAAGACACTGCTGTTCCTTCAGGTAATTTATTAAAAAAAATTTGGAGAAATGGATACATTTCTTACTAGGTTTCCTGTCAGTATCATCATCTGACATACAGTATATATTACTTGAACTGATTGACGGGCTACAATAATAGGAACGATTTACATAGCACAACATAACATAGCAGCTAAATCACAACCAGATGACTGACTGTCAGAAAACTTTCAGTTGAGCATACTATTTAAAACTTGTCCTTATAACTAATAACTGATCATTACATATCCCCTCCTATTTAACATAAGAGAAAATTTGGCAACTTTGTCATTTTCATGGGGAAGAATTGGAAGAACTCAATGGCAGACAAACCTGAAAACCTCATCTACTTAGTGCAGTGTTGCTTAATCCTGAATCTCACCATGCACATTATTTTTAGTATATGTAAGACCATTAATATAGAAATAATTAAGCTTGATTGAAATGCTAATGAAGTGCATTGCACAACAGAAATCTCATTATGGTATAAAAGTAGTAAATTTCAATAAAAATGAAAATCATGTACTAACTAGAGAGGGTGGGCAGTCAGAAAGATAGCAGTGTATTCCTCGGACAATGGTGACACTTGCACCATGCAACTATTCCATACTTGTCCCACACTCACAATTTCTAGACATACTGGATGAATCATCTCGAAATGTGAAAGTTAAACATTTTTACCTGTAGCAGCATTGTGGCACAATAGCTAGCACTGTCACCTCTGCTCTGGCTCCATGTGTATGGAGTTTGCATGTTCTCCCTGTGTTGTCATCTAGGTACCCTGGTCACATGGCCCAACAACATTCTAAGGTGAACTGGAGTTATTGTCTGTAGCCGTAAAAGTGTGTGTGAACCGTGATGGGTTAGTGCCCCATCTTGAGTTATTCCCTACCTTGCGCCTGTAGCATCTGGTATAGGCAATGTACTCCCCGTGTGGGACAATTTTTACATTTTTTCATGACCATGATTAATTAAATTGTACACTTTAATGTTCCTACCAAATAGTAAACCGAGCTCACAAAATCCCTAAAATGTGCACATGATTTAATTTTCTGTTCTGTTGTCATTTTTCTATATCGGGCCCTCTAATTAACTTAATTATATTTAATGTTTTGGATATTTCTGCTCTTGCCTGAAGAAAATGTGTCCACAGAGTCAAGTTAGAGTGCAGTGCACGACTACTATGGGTTTTAGGGCAGTAAATTTAATCACACAAATTGAATCATAATAATGCATACCATGTCTCCCAATTAGAGATGGCACCGGTCCGATACCCACTGTCGGTATTGGGCCAATACCGGCAATAAAATGCAGGATCAGTCATCAGGGTGGTGGGGAAGTTAGAAACTGATCAATTTTTCCTGCAGAGATAGTGTTGCATTCATGACATGTTGGGAAAATACAATCTGCGACTCGACAACATGTTTTGAACGCATGGTTCAGCTGCATTTTTTGCTCAGAATCTCAGTACCCCCAATTTACCCAACTTGACATCATAAACTACAGCTGTGGAGTCCTCTGTCATGACTGGTAAATATTACAAATGCTATTTAATTACATTTAACAAGTCATTTACTATTGTATGTGATATGTTTGCATTCTTCATATATTAGTGAAGTTGCAAGCATTACAGTGTTTGCAAGATGTCTGTAACTGATATTAGTCTACTAGTCTACTTGAGCTTCATTGATATGAAAACAAACTATGAAAATGACTATTGATGTGACTGGATATTGATGTGTGTTTATGCATTCCTTGTAAAGACAACAACAATGCATGCAGATGTTACTGCAGGCATCAATTATTTTCTGAACTGATCATGTGAATGCACGTTATTCAGAAGTCGGAAGTTCCCAAGTTGGGTTTACTGAGTTCACCTTCATCTTGAATGCACCATAGGTCTAGCCTGAAAAATCGCATATCCAGTCGTTTTGGACAATTCTATGCTTCCAACTTGGTAGGAACAGTTTCGGGAAGGCCCTTTTCTGTTCCGGCATGACTGTGCTCCAGTGCACACAGCAAGGTCCATAAAGACATGATTCGGTGAGTCTGGTATAGTAGAACCTGGCCTGCATAGAAACCTGACCTCAACCCCACTGAAGACCTTTGAGATTAAATAGAATTGAGATCGCAAGCCAGGCCTTCCAACATCCAACATCAGTGTCTAATGTCACAAATGTTCTTCTGGATGAATGGGAAAAAATTCCCACAAACACACTCCAAAATCATGTAGAAAGCCTTTCCAAAAGAGTCGCAACTGTTATAGCTGCAAAGGGGGGGAGCAACTCAACATTGATGCACTTTTTGACCAGAAATGGTTAGTTGAGGTATACAGTGATATTTCTCTTTTTTTTTAAAGTTGTTACTGAATAAAAAGAAGCAGACTTCTGTAAATCATGCTGGCCATGGATCTTTTTCTTGTGGCATAGTGGCACAGCTTCTGTTTGAGCAACATGACCATTATATTTTCCAATTCTTAGCATACTCAAACCAGGGCACTACAACACTAAATTCAGACAGTCTCATGATTAGTAGGTGATAAATGGGAAAACATATTGGATTGGTATCCATATTGGCAGATACTCAAAATTTTAATATTGTTATCGAGTCGGACCAGAAAAAAATTACATTGTGCTATCTCTATTCTCTATCCAACTTGGTACTATTCTGCTAGACCTGCCACTTGTAAAAAAAAATAGGACAAATCGTGTCCCATATTCGTTCAAAACTGGATTGCGGCACTTGGATGATCGTGTGATATGCGATATGCAATATGCAACGATGGATGCACAATCTAATCATCATGTTTCCCAGAAGACTTCATGACTAAACTGAGTGTAACCCGCTTATAGTGATCACGCAGTTATAGTAATCAACCACTTATATGGATCAAAAAGCTTGGGAGAGAATCATTCTTATACAGATACTGTTATAATAATAATTCACTTACAGTAATCAAGTGGTCTGCTTACAGTGTTCATTTTGCATCTTTTTATACAAGAGAACATACGGAAGAAATTTAAACTATGCTAATTCCTGTTCTTTTTAAACTTTACTTTGATAAGCCTACTTCGCCTTGCAGTAACCCGTCTGCTTCTGTCTAGCTACCTGAGGCTTATGCAGGGGTGTCAGAAGCATTTTGAATGTGGGGGGGGGCACGCTGGCGGGGGGTCTAGGGACCCTCCCCCAGAAATTTTTTAATGAATTAGATGCCGTACGTGTATTCTCATATCGATCAAGTGGAATGGATTCTTTCGCGAAGCAATAGAAACAGCGTTGGGTGAACTAACATTTTATGTTAAATGTGGGGGGGTCCAAACGAATAATTATGAAATGTGAGGGGGACACGTCCTCCTCAGATTTAATGGCGGCGATGCCGATGAGCTTATGCCACGTGCACAGAAAATATTTTGGGGAATAAGAAAATCATTTTCTTTCAATGACAAACATAGACTCATTGAAGCTTATGATAAACTTCCAAAAACCAGCTAATGAGATACAACAGCAAAACTACAATAAGCTATATTTTATGTACAATATCGTACTGTATGAAAGCACTGAGCAGACTGAAAAATCGCAGCAGCAGCGAATGAAAATGAGAGGTGGACTGACATGAAGTTGTTCTTTATGTTACTCCTTAAAGTGACCACACAACAAGTAACAATAACACAAAAGCCATGAATGACAGGGAAACATGGGGAAGTTACACTAAGGACGGTAAGAAACACACACAATGGGTAATTACACAATGGCTAAGCCATCAGGTAAGAACTGAGTACAACCACAGTTTATGGCACACGTGACAACCGGATACACAGCACAAGTACCTACGCCAGGGTTATTCAAATCATGGTCCTCAAGGTCCAAGCACTGCTGGTTTTCCAGCCTTCCTTTACCTGCGAGCCAGGTGTGAAGCCTCTGACCAATCAGAATCGGTAATTATTAAACTAACTACCTGGGGGAACTGAAAACAAGGCCTGGATTTAGAATCGAGGTCCAGATATGAAGAACACTGACCTACGCTAAAAAATATAAACAGGCTATATACAAGACATGCACAGAGCTATATACACGCGCTCGCGAGGCATGCTGGGACATGCAGATACCTCCGGTACTACAGTATTATAGCGTATTTGAATTATACATAATTCAGTAATTTAATTTCTATAGTACTGTAATTTGAAAAGCTTTTGAAACAGCAGTACTGTATTTTGAAAAAGTCAATAAAATTCTGTAAATAGTAACATTGTCTGTTCTATTACCTTATATTCATGTAATAAATATACCTATGTCAATTAGACTGTAATCTGCCTGAGACATAAACATAGCTTATTTATATTATTTATGATCATTATAACAATTGTAAAAAATAGTTATAATCGTCATCCGCTTTTCACTCAGGCAGACGTGATCACTATAAACAGATTCCAGTGTATGTTCCTTTGCATAATTAAAAAACTCAACAAAAAACAGGCACTTATTTACAGTAAATGTAGTACATGGGATTAGCCAAAATCAACAAGAACAGTATTTACCAAGTCATTTCAAACATATCAACATATCAAAGTATTTTTACAGTAACTCTTGGCTCTTTCACTAACAGTATACCAATTCTTTGCCCACAAATCAGCAAGCAATATTGGTGAAGTTACTTTATCATACCTGATGGCTGAACTATTTTGAATGGTTAAACACATTTAACCACACTCTTTTTCAGACACACACACAGGTTTACAAGATGGTGACTGCATGCTCCATTTTTGCTCTTGCCTTGCCTCTGTCATTGCAGTTATAATTTTCCAATCAAGAATCTCACACTATCTTAAGTGGTCTTCTCTTTGATACCACTACGCAATGCTGCTATTATTTTGGTGCAATACATATACATATGTAACATTTTGAGTTATTGTGCTAAATGGATCAAATATCTGAATCTGCCTTTTTTATATCGCTAAACAGCGATGCTTCAATTTTGGGGCAGTCAGTCTAAAAGTTTCACCAACAAATGTTATTGTCATCTTAACAAGCAAAGCAACTGTGGCTGTGATGGAGGAGGACCACTCACAAAACCATATGTAATCCCCGGGAAATTCTGGGGATTATAATTATTCCAGAACATTGCCACTTTTCACCACAACCCTAAACTGGATAAGCCTTTGACAGATGGACAGATTACTACCATATACTACCATATTGTTAGAAGAAGTTGTATAATTTATTGGTTTTCAATATGTTATCTACAGCTATGCATTTAAGGATGACCTCAGTGCTGCGTGCAAATTGTTAAACAGCCTAATACTGGACAATGATATCAGGAACCATCCTTATCTTGAATGGAACCCTCCAAACATTCTGGCCACTGTAGGTAAATTACATTTAGGCCTACTTGCAGGCTGTATGTGGCATCACATACACTGAGATAAATTCTTAATTGTATAATGAGGTTTAATTATTCTGCTTTGCTTCAAATTCATCTCACTCGTGAATAAGCATGAAAGTAAAAGGTAGTCAGGAGATGCTTAAAGGGAAAGAGTAAAGGTTTTGTAGGCCAGGGTGAGTCCACTGAGATGAGGAATCCATCAGCAGACGTAAGAAGTACCTTTCATACAGTATCCATCTATAATGCAGAATCTTCAGCGATCAGTTTTCCTTGCATGGTCAGATTTGTATGTTTATGTTCCACTGCAAGTCCAGCAGTTCTGTCAAATTTAAGAAATGGCAGCATGAAGACGCCTACACGTTCACTGACTTATGTTGACACCTTCATGGGTGTTCTGCTGATTGTGCGACCAGCATGGAGACCCAAGAGAAGGAACATCTCAAAATGCTATTTAAATAAATTTTGTCCATCAGGCAGAATTCTCTCAGTGCATATTCCAGGCCAGACAATTATAAAAGACGTGTCAGCATTCCAGCAAGGGTATTGAAAGGTATGTGCAAGTTTTGAAAAGGGACACACCATTTAAGTCAATTAGGTGTACTATGTTGCTTTAAAAACAACTTATAATACTCAGTAACCCCCTAGCAACTAATTTAACTTCTATTTTGACTTCTAATTTACTTCTGTTTTTGTTATGGACTTTTCTTCCTTCTAAATTTGTCTTATTCTTCTCTCCTTGATGCTTTATTTAGGTACAACTGTACACAACTATCAGATGCTTAAACATCCACTTAGTTTTTTTTTTACCATAGAGAAGTTTGACAAAAAACAACAGTTAATTATAAATTATGTAGCTATGTTTAATTTTCTTACAAGGCAGGTTTGATTAGGTAATTTGAAAAAAATCCAGGATTTTAACAATATCTTTTCAGTTTTCCCAAGTCCATGGCCTAGGGAAAAACCACAGAATTACCAAGGGCCCTCGTGGCTCACCTGTGTCATGTAAAACACCATAAACCCAAGAAAAAAACACTGTAGACATCCCTCTGTTCTTTCTCTCCATGTTACATAACTAACTATGTCATCCATGATGATCACATGACCAACTAAAGTGCCAAAGAGGGAGGCTGTTTTTCCAGTATCGTAGGTTCAGCAGGAATGCGACAGTGGATCCAAGCCCCTGGAAAAGAGTCATTGTCTGCATTTGGGCAAACTAGTCGTACACACCTGGGAGGCAGCAGCAGACAACTGACAACAGACAACTGGCAATGCAAAATCGTTCTAGCAACACACAACAATTCTCAGCAGCAAGCCTTGAAATGCTGCCCACTGACACAGACTCGCGGGGTCAGCGGATCTGTTATCTCCTGCCCCCACCCGGGTCCACTCCACCCCATGTTTTCGCACATGTTTAGATTTAATCATCCATCTCTACAGTGTGCTGAAAAAGCTCTAGCAGCTGTCCTGCTTCTAGCACAGCACACAGAGACAATGCTCTGCCGGTTGCTAGGTGACTGTTGCTCCGTGTTACAACTTAACGCACTGTGGTAAAAATGTGGCGTATACAGCAAGGAGGACCATGTATCCATTTTAAAGAGATGATAGTGTTGGCATTCGGTTGAGTAAACTACTTATCCATGCTGAAATGAGTGCAAAAATTCAATCATTTTATATGTGGACCTGAATTCTGAAACATCCTCAGCAGTTTTCTGGATGGAGTGGGCACTTCTGCCATCTCACTTTGCTTCATTCAGCTGAAGAAATTAACACAGAGATATTCAAGAGGAGCATTTATGATGGGCGAATGTTTCTATGACATCATTTGCTATGTAGGCCATATTTTCATCACACTAGGATCCCACACAGTGAAGAATGGGGAGCCTGCATAGCGGGTCTGAGGATGGAGTGGACATCAGACCTCAGAGCGGCACCATACTACATCGAACACACAGGCAAAGGAGCACTTGGCTGCTTCAGTAAAACCCAGAAGATCAAAACCTATAGTGTGCTGTTTGTTTCCTGTATCATGAGCACAGACTGAGGACAGAAAGCCCTTTTCCAAAATTGATAATGCTCAAAAAGGTACCATTTTGCTTTGTACATCGTCCTGACCAACATCAAATAATTCTGCTGCCAAGCTGAGAGCAAGTGAGGCGTAGAAGCTCCTTTCACTACGTAATTCAACATGCAATCTGAGGGCTTGCATGAGGGGCCTTTGCATTGTTCTCAGGGACACAGAGAACACATTTACACTTTACTCTTTCTGAGAGGAAGGTGTAAAGATCCAGATTGAGACGAAGACCTGACATGTTTATATTATACTTATATAGCCTCCTGTTCAGGAATTAATTGTTCTCCAGTAAAGTAGACTGCTTTACTGGAGCTGATACTATCTTTTAACCAAATAATAACTCTCACGAGGACAATGACAGAAAAGAAAAAAAAAATGATGAAAGCATATAACCATACAGTAGCTGCTGTTCTAAATTATATACTAACTGGGTGCTGTGGCTATAGTCTTAAATACCAGTTTAAATAAGTGGCCCTGGGGGGAAAGGCTTATCTAGGCCCCAAAATCAACCACAGTTTCCTACACTGAGTTTGTAGACCTGAACATCTCTTAAAGCGTGAGGTGAGAACATCAAGGATGGGAACATGAACAGGGATGAAGCAGACAGACACAAACAAACAAGCATGAGCCTAAACGTTTAGACAGGCTAGCGATATATGCAGCAAACAGCGAGAGGGTGCAACTGAAGAGGGGAAAAAATACCAGGAGAAGCAGACAAGATGAGACTCACAAACGGATGCGCACAGACACAGACAGACACACAGACACACAGACACACATATAGACACAGTGGCCATTTACATACAAAGTTATCTATCATCATCAGCCAGGAGCTACACAGGAAGGTAATTATGTAACTGTACAATGTGTTCGCAGTCAAATGACCTAAAGCATAACAGAGGAAGTGTAATCAAAGCGTAACTAATGTTTTCAGCCGTGGTAGAGAAAAAAAACAAAAAAAACAAAAAAAAAAAAAAAAACAAAACTTGGCCAGGTTTTTGATTTTGCGCAGGTGACTAGCCCTTCTCCCAAGTGGCAAAGGAAACAAACGGCATTGACTATGTCAGCTGACAAGCAGAAGGCTCATGTTCCTTGTTGGTGCAACAAGAGGAGTGTGAAGGAGGCTGGGCACTCTCAGACCAGCAGCTGATGGGGTTTGTGCTGGCGAATCGCTGCATCCCCCAGCATTTCTCTCCTTTTGCAGCAGTTATACCCAGCAGCCACCATCGGACCTGGGTCTCATCATGGCTTGCAGAATGGCTATCTTCTCTAATACCCGTTCATGGCCTTCAGCTGTACCGTGCGGGAATAAAAATAGAAACGTCTCCATCCCTCTTGCTCTCTGTGCGTGACGGAGGTGCGGGATGCTGGGAGCAGGGGAAGGTGTGCTGCGGCAGGCAGCTTGGTATGGGGGCCTGGGGACTGCTGGGGGAAAATCAGATGCAGGGAGCATCTACGCATCACATGAGGAAGCAGGATGAAACAGCTTGGCAGCAATCAGGCCCAAACTGAAGGCAGGCAAATGAACGCACAGCTGCTTTGCCTTCCTTAGACCTACTACTGTCATCATCAGGTATGAGAAACAACACTAGAAACAAAAATCAGTGCTACTGATTCTAAATCTGACTAATGCCCTATCCATTATAAAACAGCAGCAGTGAAATAAATGCCAGTCGTCAGCTCAAAGGAGAGTTTGAAGACCACACAGAAGACAAAGAGATCTTTGAATATTATCAACTAACACTAAGCTGAACCACCTGAACATGTGCCTGCCTAAGTTGCCTCATGCCTTGCCTACTAGATGAGACAATATGCTGGCAGCCGCTGTCTACAATCTGATCTTCTCCAACCTCTGGAAAATACCTGTCTTGACAGAGCTATGTCTGAGGTCCCACTACTAATGTTTGAACAGACGTGCGGAAAAGTGTTTTAATCCTAGTAAAAGAGGGACTGGCTGAAGGAGTGGTTTTCTGAATCTGGGTTACTGCACCTACACTCGCTAGTATAAACCACATGTCTCAAATGTCACCAACCAATCAATAAACATTGATTAAGCAATCAAACAGCTTTGACAATGAGCACAATTGTTTGAATGATGAAGCACAAAACAGCAGTATGCCCCTTGGATATGGGTTTGTAGTTTTGCCAAATAATAACGACAAAAAATAAGGCAATGTCTGCTTTTTTCCAACACCTTTAAATGAATGAGCTAAGAACTACAGTGGTACGAATTCATAAACATTGCTAACATCCACCTTAATCAAAACTGAGGAGATGGAGCAGACTGCCTCCACGTCCCTCATTTTACTGTGATTTAGACAGAGTTCATGCTGAAAACATTACAGTGTTCTGATCTATGCAAAGCTATACCATATATAAACATGCATCCCAACACTAGCTGCCAACAGCAGTGATTCTGTGGAGCTCCTGTCTGTGTAATATTTGCAGTTACATCATCAGCCTGGTTGTCCAGCGGCATTCCATGCAACACACTTAGATCCTACGTGTCATATGTGCTCCATCCCATCTCTGACTACCACTCTTGTCTCTGAAACTTCACAGGCAAATCTCCCACTCAGTTCTCCACTATCAGGCATGCACAGTGGTGGAGGTGAGTGGCATCTTAAATCTTGCATGCAAATCTGGTGGCTTTGCTGACGCAGTAACCAGGCAAGAACTGAAGCTCAAGCTTTCCAGTCTATTTTTAGAGAATGGTCAACATTAACATACAATCAGGCTTTTGCCCCCCCAAACCAGAAACCAACATACAATATTGCAAATGGTGCTGCTTCAAAATGATGAAAATCAAAACTTCCATCCACAATAAAAATGGTTGCAAACATTTGCAAAAAAAAAATTTGAAAATTGTTAAAATTGCATTTCAGTTCTGTGGAACCATTCCAAGTGTGCAACTGAGCATATTAAGTATCACAGTAAGACACAAGAAAATCAAACATCTAAAAAAACCTGATGGGAAGGGGAAGATGAATAATACTCAGTTAAACAAAAGCACACACTTCTTTATGAATACATGCAAATATGTGGGACGTCCTTCCTAGGCCTCTTGGTGGGTCATTTAATCCAGACCGGGCCTTTCCACAGTATCCGCTTTTAAGCTCTCATACTTAGGTTGTCACTTGAAACATATGCCTATACAGTACTAACCCATTAACCCATGACTAAGGACAGGGTACACATTGTGCTCTGAAATTTTTGAGTTATTATTAGTTACTAGAAACAAAAAGAACACAAAATAAAGGAAAAGACCAAAGGCACAAAATGTTGTGGATCACCGCAGCATGGAGTGAGGAAGCAGGGACAGGACTCCAAGTGTCGGGCAAATATCGGGTTTAATCAAAGGCAGGACACGATCAAAAGACAACTACACCACAAGTAACATCAATGACCTGACTGGGGAAACATACTCTAACACGGACTTAAATACACAGGACTAATTAACAACAATGAGAAACAGCTGGTAACAAGGGGATTCCACACGAGGTAGCGAGGGGGCGCGGCACATGGGAGGATCAGATGAGCAGGGCATGAGACAAAAACAATTTTTCAATTTTCATTTCCTGCTCTATTTACAAGTGCACTAAGCAATATCAGACTCTGTCCAAGTCAAAGATGTAGTATCTCCTTGCCTCTAACACAAAGCAGGCAACAGTTCTATGTTAACATTCCCTGAATCCATGTTCATTGAAGCAAATGCAATGCCCATAGCCACTCACACTATAACCAACCAAAAAACAATATCAATACAAATACCCATTTTCACCTTAACTGATTGCTTATACCATTCCATTCTGCTTGTTTTTATATAAAGGTTTTTGTAAATATGTCAGCAAGATTCCATCCAAATATTGATACTGGTCTTCCTTTTCACAGTAAAACAGGAAACTCAAGCAAAAATCAAAACCACAATGAAACACAGTAAAACAAACACAGCAAAACTATTTGCCGTCATACTATATTGCATCCTTACATAGTAAAATGCTAACCCAAATTGTAATGTGATCAGAAAAGCAGCAGTTTCATTTATGACAATGCTGTATAATAATAATCAATAAAACTTTGCATACTGAATACCAGCAGGTCCTAACACTTATCAATGTGTGACATACATTTCAAGTCAGCTTGACAATCATTCACAGACCAAAGAATGCAAGGCTACCCCAAATCTTTACAACACACTATACAGTAGTCAACGCTCAGCTGATCCTGGGAGTCCGGGGAGTCAGCACACTTTCAGGAGTGTGAACTTAGGCGAGTCACTGTGGTGAAACCTCAGTGGAGCCAGCAGAATGAGCCAGTGTGTGGCAGTCTGTGCCTTAGGTGCCTTCCAGCAAACCAACACTTATATGCTGCATCCTGAGGAATATGTCTCAAAACAACTTCCCTGCCCCAGCAAATCACAATTAAATAACCTGCCATGCCTCAAAGGCAAAATGAACCATTTCCAGTAGAGCCCAGCAAAAGTTATATTGTTTAAATTGGCAGTTAAACAACTGCATACAGCTACCACATTGCATTTGATTTATACTTAATTAAGTTAAATGAAGACTCAACAATCTGTCTTTCAGCAAAAATATCTATGATCTTATGCTAGTGTCCAAATTCATAACAGAGCTTTGGAACCATTTACCATCCTTCTTTCTATATACAGAACTGCTACTAACATCTTATTAAAGGACGAGACAATGACCAAAACTGTTAACACAAAATTCAGCCTCTTTCTTACCTCAATGAGGAAGTCTCCTGTTCGAAGCCCAGCCTGCCAGGCGACCCCACCCTCGTCCACTGATTCTAGGTACTGAAGGGCGGGAAAGGCCGGGGTGGGGGTGAATTCCTCGATTGGGGTGTCGGCTTGGGGATAGCAGCCAAAGCCAAAGGAAGCCAGAGAGAAATAGGATGCGATTATGTCTGGGTTACGGCTTCATGGCATAAGATGAAGTCGCATAGAACAAACCCTGACTAAAATTACAGCCTCAAACAGCTCAGTATGAATACAAGACAAATACACATGAACACCAGTAAGAACACCTTAACAGACTCAAAACAATCATCCAATGATTTGATTCCATGGAACACTCACGGCTTACTGACACTATCGTCACATCCATCACAACTATGTGATGACACTGCCACCACCCCCAACCCAGGGCACTGCTAATCAGATATAGTATTGCTGACAAAAAAGGTATAAGCGACACTTTCGATAGCTAACTGCACAGGAGGGGCTGGGGCCTAAACTCGCCCACCAGAGCAGGAGGATTCGAAATTCACAAGGGGCTTACATTCACTTCTATGGACCACTGCATCACCAAAGGAAACTGGCCTAGAATATTCTGCATTTATGAGAGCTTTGTTATATCCAGATCAGCCCTGTGACCTGTTTCTGCAACACACAAACATAGACGCACAGGCACACACCAAATTTAAAAATATGTACATACCTACATCTAAAAGTAAAAATGGTATCCCACAGAAGATATTAAAATGAAGTACAGCCTGAGTGTCAATAAACATGGTTCCTTATCAGTTTTTATAAAACAACAACAAGACACTATGGTGGAATATTGCGTTTAACATGAGCCATCACTCCTATTACTGCACTCAGTCTGCATTTACTGATATCAATATTATTGTCCATATTTGGAATGGAACATAAACAAAAACATGTGAAGATGAAAAACCAGACATCAAAATATACTATTCCCCAGGACCTGCATTGGAGCGCTGAGCATTTCAAACAGAGGAATAACATATTAATGCAACATTTTCGGAGATTTTGTGTGATTCTTTAAGAATCTCAGATATAAGAATCTGAAAGAGGGCACATCACTTGGGAAGAGTTTTCTTTTGCATGGTAATTTCACATAATGCAGTGAAGCAGGTTAACTACATGACCATAAAATTCGTGTTATTGAGTCACGTGTTAAGTGCATTTTATTGGAGAAAAAAAAAAAACTATTACAATGATGGGGGGGGGCAGAGGTAGAGGGTGGCAATAAAAGGAGGTTTCATGTAACACAAATGGCTATTTAGCGAGAAAATAAAGGTGTTACCTACCCTTGGCCCCTCGCAGGACAAACCCGAATCCCTCATTGTCCTTCTTCTGCAGAACCACTGTCTTCTCGTCAATAACGCAGTCGCTGTGGAAAAAATTTCGCGCATAGCGCCCGTTATTACACCCCATCATCCTCATCATCGCCACAGCCGCTCTTCCCGAGTGGAGGTTCATCATGATCAGAGACGGCTTCTAGCGGAACTAATCATCTATTTAAATTGAGAGAGTGACAACGCCGCCAGTCCGGCGACCACTTCCTAAGAAAAAAGCCACCTCTGTTGCTGAAGACGGAGTTGTCAACCGGGGAACGACGCACGGAGGCCTGAGCCGGCGGGGGATCGTGACGTCGGAAAGAAGCATTACCGATTAAATATATAATTATATAAACGAGAAGAAATGGGGTAGGCAAAGCAAAAATCGCGGCGGAAAAAAAACAATTGCGACCTAGGAAAAGAGGCGCAAAGGCAGCATTAGAGCGCAGGCACTGTGGCTGGAAGGCCGTGGGTGAACGAGTGAATGGAAGCGGACTCTGCTGTCATCAGCGGGGCGGTGGTGAGAGATGCAGGGGCGCAGTCTGGGTGCCTCTCAATGGCATTTTCATTAATGCAATTCCGAAAATCTAGGCAAGCGTCGCTCGTATCGATCAGAGAGAGGGACGCAAAAAGTGAATCCAGTAATTATGACATTGCTGACGTCGCCGTCGTCGTTTTCTTCAACAATAAATCCACCTTTTATAGTCCATTGGTTCCAGTAGCAAACGCTGCAAGAAGGGAAAAAGCAATCGTAGATATCGTGGGTCGTTTTGCTGTACCAGAAGCTCCCGCACTCCCCTTCTGCCGTTGAGCGCCGCACGCTGCTTGCAGCCCATATGATCGCGCTGACAGCCCACTCCGCTAATAGCGAGTATCTTGTTTCAACGTCAGCAGCCAAGCTATCCTCCAGCACTGAGCGTTTACATAATGCAATAACTGACGAGGGGAAAAAACACGAAAAACAGTAAAGTTCAGAGTAAACAAAATGCCATTTCCTCCTCCCATACCCTCTGTATTACATTCAGTGACGGGAAAAACAGCATCTATTCCCGGTGGAAAATTCACGGTCGACTTTGTATGTACTGCTTGAGACAAACAACAAGCAAAATAATTTGTATGTAGATATTTCATATAAATATATTTTAATAACTATGCCTTCATGAGTTTGTGCAAGAAAATTAAGGAGCTATTTAATATTAAACTGCAACAAAACATGAATCACGTTTGATCTATCTGAAGTACCTGGGAAATTCCACATAAATGCATTTCATGAGCCTCAAACTTTCCTTGATCAGCTGATTTTATACCTGTTGTTTTACTTCCTAATGATGTCATTGAGAATGCCTGTAGAGTTACCAATGTGTGCACTGCAGTAAACAAGTGCAAGGGCACAGCACGCACACACAAGCATTATTTTCTCCCCCCAAAGTAACATTTTCGCAGTTTCTTAAAGGCTAACGAAATGTCGTCACTGATTATGCACACTTGTGTCGCCACAATCGTTAAGTTAACCCGCATTTTTCCGCAGCTATGCCAGAGGGATTTTGCTGCAGAAATTTAGAAACGGGGAGAGATGATTCCAGCAGGGCCAGCCGCGCCCGGCTGCTCAGTTACCGTAGTAACATCATCTGTTTTTAGAGGAAGCCACCGGCTTGTCAGGGTGCAACGAGGCTATTAAAATCCTGCTCCGCTGATGAATGCCATCGCTTTGAAACATCATCGTTCTGTTAAAATTGTTATTATAGCATGTATTACAGTGTGATCAATTTAACCTCTCCTTCCCGTTTCTGGAGCAGCCCATCCTTTATCTCATATGGGTACAGTGACGGCCAATGGCAGAGTGTTAAAGATTAATGATAGCTTCAAATGCCTGGCTGGCCGCTCGTCCTTCAATCCCGTGCTCCTTAATCTTACGTGCGTGAAACGCGCAGGCTTTGTAGAATATCGCTTTGTCACCGTAGTGGCCGGATTCCCAAGCACTTCGTCGTTAACAATAAATGAAGACGAAGTCGTCTGCCCTTCCTTGTCTGTTAGCGTCTTGGCCTATTTACCAGCACAATCGCTTGGGCATTTTGTCCCTCGTGTAATATTAAGAGATGCTTTTTCCTTTTTAAAATAAATGAATAAATTCTAAAGTTAAATTGCTTATAAACAATCACATTCAACAGTGTTATTAAACTTACAGTAAATCTGATGTACAATCAGCAAAATATATGCAGATATATTTATATATGAACACTGTCATGATAAATTTCTTAAATATTATTTTGAAAGATTTCAGTTGTTGTTGGTCCAAATTGGATTATATGTTATTGGATTACATATATTAAATGGAAAAAAAAAATCAAAATTATTCAGTCCTGAAAACCCTTGATATAATTTCTTATAAAAGAATTCAGAAAGGCATTATACAAATACTTAATCATTTGTCTATTTAAATTTTGGCAGAGGAGTGCTTTCAAGATACTCTGTACCCACTGGGTTAAATGCAGGGGAATTTCTAGGTATTGAAAAAAAAAATCAGGGGCCAAGTCAAGTTTACCCAGGGCTTGACTTTTTTTTGAAGGAAGACTGGCATCAGGGGTAAAATACTCAGGGCTATTGCCCCAAGTGACCGGACGAGTTAAATGCATGTTTTCCTTCTTTGCATTTGAGCATTAGCTCATTGTAAAAAAGGAGGAAAAAAACCTTGAAAGCAAATCTTGACAGTGAACCACTCAACCAAACCAGTAACAAGTTACAATAAAATGTCAGGTGACGTTTAGTCAGTGGGATTAAGATCTCTCTCCTAGTAACAGTCACATCACAGGTGCTGCCAATAGAGGGATCCTTCTGTTACAGATACACTGGTATCAAAGGTTATGCCCTCCAAAACATCAACGTGCCATAGCAGTCCTTTTGTTAAGCTGTAGTCAACGTTACATCATATTGCACCAGCAATGCTAAGTTGTTGCCCTTCTATCAGCATAATCTCATAGTAGCTAAATAGTATATATACTGTAAGGACAGGTTCACCTTGTGTCAGGTACATACTGAGCCTCTATCATTTCAGTTTGGATAGTCCTATAGAGCATAATGTTCCTATGTCCAAAGGAGCATACAATATAAGAAGGTGTACTGGACACACAACTATCCAATTAATTTTTAAATGAAATTCAAACTGATTTTCATTCAGTGTCAGCAGACAAGTTTACATGGGAGCCCATCTCACACCAAATGAAGAAGGTGCCTCACATAGCAGTTTTCTTTCACAAAGGCTTTGCGTATAATAGCCAGATGCTGATATAAATTTTGAATGATGAAAATCTGAAATTATATCTGATTCAAAATGTGACGACAAATACATTTTATGATAGAGAGAAAAATATTCCTTTCATCTGGTTATATCTATATCACTGTAGCTTTCTACATCTGCAGTAGGAACTACAGTTTCTCCACATATTCAGCCTAAAAATTTTGTACTTGACTGTGCTATGGACTATGCGATTTTACTTTGGCAGTAATTTTCGTTTTAATTAATAATTTTTGTTCGATACTTTTGTTTCATTTTGATACTAACATTATATCTAAGAAATACAAACATCATAAAAATGTAATGTATGTACAACTGACAGATACCAGAACATACAGGTTTCATGACAGAAATTTGCAAAAATAATTGTATTAAATGCCTATTAGTAATTCAAGTGGTATTAATATAGTTGTCTAGAATGCTATTGTTGTACAGATACTTCAGTTTCTGAGAAAGTGATGACATTTTACAAATAAAAATCAGTACATCTTGATAGTCATCTCTTTGCTGGAAACGTGCTTCAGAGTGGCACGTACACAGATGTCCGTTGTTGTCTAGGCAACCCATCCGCGTGTCAGGGCCACAAGCTCCTCAGATGGCACTCAGACGGTAGGTTGCCCATAAAGTTCTCTTAGAACTGACTCACCGCTTGCAAAGGTTGATCAGCATGCAAGGGGTGAGTCAGGTGTTGTTCTGCTCAGCTTGCCGCAACAGAACAGATCCCCGATCAGGCTGGACATGGCCCTAAAGAGTATGAAGTACCCTGGCTGACACCAGGCCTGATTAAATAAAGTGTAATTGTGGGACACAGCTGGATATTTATATATGTAGAAGCATGCTGCCTGGATCTGCCAGTCCCTGCAAATATGATTTCCTCACAATTCACTCATAATTAGTGCTGTGAGGATCAATAACCCCTTGACAATAAAGGCAAATAAAGAGGCTAGCTGTTGGAATAGACATCTAATAGGTTCTGTCAGGAAAGGTTAAGTAATTCACTTTATGTTGTTTTTCGGTTGTTTCTTACCCCTTAACTGGTTCTCATTTCGGATAACAATTATTAGGTCCTCTTGTCTCAGGCTGGGGGCTACATGAAGTACAGTGGCCATCTGTCTCACACCAAATTTAGATCACCTATTCAACCAACCAAGTTCAGCTCGACAATCCATCGCTGGAGGAGAGGTGGTGTAATGGTGCCTGACTGTGGCCAAAACCTGGTTGCAGCTATTTCACAAGGATAAATGTGTATAGGCAGCTTTTAAATGGATTACTTCAGTTTGGTTCCCCTGTGCTATACTGTTTCCAAAACGAATCAATAACTAACGGAGATCCTGTTCACGAAAAAAAAGCATGCTCGAAAATGCAGGAAAAGGTAACTGAACAAGAAAATCTTGTAAAAATCCGGATCACATCAAGGGATACACATTTGTTGAGAGGCCAACCCCAAAAGAAGGGGATAAATGTGACACTAATATGCTTGTTTTTTTTTTTTTTTTGAGGCAGCAGCTTGCAATGTTTACTGGAGCAGGACTGAAATATGGCTTGATGTAGCTGGGCAGTGATGGATAACATATTTCACTGTCAATGGACATATGTGGCACTAGTGGATAAAGAAAGCATCACTGTGTAGATGAAAACTGGTAGACAGTAATGGACTTGCTGTGGCTCAGGAATGCAATGCCCCCAAAAATGGTTTTATTACAGTCTCTGTGTGACCCCTTCTAAGCAAGCATCCAATAAGGATAACAATTCTGAAGAAGCTGGGTAGTCCTTTGGAGCAGATCGGTTTAAAAACTGAAATGGCAAAAGGCTCCTGCAGTTATTGTGATTCCTTTGCTAAGCTCTAAGCATCTTTCTTGAGTCCTCTGGAAGAGATCATGTGGCAAGCGAACAATGATTATCGTGTCTGCTCTTTTATCTTATGTTTTGGGTCTTCTGCAATGTTAATGCTCTGGGAGCTTGTCTTGAGATACATTTTTCTGCCATTTATTTACATAAAATTAATCAGACATTCAAGTGAGACAGCAAGATCAGTTAGTCCCTGGAGCAATAAGGATTAAGGGTCTTGCCCAAAAGTGAAAGCACCCAGTTATGGGATTTGAACTGACATCCTTCTAATCATGGGCACAGAGTCCTAAACTGCAGAACCACACACTGCCCTTTACTGCGTGAAAATCCCAAAGTAGTGGCTCTTTACATTAATATTTAGGTAAAAAAAATTACCCCAGTTTTAAGATATATTATTAGACTAGTGTTAGATTAAAACACATGCAGTTAAAACTGTCATGTTTTCATACTTTTTCTTTGAAATTTTTACAGTACTGACAGGGGTTTCAGTTCCCTACCTTGAGGCATCGAAGCTGTCATAGGATCCCACGGTGTAGTGTCTGAAGAGCTTCTTCCTCTCTGATCTGTCCGTTCTGGTTTCTGCAGAGATAAGGGGACCAACAATCAGTTCCTGGAGGAAACATCAGGCAATAATCTGTGGACGTTTAAGCCATGAACAAGACACCACATCCCTGATATCACACACCAGGCTGATGACAAGAAATTGCCAGATCACAGCACACTTATCTGAGTGTCCTAATTATTTACTTTCAGGGTAAAGTGCTCTTTGTGAACTGCAGATAATCATTAGTGTTCATCATGGCTCTGAGGACCCTGCTTTAAGTGACCATCCAGGCCTTGACACTGCTTGAGGATAAAATTTAAATCCCAAGTCATGCAAAAAAACAAAGTCACTTGAACCTTGCTGTTGGCTGTAGGAGTTTGTACTTCACACATTTCTGTCACAGCATTAAAAAAAAAATAATCAATATTTATGACAATCATCCTGTCCCATATGTTTTTACAATATGAAACACAAATGATTAACTAACAAACATAAATAAATCGGGTTGTACTTGTAAAATTTTGGTGTTTAGAAGATTTGAGTACTTGACTGTTCAGTAAGTCGAGCCAAAGACAGTCGGCGCAAAAACTACAGGAAAGAGAATGCTGGAGTCTTTTATGGAGCTCAAGACGGCGCCTCCCACACACGCTGCAAGCACACTGCAACTGATTCAGGAGCAGCTAAGAAACCACCCCACAGCAGCTCACTGAAAATTAAAAATATCTTGAACTCAGAGATGACATCAGTGAAGTCCTTCCATAGAAGACAGAAGGGCAGCAAAGCCCAAGCACCAAGGGCAAGATGTTTTCATCGTAATTGTTCCAGCACGGGAGAACATCCACATAAATATTCTTTGCGATGATGAGCAACACGGCAACTATGGTACAGCCAAGCTCACCACACATGGAGAGCACCTGCTTAGGGCTGCATGTAGATGGCCTGATTTAAACAGGGGGTCTGTGACCTTTTTGCACCACCCAGCTGAGGGAACGTTACTCGGCATTCCCTTTTATGACCCTTAAAGTGGCTCTTGTTCCCTGAAAGCTGAGTTTCCCACCAGCTAACATATGGGCTGAGATGTGCATGCTTCAACCCTGGTACCCGTTGGGCCAGCTGAGCACGGAGAGATGATTACGAGCAGTTGAATGCATTGAGGATGGTTGTGGATTCACAGTGAAGTGGCTAAGGACACCACAGCTGATCAATGCTGTTCAATTACAGTGCTGGAGACCATTGCAGGCCTTTCTGATGCAGATGGGAGTGCAGGCCAGGGGCAAGTATTGCCTCTCTATTACAGCAAGCTGAAGCGGTACTGATAAGGGTCTTACTGACTGTAAACCCTTTAAATGCCAAGCCAACTGTTAAGAATAGGGCCTCCTGCAAGCCCAACACCAGCTAAAGAATTGTGTGTTCGCTCAGCAGGAAAGCGATTCACTCAGCGAGGTGCCACACATTTCCGTTGCTGATATTACATCGATGGAGGGGAAATGTGTCTCGGCACAATAACTGTTGTAATTCCAACAGACAAAGGACAGATTATTTGAAATGGGCGGCGCCAGCAGAGTTTAACTGCAGCCCCAAGAGCCCCCTGACAGCAGCTTCCATTTGACCCTGTGACCCCACGAAAATACCGACCATCAGTGCCATGTCACTACACCTCTGCTATCAGAATACTGTGTGAGATTCGGCCCTTTCCCCTTGCGACCTGCATTTAGCTGCTTGACTGCTGGCCGAGGCCGGAGGAGGCTGGCCAGAGCAGGCTGGCTGCCGCCATCACATCGGCTGCTCTGTCGCCTCTAGGCTGGATTCACACCTCACAGATCAAATCCAAACGCAATTGCAAACAGTTTTATTTTAAGGGTCTGCCCAGCATCACCTCCCTGCTAGGTACAGCTGGCGAGCACCAAGAAAAGGCAGCTCTGTCTTGATGGATCCCTGCTCCTTCTCCCCCCAAGAGCCATCCCGTCTGGGCTCTGGGACCAGCTGAGCTCACAGTTCCCAAGTAAAAGCTCTGGAGTACACCCAGCACACCGGTGCGTAAGGAGACACTGCGCTGACGGCGGACTGTGAGCACTGCACCCTGAGATGCTGCCGCCTCAGGAGCTACATTGGACGGCTCATATGGCCAAGCTGCCAGAGCTCGGAATACACCAGGACTGGAGATCCACACCAAATGTGCCTCACGGCTTCTAAACCACCCCGAAACAGACCTAAAAAACACAGAATTCCCTGTAAAAATTTACTCTAATACTGAATCTACAGCTACTTAAGTTGTCTTCGACCATGTTTCAGTATTCCCTGAGATGAGCTTTTTTCCACATTTAAAATAAACCAAAGACAAACATAGCCCCATGTCTAGCGTTGAACCACAAACAAGATTCTACTACCATTACCTTGAATAACAGTTAAGCAAATCAGACAATAAGACAAATCAGTCAATTCCTGAAGCATTCAGCATTGTAGAGCAGGCAAATGAAGCTCATCAGCAGGCCCAGCCTACTGGCCCTGGATCTGCAATGCAGACAGCATTCATTTCACAAGCTTAAGCAATCCTGTCCATCTGGTGCTATTTCTAACCCAAATTCAGAAGCACGGCCACACAGTACCTCCAAAGTGAACTTTCTTCCTACACTTGGGTGTCTCTTCCATTTGCCCCCGCTGTCCCACTTCTCTCCAGCTGACTGCAGTTTCCCGGAAACACAGAGGCTTCTGAGGTGAGGAGACTAGCTCCACCTTTACCTCCTCAGACCCGCGGTGCCCAGAAAATCGTGCCCACAAAGTTTCGAGTATCCCAAATGAGGTGAGTGAGCAGCCATAATCGCCACCATGGGAAAACAGGAGAGACCGCGACACGGACGAAGAATCCTATTCAAGCTCCGTTGTTAGTGCCGGGAGAGAGAGAGAAAAAAGTACAAAAAAAAAAGAGGAGAAAAAACCTATATCATGCCAAGGCCCACTCCATAGCAACCGGGGTGTACAGTGTAGAGAAGGTTTCCATGGAGATGCATCAATCAGGAATGTCCATGAGTGTTGCACTGAAGAGTTTCTGAGAGACTGGAGCGATTACACAGTCTGTAGATTTGACGAATGTGGAGAAATATACATTAAAATGACCCCTTTATTCCTGTACCGGAAATATTTGCAAGAGTAATTCTACTACTATTATTACTACTACTACTACTACAACTACTACTAATAATAATAATAATAATAATAATAATAATTAAATGATAATAATAATATTTTACAGGAATAATTATTGTCATAATTGAATAGAATCAAGTAAATCAAGCATCATATAACACGTTAAACATTTTACATAGTCCTGCTACTGTACAAATGATTTCTTCAACAGCAGGTGTTAGATGAAGTGTGATATTTAAACATTTAATTTGGGGTGAAAATGAAACAATTGGGATTACAGCTAGAAAACTTCTTCAAATGTTACATAAAATTCTAAAGTACAAATTAGATTATGACTGTTTTAAATCTTAATTCTTTCCATTTGAAGGACATGTGTCCAGGTCAACAAAATCTGACTGAACATTTAAACAAACATTCATCCGATGAGCATAAATTATTAATGTATTGACAACACTCCTGGCTTTATTATTTTTTCCCATCAGAACAACTTCTACTTTATGCGACCAATCGTGAATGTAGTATGTCTTGTTTGTTTGTTTGTTTGCTTGTGTGTGTGTGGGGTATCTTTGGCTTGTAAGTGCATGCACTGAGAAAAGAGGAAAGAAAAATACCAAAAGATGATGCATATAAAAAGTGAAAGATGATGATGTTGTTGATAATGTTATTATTATTATTATTATCATCATTATCAGGAATGGAGGACTATAATGTACGCATCTTTATGGGTGTAAATGTTCATGTGTGTACACACGTACCCTGTGCATCCTTTGCATGAGCATTCTTTGGGTGTGTGGGTGAGGCTGCAGTGAGGTGGGCAAGAGTAGGAGTGAGCTGGGAGATCTACACTGGGCCAAAGCGAGCAGCAGGGGCACCTTCAGTGTGCGAACGTGCAAGCACGCATGTGCACACTCCAACTGAAACGGCATAGAGACAAGGAGCACACTCCTCCCACACAGACCCTTTGTGCCAGCACTAGTCCCAGTTCTACACATCCTTCCCAGTTCCTGTGGCGGACACAGATAAAGCTCAGCCCTCTAGATCCAATGCATGTGTGCTTTTGGAAAGCAGTGACACCACATCTACAGCTGGTGCAACTGCACACAGCAGAGGGCACACAGCAGAAAGGTGCATGCATGTGAAAGTACATTTGAGTGTATGGGTTTACTAGGCCCTGTTACTGAAGCTGATGCTGACTGAAGGAGCAATGACAGTGAAGAAGTTTCTGTGTAATCTGCCTTGTTCCTAGAGAATGGTTTTGTTCCCTTGAGGATGCTGGTGATTCCAGGATCTTTAGTTCTTTAATCTTCAGTTCTTGGGCAGTGGTGCTTTAATGGTTAGGAAAGCGCACTTGTAAATGAGAGGTTTGAATCCCCGACCAACCAGGCACCACTAAGGTACCCTGAGCAAGGTACCTCCCCCAAGCACTGCTCCCCAGGCACTGAATTAGCTGCCCCCTGCTATGTCACGACATCACATATGGGCTAAATGCAGAGGACACATTTCGTTGTTGTGCACTGTAGCGTGTCAACACTGATCACTAAATTCTAAATGCAATATGGGAACAAGCTTTAATTCTGTGAGCCCTCGGCCTTTCAGTTTGACAAACTTTCAACACAGTGAGATTATGATCAATTAAAAAAGCATCACTGTGTCTGTATTATTCAAATCTTTCTATCTTTTTCTGATTTAGGTAACTAGATATGCTGTGGTCAGGGCTGTCACTATCAATCATATTAATATTAGAGTAATCTAATGATTAATGCGAGTAATCACTTTATAATACTAGGATAGCAACTGACGTGCAGTCACTCACACATGCGGTCAATTTAGGCACACTCCTATTAACTTAAGTTGTGTGTTTTTGGATTGTGTGCAGAAACTGGGAAATGCAACATGCAATCTCCACTCACACAAAGTGGTGTGTTGCGACAGCTCCACCGCCGACTTTGCCCGTTATGCACATGCAATTATCACATAGGAAAAACCATGATAGTCAGGCTGAAACGAAGAGTTTCGCTAAAACATTTCTACACTGTTGCGGGAAACACAACTTAGCAAGCTCTGCAATTTTAATGGTAGTTCCTTTTCAAGATTATCTAGTAAATGTCCACAAAATAAATAAATAAATAAATAAATAACCAGTGTAAAGTTTATCTCCATTGCTTTTGCATGAGCTCTGCATGCTCCCTCCCAGCCAATCATAATCATTTCCATCCTTGCTGTAGGATTCACTCAAACACAGTGTGGTACTTTAAAAAATTTTACAAAAATGAGAAGGAAAAATGTGGATGAGAACAGTTCACCAAAATACATTTATTTTCCTCAGTGAGGGAATATTTTGGATTCAGATCCATGAATGTATTCTTTTAATATGTTGTGATTTTTACGTTCTATGACAATTGTATGGTTGATGTTTTCCGCAAAAAATTTAATGAAAATACCATGAAAATACAATCGCCACTTTGCCATTTAGTTTTCAAAGTCTATATGCAAAAATCCTGCCAAAATGAAAATTTAAATGAAATTTTACCATTTACATTTTAAAATTTCCACTCATGTATGAGTCAGATGTGAAAAATTAAAAAATAACATTAAATAATTTGACTTTTGCTTTGCAAATGAGTAGCTAGCTTAAGCCACGTTTGACTTTGTCATTAGCTCGGACGACACGGGTAACAATGTACAATAAACACAATGATAACGGAATCCGCAAACGCACTGAGAAAGCACAGCAGTGATCCATAGCTCCGCCCACTGCCTCACTCCAATTAACATATATTTTCATGATGTGAATTTGAAAATGAAAAAGCAGTAGGAAATAAAGTCGGAAATGAAAAGTTGAATTGGAAAATGAAAAACAAAGACAATGAAGACAAAAGGGTTATTTAATTTTTTTTTTAATTTTTCACATCTGACTCATACATCAGTGGAAAATTAAAATGCAAATGACGCTATTTTCATTTTGGCAGGATTTTTGCACAAAAGACTTTGAACACTAAATGGTAAAGTGGAGACTGTATTTTAATTTTATCATTTTCATTTTATTTATTACAGAAAACTCCTCCCATACAACTGCATTTTCATTCACTTTAAAATGTGAGATGCGCCCACATAACTGAAGCTTTTACTCTCCTTTTTTATACTCAGTTTTCCATCCACAATATTGTCTGTAATGAAGAAGGCAAATTTTAATCTATGCTTTTTAAATAATTCAGTAATTTTAAATAATCCAGTAATTTTGACAGCTCTAGCTGTGGTAACCATTTAAATGCTATTGCAAAAGACCTTCTCCTGACAGTCAATATAATAATATAACTTCTTTTCACTTCTGCTTAAGACATCCTAAGCACATCCTGACTTTCGAATGCTTGTATTAACACAAACATCCAATGGATATAAAGTTAGCTATTCAACCAAAATAGCGATATTCACATCTGCAGACGCTTGCCGTAGGAAGTCAGAGTAATCATGTTGCCAGCAAGCTTGTTAGTGTTTTATCAGTGGGAGAGTTTATAGAGATTTCAGCATACGTTTTGTGTTACAGCCAGCAGACCAGTCCTCAGTGAGGAAGAACTCACAGTTGTGGAAAGATCTGCATGTTTAGGAATTAAACTGTTGTGAAAAAAAACAGATTTAAAACTAATTAATGGAAATTTCCTGAGCCCTTAAACTTGTATAGTTTTTTGACAGTTTAAAAAAAATCAGAATATGTATCACAGAGAAGTTCCTCCAAGTCCAAGACTTCAGACTGTGGAAATATCCAATGCACAGGCCTCCTCAACTGCGAGGATTTAATGACATCCAGGTCACACTATAAAATTCACAAAAAAAAACTGCATGAACACTTATTTACTACAAATTATACATAACAATGTGGCTTCATATTCCAAGATGTAAAACAGTCACTCTACCTCTATACTAAATATAGCTTAATTTTGAGGTACAATGAAGAATCATTAACCCAGCCTATGGTAAAGAAAAGTTGATGCCTCAGCGACAGAATTCAAACATCCGACTTCAGAGGTCTAAGAAGGAAGGACCGCAGAGTCCCTGTAGAATTTCACGATGAATGCTAAATCAAGCAAACTGCAATACAGGAGCTTGCAATATTTCAAAGTTGCCACAACTTTCCCACAAGAAAAGGCCAAATCAGAGTCTCCATTTGAACCATGACACTGTGCTGTGATGCCATCGCAGCATGCATTCACGTGTGTTTTTCCAGGCAAGTCCATTTAAAGCATTCACTGATGGCTGTGTTAAAACAGGTTTCTATTTTTAGAGCTAAGGGTGTCTCAAAACATTATTTTTGGCTAATTTGTGAAGCAGTTTCTGAGAAAATGTCTTTCACTTTTCATTGGACAGGGATGACATGTCTCTTTCTTCACTGGTAGTATTTTAACAAATTCACGGACTTGCAATTTTGCCAAATCATGCAAATTTTCTGCAAAAAAAGCATACAGAACTCCGCAAGTTGCACTGCAGTCTACCCACAAATAAAGCATTTTATCCACAACAATCACAAAAAAAAGTGATTTTAAATAAGGGCTGACTAAATATTTAACTCCCAGGGAAATAAAAACCTGGGTAACAAAGAGAACATAGAGCCCCAGGCAGCTGCGGAGAGTGCCAGCACTGCTGGAGGCCAGTCTTGGGTTTATTTCTCCCATCAGCCCTTGGCCAGGGGAAGGCATGAAGATTCATGCAGTGTCTAACCAACCCCCAGGCCCCACCCCACCAAGGATGAAGTCTGCCATGCTGCTTTAACAGACTGTAGCTCTGAGCCCCATTTCAAGACTGAATCAAACTGTTGCCTTTATGTCTAAATAAAGCAAATCTGTTGATTCTTGATCCCAGTTGGGGGGGCACAAAGTAAAAGCTTCTCCACTTGGCAGATAACCTGTGTGGGCTGTGTGATCAACCCTGGGACACTCTCTCTCTGCTTGCAGTCCAAAGAGTAGGGCATGGAGAAGGCAGCACTGCACACTGGGCCCATCTGCCTTGTGGAATCAGGGGAGCCAGTGCAGCACAACATGAAGAACGGGGGCAGAGAGCGAAAGTAAGACAGAGCGAGACCAAGTCGATGTCACAGAGGACAGAGCAAGAGACAGACAGACAGACAGACAGACAGACACCAGCTGCTTCCCCACACAGGAAGGTGGCTCACACACATGCCCACACCATGCCGGGCTACAGATGTGAGGCCACTCTCAGGCATCTGGCATTTGTGGCAACTGCATCAACAGGCCCAGATCACTATGAGGCAAAACAAAGCCATGGCCCATGTAGCAAACAGCTGACGTTTACTATTCTTAACCAGTGCTGATAACTGCCATTCGATTAACCCCATCGTCACAGTGCCAAGCAGCCCAGCCTCCCAGTCGCTGAAGCACTGCCCTCACTTACGTGGCCGCTCGTCACTTGGCTTGCTGGGGAGCTCCTCCACGCAATCCGCTGGGAACCATCCTATGTGACCTCGGGCGCTGCCTTCCCAGAAGCCCCCTTCGCCAATGCTCAGGACTAGACCAGGGAACAAAAGAAGGACCGCTTAACAGGCAACGTGCACAGCTTGAGGTCTCCGAATAGGTTTGCACATGTTCAACATTAAATGGAAAGTGCTACCGTGAGAAGCACAATAAGGCTGCAAAAAACAAGGTTAAAGGTTATTCAGTAGCTTACCACACCGTAAATCTAGCATTTATGTAACTCTTCACCTACTACCCATGCCCATATCCTGCTTGGTATATTTACTGCATAAAATTTTGTAGCAATCAGATCTCTATATGTAGCTGGGAGGCATAATCTGTCGCCCATTCTCTTTACCATCTGGTGAATGCAACTTGGCACCCTAAGTGTTCCTTGCCAGTGGCAGCAGAACGACACAAAGTGTCATGCGCCGGGCACAGTCTGCACACAGACCAAAACCTTCAGCGCTGTTCTCTCCTCATACTTAAAGGGTTGTATGGTACAGGTTATATGGTGCAACAGATCACAAGGACTACGACAGTCAGCTGGGTTGAGATTAGACTTGGGTGGCATCTAATTTTTCCCACCATCACATGGTCTAGTATGGTTGTAATGGTACACATATTCATAGTGTGGTGTCACCATTTTCAGTAGCTACATCATTTTCAGCTCAGAATGCACAACACAGTGTATGAATGCATTGCTTGACACAGGAAAAATCTGAATTCAGAAATAGGGCTGGGTGATTTTACATCGATATTATATTGCAGATGTTCAATAATCACCAGGGCTTCAGATGAGAGGTGAAACACTTGGCCGGACGCTAGTTTTACGGTACTAAATGGACTTTTTATGCTCACAATTTCTTAAACAGATTAGTTGTGCAAAAAAAATCTTAATCAGATGCGCTGTACAACTCCCAAAAGTTAGTAATCTGTATAAACCCTGTATCTTTATGTTTATTAAATTTGGTTAGCAGAGCACACCACATAATACTGTCTTGGTATACTATGGCTTGGTATTCTTCAATGCAATATACACTGAAGTGGCGGTAAAGAAAGGGACAGCTCAGCAGCCAAAACATCTTTTAAAAGAGGAGATATTGTGGACAAACGAGATAAAACGTTTGTGGTGTGGCAGCACTTTTTGCAGTTGGGAGCCTAACACATTTATTTAATATAAGGATATGCGTCATTTATACTGATTACCAACTTAGGGGCATCATAAAAAGCAAGGTACACTAATGTGGGGTGGCTTGCCATTGATCTTGGCTAATAACGAACAAGATAAAGAATGACGTAGGCAAAGAACGAGTGAGGTCTATGTGCGTTTCCCAAAACCCTTTGTTATTTCAGAATTAACAAACGAGCTTCATGTAGTAACTCCTCCCTAGCTTCCATGTGAGAAAAGCACAGACTGTGGATAAGAAGAACATCAATTCCATATAATTCAATGGTGAAATAGATTATTAGACATATGGAAATGTAATATAGAAAATCAATTAAAAAAAATGAGAAAATCAATTAAAAAAAACACACCAAAGCAACCGTAATTTAGACCACAATAAAACAACCGAAAATATAAAAATAGGCTTCCTTGTAAATAAAACGCAATGGTGAGCAGCAATAGGAAAAAGAAGTAATACTTCTCAAAAGAAGCCTTAAAACAAGTTGTTGAGGAGGTGGTCAAAATCATATATCGTATAAAAATCATCCTCATCCTGGGTTGTTAATAAAATAATAATTACATTTCTGCACCTTAAAAGGTACTGTTACCTACAGCTAAGGGTACAATTGCCAGACCCTTGAGGGTACAGCCCCGGCGACCAGCAAAGGTACAGATTTTTACCCTTTTTCTGAGAGTGTTAGCACCAGAGTTACATCTTTTACATGGCCAAAGCACCCTCTACAGCAATGTGCGTTCTTTGATATTGTGTTATCTCCTCAGCCATGGTTTGGGGATTCAACACTAGAGGCAGCAGGTATTCCATAAGAGAATACCTCCTGTCTCACAATAACCAGCCACCAGCAAACACACCATCATTTGCCATCTGACACACGCCAAAACTGGAGCAAATATAAGCATCATGTGTCCATAAAATGTCCTTGATGGCTGCATATCGCTTGGACATTTAGGCCTAGTGCCAAGATCGCTTTTCGACAGGTGCAAGTGAGATTCAAGGGGCTGCTATTATGAATAAAGTTGAGGGTTTCATCCACTGTACCTACAATGACAGGTATGCCTGAAATGGAATGAAAACCAATTTTAATGTCATGCAAGGCATCTGCTCCAGCTGGACATTGCATGTAGTTGTGTGCATGGTGCAGCAGAAATGTGATCAGTGCTTGCACAGTTGCAGGACACAGCTGCCTTGCTGAGATCATGTGCAACAGAGCTGTCAGAAGCTGCATGGTGCACTGAGGGCAAAATTCTGGTGTGTTCCTCTTATTTATCCTGCACCAGAACAAGGGGGCTCATTACTTCACCCTAGGTCAGTCTGTATTTCTCTATGAATTACAGAGATAGTCTAAGGAGTTCATGATCACTTGCTTCGTGGATGGCGCTGTCTCAAACACTGTCTTCTGTTGATTTGCACAATTCTCTGCCATTGCTGTTTGTGAGGGGTGATTCACTTTCCCAGTTCAATAGATGTGACTGAGCACACAGCAAGTCTGCTAGCTTACCAGGGTTGTTCAGCAATTATGAATTGAATTTTGAATTGACTTGCCAGGAAATTCAGACCAGGCTGAAAAAATAATTCTGGTTATAGCGGTGTTTATCACTACAGATATGTTGCCATACTCAGTAGTAGCTAGAGTACATAGGATTTTGGACAGGATTTAGTTAATTATAATTGTATAGGCAATTTCACACCGAAGTTCCAGAACTTGATCCCTACTTACAAGTCCCTGGGCTGTCTCGACCAGGAACTTTTGCAGCTCCTGCCTACTTTTATGTGTCACTTTCACACCACACAACAGGAACTGGGACCTTTACGATAAATAAGCACGAAAGATGCAAAAAGTTCATAGGTTAAACTTTACACACAATTTTATATGAAACTACACCGGCTTTTATATTTTACTTATACAACCTGCGACATGTTTATGATTCTTATTACCTGCAGATCGAACTTTTTTGCTCCACACAATAAAAAATTATGTAACTTTATTCTGCCAATAAACTGGCAAGTTTCACTGCCATGATATTAGGCAAAGGCGGATTGGTTATCAATCTAATTTTCAGATGCAGAAATATGGAGACGAAACTGATTAACCGGCGTTTTAAATTTAATTGGAGGTACAAAAATAGTTCCATATACTCAGTTTTTGCTCTGCTACTTCTACACTACTTCTACTTCCTGAATTTCCACGTAACTTCCAACTAAGGCGCTAGTGCTTGTGGTCAACCGCTCAGCATGTTATCACTATAAACACATCCCCTGTATTTGAACGAAAAGGACCCAGTCTATAGTACAGGGTTCGAAATAGCTGGTATCGCATCACAGTTTGCGATGTAAAAACACCTACCTGCGAAACAATTGCCTAATTCCCGTTAAAATGATTAACAGCCATTGCTAATCAATATCCAGTTTTAAATTTTATTAGAATTTTAATCATAAAATTGAAAAAATCCAGCCCCGATCTACCGATACTCGCTGACAGCGCTATTGATGATCTTGTCCAAATAACCGCGCTGCCGAATTAGTTTTTCAGGCTTATGCTAGGGCCTTGTATTCAATTAATTTTCAAGTTCGTGGATGGCGCTCTACTCGCTATTCTCAGTCGGGGTACTTCGATGCATGATCGTTCGACTGCTGTAATTGTATTCATAAAACAAAAAAATAAATAAAGATAAAGAAATGTTTAATTTGAAGTTTTTATTCTTTATTCATAAAAGTAACTATCCAGAGCATTACATTT
>JAODLC010001151.1:0-10099 GCA_026781145.1 Hippopotamyrus pictus | reverse complement strand
CTCTCCCCCCCCCCCCCCCCCCCCAGAGCTGTGTTCAGGGCTAATTCTTTGAAATTACTGACAGGGGTACAATTTCCTTCAGAAGGTACTGATAGAGGTATAATTAATGCTACACAGGGAATGAGATGCTGCGTATGAGCATATGTATAAGTCTGCAGTTGTGGCTGCTTGAGGCCCTATGGATTCCTTTCCGTTAAGTAGCACCTTTCGCACGGCCCGTACAGCCCATGGCCTGAAATTATGTCACAAGACCTCGCAGGAGATTTGTCATGCTTGAGGTTGCCCAGGCTAAGAGCGCCCGCCGCAGACAGGATTGGATGGTGTGGTCTGCTGTCCGGATCGATGACTCCTGGCCCTAGTGCCATTCAAAGCCCCTGTGGTGCCTCTGGAGAGCCCATGTGGTGCCCCAGATGGTGCCCTAGGTGGTACCCTAGATGGTGCCCTAGGTGGTACCCTAGATGGGTCCATGTGGTGGCCTAGGTGATACCCTAGCCGACTCCATGTGGTACCCCAGATGGTGCCCTAGGTGGTACCCTAGATGGGTCCATGTGGTGCCCTAGATGATGCCCTAGGTGGTGCCCTAGATGGGTCCATGTGGTGCATTAGGTGAGTCCATGTGGTGCCCCAGATGGTGCCCTAGGTGGTACCCTAGATGAGTCCATGTGGTGCCCCAGATGGTGCCCTAGGTGGTACCCTAGATGGGCCCATGTGGTGCCCTAGTTGATACCCTAAGTGAGTCCATGTGGTGCCCTAGTTGGTACCCTAAGTGAGTCCATGTGGTGAAATGTTGATACCCTAAGTGAGTCCATGTGGTGCCCCAGATGGTGCCCTAGGTGGTACCCTAGATAGGCCCATGTGGTGCCCTAGTTGATACCCTAAGTGAGTCCATGTGGTGCCCTAGTTGGTGCCCTAGTTGATACCCTAAGTGAGTCCATGTGGTGCCCTAGTTGATACCCTAAGTGAGTCCATGTGGTGCCCTAGTTGGTGCCCTAAGTGAGTCCATGTGGTGCCCTAGTTGGTGCCCTAGGTGAGCCCATGTGGTGCCTTAGCGGATGTCAAGGGTATGTGCAAGGGTGTAGGTTTGATATCAGGGGGACACAACTTAATCATTTAAATGTGAAGGTCCATTTTTTAGGGAGGAGGTGGATGAAGCCAAGTTAAATATTGGGGGATTCATGTTCCCCCATTCCTCCTGGCTCCTGCGTCCCTGGGTGCCCTCCAGGAGGCCTGCCGTGGGGTGGTGTTGGTGGTGGCGGTTTGCTAAGCTGGCGCCCCTTCATACGATGCTGCCCTGCTATCGTGCCCTTGCCAGTATCCCCTCCCGCCTGGCCCCAGTGATTCACATGCGGGTGCTAGGGAGCCTCATTTGTGGTAGTTTGTGCTGCTCGTGGGGCTGCTTGAGGCTGAGTGAGATCCCAGTCGAGATGCTCCCTCACTCCTGCCCCTCTCACGCGTATACGCCAGGCCTGCTAGCCATTTACTTTGGACCGTTTGAAATCCACGGAGTGTGTTTTCATCCACCTGGAATTTTTGCAAACCATAAAAACTGAGCATCATGACAACGGGCATGCCACGTCGTGAAAGGCAGACGGAAGATGGAACATCGTGGAGAAATGATGTCCACATCGATTTAAAATCTAAATAAATGCGTGACATGATCCATCCGATCCATTTTTGTCTCTCCACAGAAATGCATTAAGCATCATGCAAGCAGAATGTTTGTTACACGCCCTGCATTCTTGGAGAGCGAATTCCGAGCGGAAGGTTATCTCTGTAGGATGTATCTGACCTCCCCTTTAACCTTTACAAGGAACCCTGTAACTCCTCAGACTTAAGCTTTGACATCCATGGCTGACTCTCATCACGGCGCAGTAGGTCATTTAACCGAACGAAACTGCATTCTCCAGATGAAGGAGGTCTTTGACTTTTCACCGCCGTAGCAACCTGAAAACTCACCGTAGAGTTTTCAGCAGTGAAAAACACACAGCTACGGAATTCACACGTGGGAGGCAACTGAAAGCTTAATGTCATCTAATTTGATAGCTAGGCCTGGATCCAAGTCCGCTCAGGCAATGATTAGTCCTTAGTATTCAAAATAGCGCAAGTATTACTGTCAAAAAACCATCCCGCCGTAGGATTTGTATTTGCATTTAATTAATTTCATTAATTTTCATGAAGTTTTTAAATGTGGATGCTATGATCTACTGAGCATGTCTCGCTTGCAAAGCAAGCATTCTTTAAAGTCACTGAATAATCTGACATTGATGTTTAATGCACGACGATGCAACATACGCATAATATTTATAGCGCGTGTGGAGACGTTTATCCTTTCAGACATGTTATAAAGGAGAATTACTCTTATAATAAGTTACAAACTGTGCTCACTCTGTATTCTGACCCTGTTTCGTCTCCTGGAACAATTCACATGAGTCATGCTTTATTTCCATCCGTCTGCTTGTTTCTGTAAAAACCTATTGACCATATTCATAGTCCTCCGGTCCCAAAAGGAAATCACTTTCCCTCATGCTAATTTTCTGTTCTTTGATGGTGTTATGTTTTCTCAAACCCCGCTCTGGTTGAGGTCTGCCCTGGAGTTTCTGCTTCAGCTTTTAAAACAGGATTTAGCTTTTTTAGAATAACCAAATGCATCATTTAGCTTAAAAGGTATTACGGGAACCAAAACAAAACGACTATAAAAGAACATTAACATGCAACATTGTCTATTAAGAAATATACGTTCATATATCTTCCAGCTGTTTGTTCAGGACAGAGTATGTTGTAATTGTGGAAGATGAAGAAGAGATTAGAAGGATAATTCAAAATGTCATCGCGGTTAGATTCATAAATATTGTAGAAATAAAAGTCCTTCGCTGGCAGTTACCAAACCATTTTAGAGTTGAACAATGACTGCAATGAAAATATTGAAAACATGGAAATCGAATAATACACTTTGGTTTGTCGCCAAGGCTTTTATGCCTGGTAAGATATTTTTATATTAGCAGCACATTAGTGTAAGTATCCGAGAATTAAAGGAGGGTCCCTTAAGGGACGTAGCTGAAAAACAAGGCCACATATTTATCCAGTATACCGCATCACAAAATACAGATGTTTAAAAGCATAGCTAAATTAACCTGAACCAATGGGTTTTGATGTGCATGAGATCAAAAGACTTGAAGCTAATATATAGACTTGACATATATAGATGGAATGAGGTGATATCAACAATTAGGAACTGTCAGCGTATATTTGAGAAATTTCCCAGCCAATCCCCTAAGATGATTCAGTCAGGCCGTGAGTGAAAGAGTACAGGTCTAGAAAAATCGCGACAGATGACTTCATAGCGTGATGCCTTCCAGTAACGAGACTGGATGATATTTCTCAGGCTGGCGTCATCAAACACCTACACCTTTTGTAGAGCTTTATTGGAAGATGGGTGCCGTTTGATAGATGCTTCCCGATTCCCTCAGGTTACCCTCCACGCCCTTGCTGCTGGAGTGCAGGTGCTTTGAGGGCGTTGGTTCTGATCACGGGGCCGTGTTAATGTTTGGCCACTGGAGTTGGGGGTTTCTCCTTTGCTTTCGGGCCTGCCGACCTGTGATCTGGTCCGTCTCGCACCTAAATGCAACGCAGACGGCGGGAGGCTCTGCTGGAAGGCCTGTGTTTTTGCCCCCCCCCCCCCCGGCACTTCACAGTGCCGCAAGCTCCTGCCTCGTGACTATTATTTACACCCCCTTTAATGAGTCCCCTTTCTGCTTGGCTCAGGCAAGACGGTGGACCGACAAGCCTCAGAAATGATCCTTCTTTTGGAACGCAAGCATAGTTACTCCGAAGGCAAGCAAAGTTACTCTGTCAGGGTCTTTGTTTTCAAAGGCTCAGCTATCGATCGCGGTATAATCAGCGTGTTCAGCGGAATACATGGGAAGTTTTCTTGCGGCCGGTGATAATCTGGCAGAATTAAGGGCACCACTATTATTTTACTTTGCAGCATCATGCAAAACGGCAAAGCCGTTTCAGGCAGTCAGTCATTCCCCCCCCCCCACCCCATGACGATTGCTCACATGGGCGGTGAGACGGCTGTGGGCGAGCCTAGAGGTTTACGCTCCGCTGGTGCGGACGCCTTCTTCAGGAGGGGAATCCTGTTGTGTTTTACGGATTAGAAGAGAGAAATAAAAGCCCCCGCAGGCCATAAATCCGATTTCCGCTCCGAAAGACAACACTCATCCAGCGCTCCACCGGGAGCAGGCTTGCGGGGGCCCCGATTACGGTCGCCGCTCGGATTGATGCCGTCAGCACTCCTTGCTATAAACGATCCCGTTAACGGAGTACCGGTGGGATCCTGAACAGGCCGTAGATGAAAGTTCCGTGAGGCAGGAGTTTAGGAGCGAGGCAAACGGAAAAGATTCTACAGAGAAAATACAATCAAGTAATATAATGAACGATATACACATTTTTTCCCCTGTGGCAAAGACAGACTCATATGCAGTGTCTCCGAGATTTATTTATTTATTTAGCTTACTCAGGGGTACAGTGTTTTCAAATAACTCAACCCCCACTTGCTATAAATGTCAACTTGTCATATTTTTGTGCGCTAACATGTACTATTAGGAAGACCTTAGAAGATCAGAGGCCAGCGGGCTGCTACAGGCTTCTACCTGCTTGAGCTGTCAGAGCAATTTCTGTTCTGTTTTCCCAACGTAAATCCAGTCTAGGAGGACAGACGCACACACACAAAAAAAAACACTAGTCTAGGACAACTTAACGACTCAATAAAAGACAATGAGATCAGTCCTGGAAATAGACGGCCTGTCCAGGGCTGAGGTTCTGGCGACGGCCCCAAAAGCCAGTGCCACACGGTGGCTTTGATTTTACTTAGCGAAAAACCACACCACTCTGATTTGTTTTTGTCTCATTAACATTAATTCTGCAGTTTCGTAGAAAAGAAGATGTTCGTAAAAATAAGCTCTTTCTGTCATATTAGTAAGCAGAATGTAAAAGAAAAAAAAAATCATCCTGTGAAGTTTTTCGCTCAGCGGATAGCACTGTTACCTCATTCCTCTGAGGTTGCCATGACATTCACATCGTTCCCTCCCCTCTGTCTAAAATCACGCAGCGTTTTACGTCAACCTTAGTGTACATGTGCCCTGTGCTGACCTGGCAACCCATCCCCTAACTCTCTGGGATCGGATCCAGACTCAGTGTGACTTCTTACAGGATAAGTGGCTATGGGTATATCCATATGATGGTGCAACATGTGGACTGGATTTCTGGGTTATTTATGGCCATTCTTGTGCGATGCACAAGTATTAGCGCATTTAGAAGACGTGTAATCTGAATGTTATCTGAGTTGTAAGTGTATATTTACTCAGAAACTATTTAACATCCGGTTGCATCCACATGAACAGTGTTCTCTGAAAGTTATTGATATCTAGTTGGATGGCCAGATAAACACTGCTTCAGTTTCCAAACCTCACCTTTGGGGTACCTCAGAAACTCCATGTATACAGTATGTTAAATTTCACCAACATCTCACTTAATTAGCTAACTTAGTTAAATAACTCGATGAGGTATAGATTAGCCAAAGGTGGTGTATTAGCGGATGAATCAGCAAATACTTGGGCACGATGGATGGTCGCTGTAAATACTGGGGTGATTTTTGCAGAGATTCCGAAATGGCTAAGCTGACACACTTTGACAGGCATAACATCACGGTGTTATACCAACATGAAGATTTGAACATAATTTTCACTTTCTGCCTAAAATGTGCACAGTCCTGTATGCCAGAAAGAAACGTCGAGAATGTTTACTAAGTTTCTAATCAGTAGAAATAACACAGTCTGTCTCTTGCTAGAATTCTGCTATCTGGCGTCTTGTGGCCTGCTGTCCATTTTCCCGTCTTTAATCTACACAAGCAGAGAGAGAGAGAAAACACTTTGTAAGATAGCAGCGGACAGCACAGTGCCGCTGGCCGGATTAGACAGCGAGTCTGCTCAAGGTCCGCAGCGCGGAGGACAGTTTGGAGAAGATGCTGGTTGTGTTTTATTGCCTTTCCAGCCTGTAAGAGGAACGTTTTGAGTCATCCCTGGTGGGGACGGAACTTGGGAGCAAACGTGCTTCTCCAGAAACCTCCTTCCAACATGAGACGCCTACGATTTCCAGTGGCAATAAATCAGAATGTAATGCGTTTTATTTGAGATTCGAAATAGGAGTGTTACTGTGTAAGTGGCTTGTTTCAGCTCGCTGGTCTCTGTGACCTTAACCCGGGCCGTCCCGTGTAATGAGGTGCCGATTATCTCGACTGGAGTCAGACTTGGGTTTCGCCACCGTGCCGACTCCTGACGGAGGTGCCAGACCGCAGGGACAGCCTGGGGCGCAGATGGATGGACGGCGTCTCTCATAAAAACGCTCATAATCGCACTTTCCTGTGGTGGTGCCCGTCATTGAAAAAGGAAGGTCGACTGGATTCGATTATTCCCCCCCCGTCGCCACGGGTCACTGGGCAGAAATGCATGCAGCGGTGCGCCGATGAGACAGTTCCCGTTGCTGTCTGCCGAAAGTGCCCCCACTGGAACCGACAGTTTTGGCAGCGCGGGACGCCCATAGATAGCAAAGCCAGAGAACATGTGACCAGGGTCCTGCTGTAGACATCTTGGACTAAATGACTTTACCCCAGTAGGAGGGCAGATACCTTTAGGTACCCTAATCACATCCCCTACTGACTGGCTGGCAGAGGAGGGGGGTGGGGGCTGGATTCTGGCCTTACCTCCAGAACCACAAATATTGGCTGTAGGTCTGTGCCAGTGTTTCCCAATTGGTCCTTGCAGACCCACAGTCAGTGCATTTTTTTGCTACCGGGAGTTGGGAGGGAGCAAAAACCTGGACCGACTATACGTCCCTGAGGATCGGGTTAGGAAACACTGGTCTATGCAGTTGTCTTCCCCACTCCCACTGTTTTATCTTCACTATTTTTTTATATTTATAGACAGAATCTGACTCTCCTGCTCTTCACAATCCCTTTAGAAGCAACAGAATAAGTTCATTACACATTGTGTAACTGGCTTAAATAATATACGGCATGTGTGGCAATAGAGCTTTCGCAGCCTTGAATAGCCTGCATAAGCTTTTGTCGCGTTGTTGGTTTTTGAATTGAACGTACTTTCTATACAGATCTGTGATAATCCTGTCGTCTAACCTCATAATCGCATCTTCATGCATCTGAATAATTTTCCCCTCACTTGCAAAAAAAAATAAATAAATCATTTCCACATTAGATGCGCTTTTCAGTTTTTTTGCAATTTTGACAGTTATATACTATATAACTGCGTAATCGATGAGAGAAAAGCTCCTTTGGAGTTTTTAGTTTCGGGTTACAAACACGTTTTTAGTCAGGGGCTGTTTTTTTTTTATCTTGAAATCTCGTTACATGCGGCTGATGTGGCACTGCCGCATTTTTTTGTTTACGCGTCTTACTGCGCGTGCTGCAGTTTTTCTGCACGGAGAGCCATAACGCGGCGACATTCTCCCGCCATTCCCGCTACGGAAGGGCTGGTTTTAAGAAACTTTCGCTGCCGACGGGCTGGCGGTGAGGCCTTCGACCTTCCGCTCCCGACATAAAGATCTGTTTGTCTCCATTTTGCCCGGGTTAACATGAGGCTGCTTTTTGCAAAACAAAGTTTTGGGGGGGTGGGCAAATATCGACAACATCATGCAGCATCGCATTATCTCCCTTACATTTGTCAGGCTCCCAAAGAATGTTCTGGATAGTGTATCAAATGCATGTTTCACACAGAATACTGATCTTGCTCAGAAATCAGACTGGCACTGTCTAAGAGCTATAAATTTTAGGCCCACTCAGGCATAGTGCGCCTTTCAGAGTGTTCACCATTCAAGGCCTCCCAACTTATGTGCTAATAGTGGAGTCTTCAGTTTCATTGACGTGGTAAAGTTACACCACGTCAGTGTCTGACTCAGGAAAAAGTCGTTCCCCTGACTCCCCGTGACCTTTCCTGTTTTTCTTTCACCCCCCCACCTGAACCCCCTTCTCCGTCAAGAATGTGTAAGCGTGAGTTATTCAAAGACGCTCTTACACCAGGACTGAGCTACTGACAGCTATAGAGTAGATGTTGTTCTTTTTCGTCAGACGCGTCACTCGACAGTGCTGTGGGAAAGGGGAAAAAAAAAAAGCAGTTTCCGTTTGTTTTTTAGCGCTCGTCGAACTTCCCCGCGACTGACGCTGAGGCTTTTCTGCGTGGAAGGGATTTTCTCAGTACCTCAGTGAACCTCATACAGTCGCAGGTCCCACAGCTAAAATCGGAAGCCGTTTATGATACCAATCTGAACACAAAACTCTATTTTAAATCACACAAGTAGTTTGTCACTTGTGATGACTACGCGAAGCTCATGAGTACCTATATTGTGACCAAATCCCCTATGTTACATTTGAGGTTGTTATCTTTGGCTGGCACTGGTGGCATGGTGGAAGTAAACGGTAGACGGGTAACTCTGTATCCTACATTCCTTGTGAAAACAGTAATTTTATTACAGTAGCATCCATCTACTTTTCAGCCATCCATCCTGGTCATAGATGCGAGGGGCCTGGGGTCTATCCCACACAGCCTATAGGTCAGGGCGCCCTCTGGCTGACCTGCCAGGCCATCGCAGGGCACATACCATGAGGAATTTAAGATAAGATAAGATTTACGTTATCGGTCCCTGGGGGAATTTTTGTTGCCTACGACAGCAATTTACATAAAGTGCAGAGATACTAGCATATGGTGTAAAGCGGGTCGACGTGCGAAGACGGTAGCCAATTAGTCTGACTGCATGTCTCCAGAACACAGTGGGACACTGGCGTACCCAAAGGTAATCCACACAGCACAGGGAGAATGTGCAGACTCCACACATCTGAATCCCTGTCCCTGGAGGTGTGAGGTAAATGCGCTACCCACCGTGCCTGTTTCCTTAATGAAGTCTGTGTTATTAAGGCATATCATCCAGTGTTTGTTGCGTGGTGTCAACTGTCAGTGATAAAATAATAAATGAGATGGATAATGAGCTAGTCAGTCAGCTGGGGTAGCGTTTTGTTCTTTGGGGCATTTAAATGAATTTTCCCTTTGTTGCTTTCTTGTCTCCCAGTTGGTTTTTGATGGCGTGGTTTGCCTTCAGTTGACTGGGCCACCAGTCTTGAAGTTAACTCTCCAGAATCACCTGTCATCTTAACATTCTAAGGTTTTGGATGTGGCTAGGAGAGCAGGGAAAGTTCTGGAGCTGATAATGAGCAGGTACACCAGAGGGTCCCTATGATGTTTCCTGCTCAAAGGAGGAGGTGATGAGATAGTGGTGTGACCGGGTTGTTCCAGTCCAACATGATGTCGAGGTGTCCATGATAGCCGCTCTCCTAACTGTGATGCCTTTATATTTCTGTTGTGTTTATGTCACTCTTGACTCTCGTCCTCAACCTCAGCACGAATCTGATGTGTAATGAATGGCATGACGTGTTACGAATGGTGTGATGTGTAACAAATGGTGTGATGTGTAATGAATGGCATGATGTGCAATGAATGATGTGATGTGTAATGAATGGCATGATGTGTGATGAATGGCATGATGTGTAATGAATGGTGTGATGTGCAATGAATGGCATGATGTGTAACGAATGGTGTGATGTGTAATGAATGGCATGATGTGTAATGAATGATGTGATGTGTAATGAATGGCATGATGTGTAATGAATGGTGTGATGTGTAATGAATGGCATGATGTGTAATGAACTAACCATGATGTTGGCTCTGCAGCTGGAAGGAAGTGTACAGCGCTATTGTGGCTGATGTATTCTTTCTATCTGATATGTGGCAGTGTTTCTAAGAAATTGATCTTTTTTCAAATTGTTTTATATTCACATGGTTTCAATGGGCTGGAACATTTCAAAATCATTTGGGCATTTTTGCCTCGTGAAACAGGTGACTGGTGAATCAAGCTGTAGAAGGTACAAGTGGATTGTTAGTGGGGGGACTTGTGACATACAAGGGTCATTTTTTGGTTATTGACAGCATATGCTGTATAAACACATTCCTGGGGGGGGGGGGGGGGCGAAGGCACAGAG
>JAODLC010001150.1:0-10158 GCA_026781145.1 Hippopotamyrus pictus | reverse complement strand
GGAATAGTCTTCCTGCTAGTGTAGCGGAAGCTAAAACCCTGGGTTCCTTTAAATCAGAGCTAGATAAAATTTTAATAACTCTGAGCTATTAGTTAAGTTCTCCCCAAACGAGCTTGAATGGCTGAATGGCCTCCTCTCGTTTGTGAATTTCTTATGTTCTTAAGAAATCACTATGGTCCCTGAATATGCGCTTTCTTCTAATTTTTCCATAAGTTATGTCTTCCAATACTGCAAGAGCTGCCATGGTAGTTGTAATAGTTCAGTCATTTTCTGCACCGTTTTATTGTTACAAAATAATTAAAAGCGAGTGCCGTACATTTGTAAACAACGTACAATTAATGTCGGTGTATTGGATAAAGTCAGCTTCATGATTCTGAGTTTAAAAAGCGAAACCATAGTAGCAATGACTTGCCACTGGGTGCCGTCCATTTACAAAACCGAGCAGAAACGTGTGTACACTGTCTGGAGCTGCCCTGAAAATGTGCATAGCGGTATGCCAAGTTTCGTTTTAATACATCTCGAGGTGAGCGTGGAAACAAATGTACACATTCTCATGCGTATCCCTGGGCATGACTAAGGATATGGAGGATGTGTAACACAACATACACCAGGAGAGGGTGAAAAGGTGAAGGGATAACAAGGACAGGGACAAATACATAGGAAAGAGACACAGAGGGAACGGGCCAAATAGGTGTGGGACAGATCAAAGGGACAAAAACTGAGGCGTGAAGAGGGACAACAGGAGGGGGGCATTCAGGGAGCTTTCTTGATCCCAGGAAGCTAGGCGTAGACCCTGGGAAGCTGGGTGGTAATCTTGGGCCATAGGTTCTCCCAAGTCCCTTCCCCTGGGGGGTGGAGCTCCTCCAGCTGGCAGGCCTAGTGAGTCTTGGAGGGTAAGCAGAGCTGGTGGGCCTGGAGGGTGTCAAGAGGACTACAGGACAAGGGGACAAGCGGGACAAGAGGATGAAGAGGGGACTGCAGGGCAGGAAGAGGAGGATGAGGGACCTGTAAGACTGGAGCAAGGAGAGGTACAGGAATAGGAGCAGGATGGTGTCAGGGTTGCCTTCCACCAGCCCACAACAGGGGAGATGTCTGAGTGGACATCTCTGGGCAGACTGGATTTTGAGAAGCGAACCTGAATACTGTGTCCCCCTCCAGGTCGGTGTCTGCATGGGGAAACAGTAGAACTTAGAATGGAACCCCTGCGCCTTGCCCCAAGTCCTCTAGTTGTGCCTTGTCCAGATGTCGGTTCTGGGTGGGCAGCGACAACATGAGGTGAGACGACGAGGCTGACGCCTGGGAGCCAACAGTAGGAGACGACGAGGTGGGCGCCAATAAGACCTCAAAGGACAGCGACGCAGGTGCCAGCTGGACACCTGGAGATGGGCAGGACGAATCCGGGACACCTGGAGATGGGCAGGATGAAGTCGCCCACTCTGACCCGGGAGCAGGGCATGGGCTGAGTGGCCTCTCCTGGTCCAGAAGTCTAAAATTTCAGCAATAATGTGGGAGGGTCTAGGAGAGAGAGCCAAGGCCAAGACAGGCTCTATAGTTTAGGCGGGGATCTCACTAGGGTCAGACATGGGAGCAGCGATGGCTGGCTCTCCTGGATAGGATGCTGCAGGTGTGGCAGCAGAGGCAGTCAGCTGTGGGGAGCCAGTGGGAGGACTGGTTTCCGCTGTGTCAAGAGCCTGGACAGAGTGGCATTTTCTGGGTCAGAAGCTGCAGTGTGAAAGGGGTTTGACTCGGGCATGGGCGCAGTCCACTTCCTGCGGCAGGAGCTGGTGGAAAGCTTCGAGGAGTTTGCAGTTGCTTCTGTTGGGAGCGACAGGTCCTAGAGAAGTGGCATGCTGTCCTACTCCTCATGACAAAGAGGCAGGCTGCCCCGTGACAAATAGTGTGGAGTCAGTGGGTTCATTGTCTGCAGCAGACTCCACTTCTGTGGGGATCAGCATACCCATGTCGTTCCAGATGACCCTAAAGTCTTCAGAGATCAGCGTCACTTAACTGACTCCAGGGACAGGAAGGGCCGATAGGCAGGGCATGACAGTTATCACATAGGCCTATGTAATGAGTCTTTCATTGAGTGCTTTTTTTCCCCCCCTTACTTTTGCTTTAATCAATACAGCACAACTGTTAAGCCTATGCTTACTGGTTCTGTCATGATTCCAAACAACATTTTTGGAAAATGCATGCAAATACATGAGATGTGCCTTAACTTTCTATAACTGGTAAGCGTGCAAGTGTGGCAGATGATCTAAAATCCTTTATTACTTGAACAGTTTAGCAACTTTATACAGTGGTGCCTGCAGTTCACAAACGCTGTGGCCTATGAACAATTTGGTTTGCAACCAAAAATTTTGTGGGAGGGAAAAAAAAAAAAAAAACACACACATTGGTAATACGCATTGGTTTGTGTATAAAACTTGGTTAACGAACAGATTCCTCAACCAGATTCCTTTTTGTACACTATTGTAGCACCAGCAGGGTGCATGTCCCAGCCTGCCCTGCGTAGAATTGTAAGTAGAAGGACCACAACAGGCACCCAATGAGCACCAAACCCAAATACACAGATGGGAAACACAAGGTTGTCAGATGCCAAACTGCAAGATGTGCACACAGTGGGAGATTTATACACGTTAAATACATGCGAGGATCGGACCGGGTATACACATGACACGGACAAACACACGCGCGACAATAGGGAAGTGTGTGACCTTGGGGTGCTAGGTCACTAAGTGTAGGTAGGAGACCAGACTACACCACCTAAGGCCCTGAACCTTAAGATGTAGGATTACCGTTACCCTCAGGATTTTCTCAGACATAGCTATGTCACATAAACGACAGACTCATATCCCAGTAACTGGACAATATTTATTAATCCAATTAAAGCCTTTAAAAGCAATATAAATAGCACAAGTTCACAAAGCAATATCAAAACATGGCTAAAACCGCAGGTCGCAAGCCAGGAAGGGAAAGTTCAGTTACTGGCAGTCCAATTCTGCAAATTTAAGCCACTATGCATGCCAATGAGAGTAGTTTCCTAGAGGAAGAGGGGAAAGGAAGTTCACAGCAAACACACCAAGAGCTCAGATATTAAGGTTCACTGGCTCTACAGATGGAAAGAGAATAAAGGATAAATACCCTTGACTCACACACAAATTAGACCAGCCAGCACTCCTTAGTGTACTTAGTTAAAAAAAAAAAAAAAAAAACAGCATTAGTCATTGCCACTCACTCAAAAAAGGTCACAAATATACAAAAAAAGCCACATCACTTTATCACAAACAAAAAAGAAATAAAATAAATGTAAAGGCAAAACTGCAATGGCAACTCCTGCAAACATATGCACACCATAGCCATGATCCACAAGAATTTAAAATAATTATATGCACAATGTATACAAATTAGTAATAAATGCATCCTACCTGGGCTTCAGTATAAACCTAGACACATAACGTCAAAGAGTATCTAGAAAAGAACGCCTATATTTTTGTTGTGCGTGTGTTGTGCATGTTGTTAACCTAGTTATCAGTTTTAAACGCTTGACTTTAGTAGAAATTGCAATAAATGCTTAACATTAATTAATCATCTATTTTCCGTGACCGCTTTTCCTACTCAGGGCAACCCACAGAAGGGCACAATCACACACCTAGAGGCAATTTGGCAACTCCAACTCACCTTAGCCGCTTATAGCACATATCTGGACAGTGGGGGGAAACCCCACGACGACGCGAGGAGAAAATGCCATCTGTGCTAACCACTGCCCAACCGTGCCGAATGCAATTAAAATCTAGTTAATATGTAAGAAAATGTATTAAACTGATAATTAATAATTTTAAGCAGTTACTGCCTCGATTAATTGTTGTGATATCCTTTTTAACAAGAAATGTATTTTCACCCGATTTTAATAGCCAGTACTGTTTCAGGGTCCATCGCGGAGTAAATCTCGGAATGAAACATGAGTCCGATACGTGGCGTTATAACATACATTTATTTGCTTCACATGAAGCTTATATATTACTTCACTTTCGGTTATAAAATAAGACATTAATGAAAGTTCTCTAGTAAATACATTCAGAGGAATAATACACAGTGTACTTACTACTGAATACTAAAACGAAAGTTCAGTTAAGTTCATAATTATCAAAAATGAGTTAGACAAATACAACTGCTTAATCGATGTTATGAGTGAAGCGTTTCAAAGCCGAAATATAACATTAATGCTGATAAAATATTCAGCCTTAAGACTATCGAACCCACATTCAGTTTTTCTCCGATCACAACACTGGAGTATGAGGATCAGCAAACGCAATTACTACCCATTGAAAGTCCGCACCGATTGGAAGAATTGTGAAAAACTATTTATGCTATAAGTTAATACATCGATCTTTACACATTCAGCCGTAGTATATCGCAAACAGCAACAAATACAATGAAACAATGACTAAAGATGAAAAACAAATAAAACTGCATAAACTAATTAAAAAGGGAGGACGAGGAAGAAAATTGAGAGAAAGGGGAGAGTTTGAGTTGGTCTTACCAAAAAGAACCACCACGTTTTTCATGTTCGATTTTGACTGAAAGGCACTTGCTGGCAACAACTAAACGGTAAGTGAGAAGAGTAAATTACTTTATAAGGGACAAATACAAAGAGTAATGAGGGAGGGGAAGTGGTGTACGAGCTAGAAAGCATCCAAAGTATTGTAGTAAATGGCTCTGGGCGTGGTCACTCCCTGCAATGCTAATGGAGAACACCTGTGACTAGGATTGGGGTCGGGGGAAAGTTTTAAAGAGGACGCCTATATGGGGGAGCAAGAGAGGTTTTCCTTGCAAAAAAACTATGGGGCACTGGAGCAGCTATCAGCATGTGGGGAAAGAACCCGTGGCGTGTCCGTTGCCGGTGGTAGACCGGCAGTGGATGAAGATAGTTAGTGACAAGGGGGTAATGCTTTGAGAAGGATAGGAACTGTGGTTTAAAAGGCTGGCAGTGAGGTACAGCGGGTTGAAACAAGTCCCGTTGGTTGAGGAACCTCAACTTCCCTTCCCTGGAGAATGCGGGGAGGCCGGGTGTACTTCTTTCCAGGGGAGTAACTGCTTTTAATGTTGTGTTTTTTGGAATTAATGAGAGTATGGGTGTGTGTATGAATTTTATCCCCGGATTACGGTTGTGAGGTAGAAGGGTGGGGTTAGAAGGTGCATATGGAATAGTTTGTTTGCTGTGTGTAAGGGTTTGCACTAGCGTTGTGATTTAAGCTTGCTGTGCTGTACACTTGGATTTTGAGTGGAGTGGGGGAGCGGATTAAGGTTGTAACATTCCTGGTGAAATGTTTGCTAGCCCTCGGGAAGGGGCTGTAATCCGGGGAATATTTAATAAAGATTTTCTCATATTCTGGCATCCTTATTTGGTTGGGCCTCCCCAGCATTAATAAATTAAAAACGTGGTGGCAGCGAACTTTGGCAAGGTGCTCTGGCGAGCACACTTGTTACACTGGTGACAGTGGTGGGATACTGACAACTTTTTTTCGCCTGTATATGTTACAGCTTGAATTCTAATCACGACACAAAGTGAGCAGGCAGCGTTGGCATCCGCCAGCTCCGCATCAGAGCTCCGTCAACTTGGGCAGCGTGAGCTATCCAGCGCTCATGCCCTCAAAGCCAATTTTTACACCAGATACGTTCACTGGTGTAAACTGGAAATGGTCGGATTGGGTAGAACAATTTGAGATGGCTGCAGTGGTTAATGGGTGGGATGAAGTAGTCAAGTTAAAGTTTGTCTCTTTTACTTTCTGGTAAGGCACGAGAAGTCTATACCGGGCTGCCTCCACAGGCCTGCACTACCTATGGGGCTTTAAAGGGGGCTATGCAGGCATGCATGGAACCCGGTGGGTGTACTGATTGGTATCGTGCAGAATTTCCATCTCGCACTCGTTTACCTCAGGAATCAGCCAAAGAATTTGGCACGGCTTTGCGGAGGCTTGTTATGCAATTAAGCTTACCCACTGGTTGATTATGTTACTCAAGATATGTTGGCATGGGATCATTTTGTGGTTACTGTGGGGGCTGGAGACTTGTGTATTCAGCTGCGTAGTGCCAAACCCTCCACTTTGGAGGATGCCATCAGTCTTGCAACTAAAATCGAGTCTATCAGACCGTTGGAGGGACATGCTGGTCCCTTAGCGGCACAGGTACGTGGTATAAGTGGGTCAGGGTGGAATAAGGATCAGATAGAGACATTGTTTGGGGTGGTGAAGGGTTTGCGACAGGAGGTGCAGGACCTGCATGTAGAAGTGGTTACATTAAAGGCCAGTGAGAGTTCCCCTACTGTTCGTGGGAGCATATAGTAGCTCCTTTGCAGCCGTCCCGGGTAGCAGTCTCTGGGGCACCTCGGTTGGAGCGAATGGTGTGTTGGGAGTGTGGATGTGACAGGCACTTAAAGGATTGTCCCTATGTGTCTGGACATTTTTAAGGGCAGGCACAGTAGGTCGTGTGCCCGCCCTGAAGCATGAAGGCCCTGAGGTAGAAATCCCGCCAACGGTGAGTCTGTGTGGTCAAGGGCTGTATGTAGGTGCCCGGGTTAGGGGGGATTGAGGCATATTTATTGGTTGATACAGGGGCTCAGGTTTCAGTAGTGCCAAGGGGTTTTTGGAAGTCTGCCACAGGGGGGAGACAGGGGTTGGTGCCCTATGTTGGCGCCGTGGCTATAGTGAATGATGGAGAGTGTATCAACATCGGGCTCAAGACCAGAGGTCCCTGCTCCATGCAATGGATGCTGCGTGCGAGGACATCACAGGGGATCAGTGTAGGGGATGGTTGAGACATTTGTGCTATTTCTTCCCTCGCTGCCTCGCAAGGAAAAATATCCACTGCGATGTGGACGGAAATCTATGGCCATGCATTTTGGGGGCACTGACTATATGAGAAAGGAATTTAGTTTTGACACATGGGTAAACTGCTTTGGGAGAGAGATGAGCTTTTGCAGGTGATCCATGGTGTTGTACTGAACCATCCAGGTTATTTTGGCAAAAGCACTAAGTGAATGCAAATGAGCCAAAGCAATTGAGAAAGATCTTTGAAATTTTGATGGTACCGACTCTTTATATGGGAAAGGAATCTAGTTTTGAAGCATGTGTGAACAGTTTTAGGAAAGATATGAACTTTTGCTAGTGAGCTGTAATGTTGCGCAGAATTGTAAGACTGGCCAAATGATCTTGTAGTGTTAAGAATGTAATTTCTGTTTCAAGAAATGAGCCAAACCAATGGAGGAAAAACTGTAATATAATGAAAAAACTGTCATGTATAGCGAGCGACGAGCCGGTAAGGGAGGCGAGAGCAGCCAGGTCGAGAGAGGAACGGGGTTTATTAACGACGAACGGCAAGGACTGGTACTCACATACGACATTCGACAATGACAGATCTGGGGAAACTAACCGAGACGCAGACTAAATACAAAAGACAGAGCAAACGGAACAAGGCACTGGTGAGAACAATCTGGTAGGAACAGAAGGTAATGAGGTGGGCGTGGCACACAGGAGGATCGGACGGAGCTGGGCGTGACAAAAACAATGTTAACTATCGCTCCTATGCCGAAGATACCCAAATATACATTCGGTTATGCCTAACAACACTGCATGTATAGTCACTTTAGATAAGTGCTTCAACGAATTCAAGACCTGGATGGCTGAAAACTTTTTATCACTAAACACTCAGAAAACCGAGGTTCTGTTGTTTTGTGCCAAGTCCACGGATAGGAATGCTTTAATCTTTGCACACCACTCTTAAGGGCTGAACTTTTCCCTCAGCAGCTCAGCTCATAATCAAGATGCCATCTTAGATACAAACCTCTCATTCAAATTGAATGTGGATGCAGTATTGAAGGTATGCTTCCTACAGCTATGCAACATCACCAAAACGCAAAGATTCCTTACTGTTCAAGACGCAGAGAAATTGATACATGCATTTGTATACAGTAGTGCTCTGTTATGTGGGAGCACACACTGCACATTAAACACCTTGCAGCATATACAAAATGCAGCAGCTTTTTGCAAGCAAGCCCACTCTCTTCTGTTTTCATAATGTTAGCAAGCCTTGGACCTGCAGAGGTTTGTTTTCTCCTTACTTGAGAGTTTTTGGTTCCCATCCTCTGTTGTCATCTGGCTTTCTTTATTTAATTTATATCTTTCCTTTTCCCTGTTTTAGATTACTCTCTCTTGATGTTGTAATGTATCACAATAAACCTATGTAAAGTGCCTTGGGGCAAACAAAATGGTCACAGTACTGCATAACGCAAAACAGCAAAATGGCAATACAAGAACAACAAAATGACACAAAATCATGAAAGCTTGGTTAACTGATGTGCATGCTAACACAGTGATCACATACATATAAAGTTTTGAGTGTAAAATTATTAAAAAGTGAAACTACATAACCTATTTTGGTCTAGAATACTAAAGCAACTGAAAATTGTGCCGAATGACAGTTAAACAAAACCATTAGCATATATGTACTAAAACATTTGGACATTTGTATGAAGCAATGAGAAATTATATTTTCCTGTGCAGAAGTGACATTATGGTGTGGGGATTATGCTTTTTGTTTTGCAAATGTTCATTATTATTTGAGAAAGGCTCCAAGCAAAACGAGAAAAACTAATTCATCATGCCAGAAAACGGGATCACACCCTTGATGATTTTGAAAACAACCCAAACATAGAACATGGTGTGTTTACATAGTGAACCTAACTGGAATCCACAAAAACCTACTAATCTTGTATTTGGTCATTATCACAAACATCTGCTAAAAAATTAACTTTGCTGTCAGCCTCATGATCTCTTCACCCGTCGACCACCACAATATTTAATTTATTCAATTTGCGACAGATGATAATTTATTATTAAATTTGGCCATCAGATCGATTTTTCATTTTCCATAGAATAAAAAACAACGTAACGTTATTCCGCTAATAAGCTGGTAAATTGTTTCACTTCTAGGCGATATTAGACAAAATTATATCGGTTATGGACTGAATTTTTCAGGTATGCGGAAGGTTTGAACACAATAAGTCATCCCACTTTATGTTTTAACCCGCTTGATGTGTAAATTCTTAGCGACAAAACAAAATATGCATTAAAAACTTTTGAAATTTCTTGCGATCATTGTGTTATTGATACAAAGGGCATGCGTAATGAAATAATATCTGGGGAAAATCAATGTGGCATAGGTTTCTCCTTATTGCCAAGAGAAACTCTCTCCCGCACGTTCCCACCCAGAGATGCATTTCAATCGATAAAATGTATAATGTAAAAGTGGGTCACTGAGCTATGTTGCTTGCAGTGATCAAGCAGAGATGGGGTGGGCACCAGTGTTGGGGAGTAACGAGTTACATGTAACAGCGTTACATAATTTAATTACAAAAAAAATGTAATTGTAATCCGTTACAGTTACTAGAGAAAAAAGTGTAATTAAATTACAGTTACTTATGGAAATATTCATGATTACAATTTTAGTTACATCATAAGATTGCATGCAAAACCTTGCTAATATTAGAGGTTGACCGATATGGGTTTTTCAATGCCGATGCTGATATTTAGGACTGCTCAGGCAAGTTAATTAGCAGAATTGGCGCTGCAAATGTAGACTAGACAGCATAACCAATCAGAAGCATCGAATAGTTTCAAACTTTCGGCTGCGGAGGGAAATGGCTAAGGAGGATGTTTTGCATAAGAAAAACACGAAAAGTAATTAAAAAATACTGTTATTAAAGATATTAGCTAGAGTTCCTGTTGCAGGCAATGGTAGACAAGGAAAGGAATGCATTCCTTTGCAGGAAATATAAAAAACATTTCCAATACATCACGGAAAAAGGCACAAATTTAACTGTGCAATGCGGTGCGTCTTTACCGGCTGTAAAGATATTGTCGACATCTAAACAGTCCATGTCCAACCTAAGGAAACATCTAGAGGTAAGTGCAGCTTACTGTAACTCAGTGGTTCCCAAACTGGGGGGCGCAGAGGTATTACGGGGGGCGCACCAACGGGATAGCCTCAGGGGCATGTGCCACCCTAAAAAAATCTCTTCACAGCCCAGATAGCAAGCACAGTCGGCCCGATTTCGGCTGAATGTTGGCACTATCGGCTGAGGTCCGGGTCGGCTGAAGC
>JAODLC010001149.1:0-10160 GCA_026781145.1 Hippopotamyrus pictus | reverse complement strand
CCCTCCTTCTCTTGAGGAAGTAAATTTAAAAATAAATAAATAAATAAATACAAATAAAGTAGTCCTCCGCAGAGGGGGGGTGGTGGAGTAATTTTATTACTGGTGTTTTAATGAATATTGAAATGAATTAATGAATACTAAAATATATGGCATAAAAACGATTGTATAAAGGTTTTACGGTTTCAGTTAAGCACTTTATTTACTTTGAACATGCACAATTTTCACATTTTATTTTATCTTATTTTGAAATGCTGCCCTACTTTTAAATTGCCCTTTTAAATCTAGTAAATGAGAAAACATTATACATATCGGCACTCATACATATATATGTTCAGCTCTATGTCATCTGACAATAAATATTGTCAAAAAGTTTTTGAATTGTACTGAATGAATTTCATTCAACAGTCAGATATTGATTACATGCTGTCACGGTACGGAGCAGGTGGACGAGCAGGAAGGCGAGAGGAGTCGGGAAGACGGGTAAAACGGGGTTTAATAAGGGGAAACTGGGCAGAGGAGAACAGACGGGGAAGCACGATACACATAACATCAATGACAGGTCTGGGGGAAACTAACAGAGACGCGGACTAAATACAAAAGACAGAGCAAACCGAACAAGGCACAGGTGAGAACAATCAGGTAAAAACACGGGGTAACGAGGTGGGCGTGGCACACATGGGGATCGTACGGTGCCAGGCGTGACACATGCAATGTTGATACAACTAATAGGCTACTTAAATATATATTACGCTCAATAGTTAGACATTACGATCTTCCGGACTTTTGCTTCAAGAAATTTTCTCTAACTGATCCCTGCCTTAGGCGAACTACATTAGTTCTGACTGGATCTCGTCTCTGGCAAACATTTTTGTCTTGTTTTTATTCGTTGACGAAAGTGTAGGAATTATTAGCTCAGGTGATTTTTAATATCTCCACCAATATGTTTTTAAATTAATAAAATTTTAATTATTATTTAATGCTGATTATTAACCGGTTGTTATGCTGAATGGTCAGCTCCTCCAAACTCAGTTGCGGTATCCCCGTGAGTCTGTTAATATGAGACTTAAATGGGATTCACTAATTACCAGTATCGCTTAGTAACCTGGGTTAGAAGGCTTGTCCAGCGAGCTGCATCACCAGGTAATGTAAATGATTGGTAGCGAAGCTCCCCTCATAGCCGATGAGAGAGAGTCTCACGATATGTGACCTGGAGAAATTACACAGGCTCACAAGATTTCTGGGGTTCTTTTATTCCTGAGAATATTTACAGAAAAGTAAAACAAACTGTACAAAATATAAAAGGTAGTCAATTTTGTTCACAAAAATTCCAAATAACTCTAATATCCCTGTCTATTCTGTTAGCAGATTAACAGAAGACCGATATTCCAAAATTTAAAGAAAATAAAATCTTTCCAAAACTACAACCAATAGTATACAGTAATGGTTCTGTTTCAGAGGGGATTAAACAGAAATAAAACACATTAGTTTTTTACATAAAGCAAAACTAGCTACTTTAAAACCCCCCACAATGTTGAAACAAAACTCACCCTTCAGCCCACGAGATCGCACACGTTAGCTCACTAAGGCGGGAGATTTAGCACAATCCCTCGATCCTCCCAATGTAATACCTGAATCTGATAGAGACATGTACATTTAACTTATGTACTTAAATTTATTAACAAGTCATACAAGTTAACAAAGTCAATCTACATGCCTACATATCTCCCACATCCCACCCCGACAAAGCAGAAATACAACGCTGTAAGTTTCTATTGTAAACCACGATACCAAATAATAGGTACAACACACATAATAAAAAAATACAATTTACCTGCAGAAAACAACCTCAGCAGCCTCCACAATACCGTGGCATTTCCCCGCACTTGTTCACCAGCCTGAAACGCGCCTTGCTCATGCGCAAAAGCACTCAGAGGACGTCAAGTTCATGGTCACGCGCTGTCATCGTTAAAGGAACAGAGACCCTTTTTTGCTTTATCTAATACAGCACCTGGCTACATTTTCCCCTGCCATAATCAACGTCCTCAATGACTTAACACAAATTTTTTACTTCTTTGACAGCTTCTCTAAAGAACACGGTGCCCAGACTTGTTAGTACTTGCGAGAAAACTTCTGGACTAAGAGAGACTGCATTAACTACAGATTTTAGTTCATGGAATGGATTTGAATGCACACCAGCATTAGTCCTTTGGCTTCGCCTTGGGGCTGGCACATGTACTCTATATACCGAAATGGAGTCAGTGGGGTGAACACAATCAGCCGCGAGTGTCAACTCAACTTCACCAACACTTGTACTCTCCTACCCAATCACTGATTCATCTACCACAGATACAGGCTCAGAGTCCATCTAAGGAGTGCTAACTTTAGGATAGCTAAGCTCCTCGAGTACTACACACTCCGCGTCAACAGTATCAGGGGACTCTGGTTCTTCTTCTGCAGAAGATGCAGCTGCAGCCGGATCCCTTCTCCTAACTGCTGGGATGGGACTAAATGAAACACAGGGGCGTAGATCAGCTCTATGTACCCGTTTCACAGGACCCCCTTGACAGGGTTGCACAGTGTGAGTAGTACCCTGCACCTCGACCACCTGCTACACTGTTGAATCCCAAGAATCCTGAATTTTGTTCTGACCCGCGGGTCTGTTTCTCAAGTATACTAACTGACCCACTTCAACTGGAGGACAATACACTTTATCCTGGTAAGTTGAGAGTCTGTCAGATGCTTTTAATTTTGTGTACTCTCTGGCCTTTTCATGTGCTTGTCGTTCCTGATGCAGAGCCAGCCAATCATGTTTCCCGTCAAATTCCTGCTTCCTGCCCAGCAATGCATCAACAGGTAAGTGGGGATGAACACCAAATAAAAGGTAGTATGGTGAGTAGCCAGTAGTGGCATGGGGTGTCACATTATATGCATACACTAGCTCTGCAAGATGCTTGGGCCACCTTCTTTTTTTCTCAGGGGGAAGGGTACGCAAAAGATCATGGAGTGTTCTGTTGAAGCGCTCACACTGTGCATTACCCTCAGGGTGATGAGGCATAGTGCAAGTTTTCTTCACCCCATAGAATTTGCACAGCTCTGCAACCACTACACTCTCAACATTCCTCCCTAGGTCAGAATGTAACCTTTCTGGGACCCCATACTTCATAAACCACTCCTTCAGTAAAATTTTGGCGGTGGTGTCTGCCTGCTGATCTCTAGTGGGGAAAGCTTGAGTGAATTTTGTGAAGACATCGGTCACCACCAGAACATTCTCTTCGCTGGTTCGAGGACAGTGAAGTCCACAGCTACCACCTCTAGTGGTCTTGAGGCGATAAAGGCTTTCCTAGGTGGATGAATTATGGGCTGTGGCATTTTGGTCAGAACACACTCTAAAAGGTGCTGGGTTAAAAAATAACCCAACCTTAACCCAGCCGCTGGGTAACTATGGGACAGAACACGCGTTGGGTTGTTTTGACCCAAGTGCTGGGTTAAACCATTTAACCCAGAATGCTGGGTTGTTTATTTGACCCAACCAGTGGGCCAGGTTAACGGTGTTGCTGGGTTAAATATTGCCCAAACATTGGGTTATTTGGTGTTTCATTGCCTTGCTACCTTTATTTTTACCAATAAGAATAAATCACAAAGGAATGTAAAATAATTTTCCTGTAATACAATTACACAACACAAAAAAATGCAACTTTTTAATATCAATTTAATGAGTTTGTCACATTTCAGCCTGTTCAGACTGTAAAACAAGAGTTTCTGAAGATCAATGCAACGTACTTTACATAAAACTGTAAACATTTAAACCGCTACAGACTGGAAAACAATGCAACATACTTTACATAAAACTGTAAACACATTTAAACTGCTACAGACTGGAAAACAATGCAACGTACTTTACATAAAACTGTAAAACAGTTTCTGTAGATGAATGCAACATACTTTACATAAAATTGAAAATACATTTAAACCGCTACAGACTGGAAAACAACAGACAAAACGTGACTATTTTACAAGTGGCCAGAAAAAACTGATGCCTTCAAAAACTTAACACATGAAGACTCATGTCCATCGATCCCATATACAGCATGCTGGAGAAATTCCCATGTAGGCAGACACTGCTTGGTGTAGTTCACATCCAGCACAAAGAAGGACTTGAAGCACAGGTCAACAGCCTCAAGTAATGATTCAGTTTCAACTGCATGGCCTGAAATAATGGCAAATGTCTGGGATGTCATGGTTTGCTTTTCAAGGCACAAAATGTGCAGGAATACGTCACTGGTCTCTGCATTTTCCAAGTATTCCACCATGTTGGTCCCCACCTGTTAATTATGACAATTAGTCTTGCAACATAACCAACATTTAAGTTAAGTGTATTTTATGAACATAAACACAGGCTTGATGAAAATTTTAAACCACTTTTAGACTTTACATCTAAACTCTTCATATATATTTTTTTCTGTTGTAGTAGGTCAGTAGGAAATAGTTTACATTTACAAACATTCATTGTGCCATTAATTGTTATAATCCTGTTGAGATTTTTGTTTGCACGCGGAGTCTGACAACAGCCAGTGCTCCACACAGAGATCTGATCTCATCCTCATCCAGTCTGTCTGGAATAACATGAAGAAACAGAACAAATTAAGACAGACTAAATCCAGAAGAACTGTGGCTCCAAGATGCTTGAAAAAAAAAAAACCTACCTGCAAAGCTACATTTGGTGTGACCATCCTTTGTGTCTAAAGCAGCTTTTGCCCTAGGTGCACTTGCGGATAGTTTTTCAGGTAGCTTTGCAGGTAGGTCTCTTGAAGCATCTTGGAGACGTTGCCACAGTGCTTCTCGATTTAGTCTCAATTTGTTGTTTCCTCATGTCATTCCAGACAGACTGGATGATGAGATCATATCTCTGTGTGTTGTCTGAAAATAATTGACTTAAAACCATTTTTTCCTGGAGAAAATACTAGTGTTCTAATAATTTTGGCCACCACTGTGTTTAGGGTAAAGAGCTAGAGATTGCACTGTGTCAGTGTATGTCTACACACACACACACACACACACACACACACATCTCATAAATGCGGTATTAGCTGCTAAAACATCTCTCGCATGTAGTACATACACGGCACCGCCATTTTGCATATTTCGCTGTTCACCGATAATTAAACTCAAAAACTTCATTTAACACACTGATAACTCGAACGAAGAGTTTGTCATAACATCAGATTGAATACTTTCACGTATTTGATTGTTTAAACATGAAGTAAAGACTTATGATACATACTATAACATGAAATGAACAGAGATCGTACCTCTCTGCACTAAAAGCATCGCCGGATGAGCCTTGATTGCACAACAATTTTCTTCGCTCACCTACGTATGACGTCAGCCGACGTGCGTACTGTGATTAATACATTTAATACGAGCTCACAATCTTTTAATCCCAGTTCCGAGTGATGTGACATGCACTATGTCAGCACCTACGGGTGCGGTGTTTATGCAAGTGGTACACAGTGAAAAAAAGACTTTAGGGCAATATAACGTTGCAAACAAATTAATAATAATGTAATAATAATAAATGCGCTCAGGTAGTTTGGGGTGACTTGCCTGGAACGCCACAAAGTCGTAAATCGTGATTTGAAGTCGTGATTTACCAGCTTAAAAACCTGCCTGGAACGCGGCATTAGGTCTAGCAACTCCCTGGTTTGAGACCGCCTTATACAGATATACTTTTTATGAATGTGGATGTAAACGGAACGTCATTATAAAACAAAACAACTTTAAGTAACAAATACATACCAGTAATATCGTGGCGTAGTTATTAAGGTGCCATAGCATTTCAGATAATGCAACTAACTTAACGTTACCTGAGGAAAAAAGAGCGCGAAAATGCTCAACATGAAAATGATAGATCTATGGTCAGATTCGGCATGTCCCGGACATTTACTTGAAAACAATATGCCCTTAAAATATCAATTTTAATACGAAATGACCGAATTCTGACAAAATATTACAAAGACATGGTATGCAGACAATAACTGACCTTACACCCGTATTTCTGACCTAACGTTAGCTCATAACGTTTCCATGAGGCATTAAAATAAGGGACATATGTAATGTTATATAGAAATTAAACTTTGCTTGTGTGCGCACACACACACACATACATATCTTTTATTTAAGAATAAAGCTATTGTTGAGGCCTTTTTTGTCAAAAAAGTACCTCATAGGCTGCTTAACGTTATCGTTAATCCTTCACAGAAAATAAACGCTAACCCTGCACGGCGACAGATCAAATAAACTACTACATCAGTGAAATCAGTGTGCTCTTACCACAACTTATTAAAAATAAAGATAACTAAGCATTTAATAATAAAAACTTACCAAATAATCCTGCTGCTGCGACGTGCGTGACCATCTGTCGACCAGACGAAAGAAGAATCCAGAAAGTTCGATGAATGGAAAAATTAAACAAACCGGTTGGGTCAAAATAACCCAACCCAGGTGTTCAGTGGTGAACCGCCCATTTGACCCAGCATGAACAACCCAACTGTGTGTTTACAGTACCTCAAACAACCCAGAATTTTGACCCAGCACAATTAACCCAGCAATGTGTTTACAGAAATAACCCAGCACTTTTTAGAGTGCACAACGATGGCATTGTTTAACCCAGCATTCTACGTCTTCATACATCCCCACCCAGAAACACCTCTGCCTTAATAGGTTCAAGGTCCGCTCTATTCCCTGATGTCCCATGTCATCATGGACACTCCGGAGCACTTTCTCCTTCATACAAGATGGCAAAAGCAACTGGCAACTCTCGCCCCCTTGTGGATCATTAACCATTCAGTACAATAAGCCTTCCTTCTCCCTAATCTTCTCCCACTGTTTCAACAGGGACAACACTGACCTTGACAAACTAGATCTTTCAGTGGCATTGGGTTTTTTTTCTTATCCCAGAACCTCCTGAAACCATTGATAATGGGATCCAGCTCTTGGAATGTAATCAACTCATCCCTAGTGTAACTAGGAAGGGTTTGCGTGTTTCCTTGAGGGTTGCCATTTGAATTTTCCTTAGCCTCAATTGCCCAGATCTGCCTGACACTGCAGCACCTAACACCAGCCTCTACTAAATCTGGCCCCAGAACAGTCCCTCTATTCACCAGGTTGTAGATGGCCACACAGTCATCCAGCTCAGCATCTTCTGCACTAACATCAGGCTCCCCTGCCAACGGCTGCCTAGAGAGGGCATCAGCAGCTTTATTGTGCAGTCCCGGCCAGTACTTTACTTCAAAGTCGAAAACGGCCAACTGCGCCACCCACCGCTGTTCCACAGCACCGATCTTGGCAGACAAAGTGGGTTGTTATCGGTGAAGACAACAAACTTGGAGCCCAACAAATAATCTCTAAACTTCTCAGAAACAGCAAATTTCAAGGCCAATAACTCAAGCTTCATGCTAATGTAATTGCGATAGTTTTTTTCTGCATTGCGTAACCTCCTGCTCGCATATGCTATAATTCTTTTCCTGCCACCCTGATTTTGTGAGAGAATAGCACCCAAGCCTTCATTACTGGCATCAGTTTCGACTATGAATGGGAGTGAAAAGTCTGCAAAGCCCAAAACTGGCTCCGTAGTCAGTTTTTCCTTTAATATATCAAAAGATCTCTGGCATTCAGGAGTCCATAAAGACGGAAACTGACCACTACTCCTTTTCCGACTTCCCTCATAGAGACAGGAGTTCACTAGATCATGGAGAGGACCTGCAATTTTTGAGAAGCCTTCGATAAACCTTCTGTAATAACTACATAGACCTAGAAAAGATCTCAAACTCTTGACAGACTCAGGAATGCCCCACTGTTGGACTGCTGCAATTTTGGTCGGGTCAGTCCTTATGCCCTGTGCCGATATCTGATGCCCTAAAAACTGGACCTCTTGCTGCAGAAACTGGCACTTGTCAGGTCTGATTTTCAACCCAGTCTCTTTCAGCCGCCTCAGTACTGCCTCTAACCTCTCTAGATGGTTTTGGAAAGTTGGTGAAAACACCAAAATGTCATCTAGGTACACCAGTATTATCTGAAAGATTAAATCATTCATGGTGGCTTGCATTAAACGCTGAAAGGTCGCTGGCCCATTACACACACCAAAAGGCATCCGAGAATACTCGAATAAGCCAAAAGGTGTGGTAAATGCAGTTTTATGGCGATCCCTTTCATGAACTGCCACTTGGTGGTACCCGCTGGCTAGGTCGATGGTTGAAAAGAACTTTGCACCCTGCAATGCGTCAAAGCTCTCATCGATTCTGGGCAAAGGAAATGAGTCACGTTTAGTTTTTGAGTTCAAACGCCTGTAGTCTACGCACAGGTGCAAAGTCCCGTCAGATTTCCTAACCAGAACAACCGGTGATGCATAAGAACTGGTGCTTTCTTGGATCACCCCTTTTCTTAGGAGTTTGCTGATATGCTCCTGAACTTCCCTGTATTGATTTGGGGGAATGCGGCGATATGGTTGGGTAACAGGGGTGTCATCTGTCAAATGGATCTCATGCCTTACTCTATCTGTGTACCCCAAGTCTTCATCCTCAAAAGTGAAAACCTCAGAATACTTTTCCAACAAAGACCCCAACTCTGCCTGTTGCTCAGACGTTCCACCCATTCGCAGTCTGCCCAACAAGGATGAAGTATCAGTTCCAGATACATTTCCATCTACACTGATCTGTTCAACACTGGCAGAAATCCTTTGAAACTTTACCTCGTAGGAACTGTTAACACAACTTGAATTAACCTGTGATAATGTACCAAGTTTTGTCCTGGGCCTGAGCCACAAATCTTCCTGAGAGAAATTCACCACCTGCACCAGAATCATCATAGTTTGAGAGGATACAAGAACAGGGACTACCACCAGCCCACCAGGTAAGTGAGAGTTTAGTGGTTCCACCAGCATATCTGTATTATCAACTGAAGCAAAAGACATTTTATCAGCAGTGTCTTTATGACTTGCCTGCTGAAACACTTCCCTCCAACTGGAATCTAATTTCCCACCCAATGTGGTGCTGAACTCCAAATTAACCAACTGTCGGCACCGACTAATAACATTCATGCTAATTAATCCTGGGACAGAGGTAGGAGTGCTCTGAGGCTCCCTGACAGCCAAAAAGCCACAGTTTGGTATATTCATACCCATTGCTTCAGCATCTACTTCAAGATACCCTAGGTAGGGGATATCCAACCCATTAGCAGCTGTAATTTTTAACCACCCTGATGTGGAAAGCATGCCTTCATCCTCGCCACACAGGTTTTCCCTGAAAAAGCCTTCAGATATGGTACTTACTTGGCTACCTGTATCCAGTAAGCATGACACAGTTACATCCTCAATTTTTAACTCTACCACAGGATATTTTCCTACCGCACGCTCTAGCAACTGACCACGACTAGTGTTCCTCTTATCTGAGCCAATAGTGCTCCCTTGCATGGCCTGGCTCACAGCAACCGAAGGTGCTCATTTCCCTGTTCAGTGGACTTCTGAAAGGTGGCACTATTTTTATTATAGCGTCTATCTGTACACTTTCTGGAAATATGTCCTACTCCATTACATTTAAAACATACAGGCTGCCCATCCTCAGTAAATTTAGGCTGTAAATTCACTACGAAGTGAATCATCTCTAATACCCTCCACAAACTGGTCCCAGAGAGCAAGCTTGGCATCAGGAACTATCTCTGGTGACAATTTCGTAACTGAATTCAATATTTTTGAAAGTGCATGAGAGTAGTCATGGAAATCTTCACCTTCAGCTTGTTTACGACTGTAAAATGTATGTAAGATTTGAGAGGCGCTACGTTTCTCTCTAAACCCTTCCCCCAAAAAGATAAAGAGCTCACCGGGCTCTCTAGACTCACCACCCAGTCGCAATCTCACCTTCTCTAAAGCAGGATCCCTAAGTAAGGACATAATAAAATCCACTTGGTCATCAATGGTTCTATCTCCTGCCCGCAAAACGTGTTGCACCTCCTCAACAAATTCATCTACAGTCCTTCTGTCTTTAATTAAATCACCGCTAAATGGTTGTACATGGCGCTCTCGGGGAACATATACCGTATTTTTCGGACCATAAGACGCACCGGACCATAAGACGCACCTAGTTTTAGAGGAGGGAAATGAAGAAAAA
>JAODLC010001148.1:0-10166 GCA_026781145.1 Hippopotamyrus pictus | reverse complement strand
GGGGGTGGGGGGGGGGGGGGGGGGGGGGGGGGATTAAGGAAAAAGCTTGGTGGTCTGGCGTCGGGAGGAGGGAAAAACACACCAAAGAGACTTTAGACCACAAAAGGGGGCACCAGGCTTTCAGGGAAATGCTGAAATAACTATCATGAAGCCCAGGTGAGCTGCATGGGCGAGCTCGTCACCTGATTGGCCCTCTGTCCCGCATGTGTGTAACTCACATTTTTTAGTAATCTGTACAAAGACAGCAATCTGCGGATGGAAAAGGCTACGCTTAGCCGTCGATAACGCTAATCTCCGCGGACCCGAGCCGGGCCGGGCCTCACAGGGCGGTGCCACTGGGGTCGGCGCCCCTCTGCTGAGTTAAGCTGCTTTCTGGCCCCCCAGGGAGGCTGGAGCGTCCCGCTGGAGTGGTCTGCGAGTCGAGAGAGATGGCGTGACCCGCATCGCATCGTGACAATTTAACAGCCCCCCCCCCCCGCCAATGCCTGAGGCATGTGCTAATTCCGGAACGCGCCACGATTTATCCATAAATTGAATTAGGCAAACGTGAAATGACAAGCTTCCCCCGCCTTCGATTTATTTTTGTTAACGTAGAAATAAACATCCCGGTTCCCAGACATCACACACACGCAACCAGCCCCACCCCAGCTGAGGGCAGGGCACCCGGACAGCAGTTAGGGGCGGAGTCTATAGTGGCACTTTGATTCTTTTGTTTACAGCGAGTTGCTTAGATGATGCTTTCACTCAAGCAGGCTTCTTTAAACAGCTGGATAATTTTCCTGGGGAGTTTGAAACTGAAGATCACCGCAGTGAAGGGTGGGGGTCCTCACAGAGTTAACCTCAGCTCAGGGCACATGGTCTTCAGCGTAGACAAGACCGCCTTTGTGCTGCAGTACGGTCACAGCGAAAAGGCCGCGGTCAGAGCCCAGAAATGCAGTTTCTTCATCAATTACCCGTTTCTGGGGTGAGTATGGGTTGGCAGCTGGGCCAGCATAAATGGACCGTGGGAGGGGGGTCGCTCCCCCCCAAAACAAAAAAAACCAGAGGAGGACAGAGGAGGCTCTCACTGCTTTCAGAGGCTGGATGAGCTGGCAGTTCCAGCGCCAGGACGTCTTGCCAAACGGCGACGGTTTTGGTAAACAGGGTTGGTCAGCTCCAGCCACGGGCGCTGGTCTGCAGCCGTCGGAGGGAACGCGGAGAAGCTGACCATGGCGTGTGAGTCAACTGACCGCGGGGGGGTGAGTCACCCAGGGGTGCCACGTGGAACTGCAGCGGTGACACCCAGCGGATTTTTCACTTCTCCTTTTATGTCCAAACATGTCACCTCGTGACTGACCCCCCCCCCCAGACGAGGTCACGCTGCTCCGCAGAGACAGGGAGGTATATAAGCGCCAAATGGTCGCCAAGCCACCCCAACATGGCCCCCGGGGTCACGCCCATCTCGGCAGGTCGCACAGCGTTGGCCCCCCCTCCCTGCTCCAGTGCTGGCCCTACATCTGGCTTCCATTCTGCGAAAGGGGGGCAGATACTGCCGAACCTCTGTGGGATGTTTGGGCGAAGATTACATCATAAACACTTTCACACATATCTCAAGTTCCAGAAACTTCTACTGTTTACATTTCGTCCTCGGCAGAGCTGTATAGTATATCAAAAGGACCACATGTTTTGCAGACGGTGCTCGGGACCGTGAAGCTAAAAGGCTAAGAAGGAGGGAGAGCAGTTGGCGAGATAAGGGGGGGGGGGGGGGGTGCAGATCGACGGCAGGCTCACTGGAAGCCACGCCCCGTAAACACCCCCCCTTCCTAAATGGCGCCCACCATGATTACACACTGTTTAAATACTGCCACTGCTTTCACATTCATTTCCTAATAAAGTTACTTAAGGCCACAAGTGGATTTTATCCAAAAACATTCTATCCAAACACCAGGCAGGGGCCAGTGAATTGTGTAGTGAGGTGCTTTTGAATTTTTTTTTTTTTACAGACAGCAGGAATAGCATCTGAGCTGATGTCATTAAATGCAGATGCAGATATAATCAGTGCCTTTGCAGTTACTGTACTAGGCTCAGTGCTTCAGTGGGTAGCCACTGAAGTCCCACAGCTGGTGCCGTGTGTGGAGTTTGCATGTTCTCCATGTTTGCGTATGCCCTGTGATGGAACTGGTATGCCTGTCGTGTGCCTCCCCACCCAGTGCCCTGCGCTTCCTGGCATGGATGCCAAGCTCAACGTATCAGTATTCTAGCTCTGGATCAGTATTATGGAAGACTGACGGATTTGTCTTTAAGCTGCAACACAGCAAGCTTCTCGTCATCCACTTAGTCAGGGGACTTGTTTTTTTCTCACATACTGGACCTGGCTCTTACCTCCACCTTGTAGATGTCGGTCTCAGAACCTCCACTTTGGCCGGGGAAATGCTTTCATTTAGGACATGAACTGTAATGCAAGAATCAAAACACGAATTCCCCGGTGCACAGATCTGCCCACAGCTCATAAAATGCGAAGATTGGACGGCCACAGTGCTGTCAGTGGTCCTCTACCTCTAAATCTTGCCTCTTATTGTACCCATGGCGCCAAAGGCCCCCAAAGCCCCAGAAGTTCAAACAGACATAGCTGGCCAGGGTGATGCCTGACTCTGCCAAAACGCTGTTACTCAGTGCCAAACAATGAATCGGCCTCCTCAGCCCTCAGCGGCACAGACACAAACACCAGAGAAATCACAAAAAGATGGAAACTTCCAACTACGAAAACATTTACTTAAAAGGAAGTTTCGACATCATCAGAAATGTATTGTTATGTCGCGCCAGATTAGAGAGTTATTCATAGTGCCAAGCAGAGTTTAACGCGCAGAGATAAATCAGCGGACAGACCTGGCTGCCGCTGTAGCCGTTAAATATTTAATGAAGGAAAATGTGGCAAAAAAAGGGGAAAATAGAAGCTGGGTTAGGAGGAAGGCTTTTTTCGGGACAGCAGGCCGGGCAGTTACCGTGGCTCATGCCGGAACGTTCCGGAAAAGGGGCATGCAGACAGAGCTAGCACCTCTCCTGTGGAAACACCCTCTACCCAGACTGAGGTTAGCGCCCAACCCTAACCCCCTCCACAGAGCAAACCATGCCTTCCCTGCCTGTAATGGAGAAACCACCATCACACAGTGTTTAAACCCCCCCCCCCCCCCCCCCCCCCCCCCGGAGCACTGCCCCATCTGACGGTATGATAGGTGGCAGATTCCTCACCCCCTCATCCACACACCCCAGTGTCGCCACATAAACAAACGATGTCCTTACTTAACGATTCAGCTCGTTATCTTCTGCATGCCTTCGCTGACTAGTTTTAATCAGCTGCTCGGCGCGTCTGTGGCTGTCTGCGTTTCTAGACTCACAGCCTCCTCTGCAGAGCCTGAACGGGAGACCCCACACTTTGTTCGTGGGTGTGCGCGTGTATGCCAGCGCCTTCACAGTACCGGAAACCGCATATCCAAAATCTAGCATAATTCAGGCAAATGCCTTAAGGTCAGTTCATTACCGCTGATGTTTTCATAAGCTAATCAGTCGGAAAATGGAAATATGCAAATACAGCTTCTGCGCGTCTCACCCTATTGTTGGGGTCTCCTTTGCCATCGATTCCCCTGGGAGATACGCGTTTGTGTCGAGTGAAAAAGAGTAACGGTCTAAATGTCACCATTATAAAGGGTTTCATAAACACAATAGCCAAAAGATGGCCTCTTCTAGTTAAAGTGTAATATGCACTAAAGCAGTTATGCTGTGGGGAATAATCGCCCCATGCAGATTAGGAGGGAACAATGTTCAGCATCCAGCCGGTTTGGTGTGTGGGGGGGGGGTGGGGTGAGTAGGGAGGCAGAACATGCGACGTGTCTAGTGTCTGAGGGCAAGGATCCACACAGCTGTTATCTGCTCATCTAAATGCCACATTTACAGCTAAATAAAGCCTGAAAGCCGCCTTCTCTGAGGAAAGACACAGGAGAGCACAGACAGACAGACACAGCAGAGCACAGACACACATAAGCACACAGACAGCAGAACACACAGACAGACAGACAGAGACACAACAGAACACAGACAGACACAGCAGAACACACAGACAGACACAGCAGAACACACAGAGAGACAGACAGATACAACAGAACACAGACAGACAGACAGACACAGCAGAGCACAGACACACATGAGCACACACACAGCAGAACACACAGACAGACAGACAGATACAACAGAACACAAACAGACAGACAGCAGAACACAGAGACAGACACAGCAGAACACAGACAGACATGAGCACACACACAGCAGAACACACAGACAGACAGACAGACACAGCAGAACACAGACAGACACAGCAGAACACAGATAGGCAGACAGACAGACAGACACACAGCAGATATAGCTGAGGACATGTCACACAGGAAGTGACACAGTACTGGGGAGGTCAGAGGTGAAAGGTCACACTCACCCAGTAGTCACAGGCCTCATTCTGCGCCTCTGGGTTCGTGTAGGTTGCTGTGTCCCCGTCTCACTGGGCCTGCTGCAGGTCCCGCCCAAGCACAGAGATTCAGGGGGTTACGGAGAGGAGGAGACGGGGCCCACCTGACCCCAGCTGGGGCCTTATAGCACCATCTGCACCATCAACAACCATGGGGGGTGCTGGGGGGGGGGCAGTGCACAGGCCTCTCCCCTGCCCGTATTACATATGGGCCCCTCCCCTTCCCTTTCCTCATCGTGGCAGCTTCTTTCTGTGCAAGGTGCCATGTCCCCCAAACCTGCGCAGAGTTCCCCAGTAATTCTGTAATGGCAGAGAATCTAGAGACTGGCGGGGGTGTTAGACCGGGAGTGGGGGGCTCTGACAGCGGCCTGGGTGGGCTGCCTCGTCTCCAGGATCCTTGCACGGGTCGCCTTATTCCCAGCCTATATACATATGACTCCTACACACTGCGCAAGCCGTCAGACTGCAACAAACCACCTGCAGCTCTTTCTATAATATGCATCTTAGACACACTGACTCATGAAGCAGGCACTGAACCACTAAACTCAAGCCCCAGGTGACTCAGAGAGCAAGAAAATGGATATGTATATATGTATATATGAAAGACTGTAGGACAACAAGATGCTTAATAATGTGAGACAATTAGGTGTGTCATGGTGAACCTCGGCTGATGGTTCCTGCTGGGGGTGGACACTGGACCGGGCCAGCGCAGATCTCAGGAACCCGTTCTGGATCAGATCCCGGGGCCAGTGAGGTCTCCGTGACACGGCTCGCCAGAGAACTCACAGTATAAGGTGACGTCTCTGACTACCCCCCCACAGCCAATACTCAAAAACAAAAGAAACTGTGTTGCATCTCAGGAATTTGCAGTGCTAGTGTGACAGATTTGAGGGGGGCGGGTTCCACGACAGAATAAGCCATGTAATCGGATAACTCTCGCAAAGCTCGGACCTGATGCTGCGAATTCCACGACTATCAATAACCCAGGTAGCTGCAGTAGTGTGCAGCCAGTGGGTTAATCCTGCTGTATGGCTGAACAGGCTGGAAGTGTACCGGGTTACAGTCGGATCTTAGCTTGTGGGAGTTTTACTTACGCAAAAATGTTCTAAGGGCAGAAGTAAAACTGATTAGTTTAGAGAGATAACCAATCAGATTGTAGAGGAGGGGTGTCCATGCAACTAGAGGAGGCAGGACCAAGACATCTGATTGGTTGGTTCTGCATCCTTTACAATCTGATTGGTTATTTCTCAGAACCAATCATTTTTCCTTCTGCTCTCAGAAAAGTTTTGTGTGAGTAAAACTCCCATGAGCTGGATCTTAACCATCTGGAGTCTGAATCCTGGCAGCCACTTTTCAGCTAGCCTGACACGCCTTGACATTTTTAAAAATATTTCTAAAAAACATTTATCCCAAAGTACAACATATACTTTGATCCAGCACAAACTCAGAACCAATAATCTGAGACCATTTAGAATGTCATTGATCTATTTTTTGTTTAAATCAGCTGTATATATGCACTTTTCGGTGCCGTGAGACAAGGTCACCTGGAGTCAGTGCCCGTGAGAGCGTGACTCAGCGAAGCTCAGGAGCGATTAGGGCACCGTGACACCCACATTAATGGCACCGCGTGTTACATGCATCTGCTACATGCAAAGGCAGGTGAAGGGAGTGAGTACCGGGGTCGCTAGCGACATGGCTAAACTTAGCCCGCCTTCGCAATCAGTCTGTGGGACTTTCTAGAATTCCATGAAGCCTTTAAATAAATTTCTCATTAAACAGATATGATCCGAGGTTCGGGCTGAGTCTGTCGCTGAAGAAAGCCCTCCAACACTGCAGTCCCGGCACACCACAAGCGTCTCTAGATGAGATAATTGGATCGATGAGTCCTTCAAAATGCAAATGCAGCTTATGCTCAGATAGTCCTGCTGGCTTTCTGAGCGGAGTCTGCCAGACGCAGGAAGCGAGCGGGCCTCCAAGCGAGAGAGCGTTAATTCCACTGAAATAAGGAGAAAACAGGGAGCTGAAATGTGGGCGGGGGGTTTGGAGGGGGGGGGGGGCACTGCAGCTTTATCTCCAGATGTGAAACCGCAACAGCCTGCGTGAAGCTGTGAAGTTCATTCATGCACCGTCCAAGCGGGTGCAACGCGAGAGAGTTTGGCGCGAGGATCCCGGGCCTGTTTAACGTCAGCGTGAGAGAGTGCTGCAGAATCAGCAGCATTTAATCGCAACATTAAAAAACAGCCCCAGTCGTAGTGGAACATAACCGGCATCAAAGCGCGGAAAACCTACGAGGTAGAGATGGGAGTCAATCGAGATGACGGCGTGAGCTGGGGTGACATCACAAGGCAGCCGGGTACGAGCGGGAACTCGCACCTGTCACCGAGCAGCCAGACAGCGAGGCTGGTGCCTTCAGAGAAAGCAGAAGTGACAGATCAACAAAACAAAACATATTTCTAGACGTGTTTTAGTACTTGTGTGTAGGCAGGAACTCAACAGCAAACAGACCTGTGTGTTTTTAATAACTCGTAAACCCTCCCCAGCTCCCCAGAGACCTCGCCCTGAACGGCAAGCGTTTTCACTCCTCCGCCGAGCCGGAAAACCCCAGCTGACCCAGCATCTCACGGAAATGTGACCACCGCGTGACCCCGACGGTGTGTCCCGCCAGTCGTGGTTAATTTCATCCACAGACTGGTTCCCGAGTTTTCGGCAAGAACGCGACTTGCCGTTGTTTGCCTGAGATAATGCCTTGCCAGGAATCTCACAATCCCCTTCAGACGTAAATCGTGAGGCGTCCGATCCCGGCCGAGCTGAATCTCGCACAACACAAACACAGACGCCCCCACGGCGGGCTGCTCCTGCTGTCGGCACTGAGCCGGCATTGGCTGGGGGCCGCAGGCGACCCCAGATGGGAGCCACCTGCGATACTGCCTGTCGCCTGTCGCAAGGCACCACAGTGCTAACGGGGTTTAGGGGGGTGAGCGACAGAAACACAAAAGTACTGCGGGGTTTAGCGTGGTGGGGGTGGGGCAGGTTTTAGGTATCATCAAGCTCCACCCCAGGCTGCTCCTGTCTGGAGTGAAGAGTCAGGCTGTGTCCAAAATCAGGGGCTTGAAGGTGTGTGCAGTGAATCTTGGGATCAAAAGAATAACACATTTCTAGATTGCATCTCAAGGAGCCTTTGAAACGGGACGGCCTCATTGCGCCTCTGTGACACATTTGGAGTGCAGCTTTAGAAGGACGAATCCCCTGAATTCAGCATAACAGCCCCCACTCTCTCCACCAGCTATGGGCAGCTTGTCCAGAACAGGCCGAAAGGCGGGCGATCCATTAGCGACCTGGATGAACACGAACCCGAACCCTAAACCTAACCCCAAAACAGCATGGCTTCTTCCTCAAGCTGGCTGCACATCCAGACAGAGCAATAGCGACGACATTAGCGAGACCAATCTATCACATGCTTAAAATGATGTTGGCACCTTGTTCATTCTGTGTCACGCCAGAATGTTTTCCATGTGGTAGACCCACATGCAAATAAGTGAATTGTGCCAAGTGTGTGAGTCATTTTAATAAAGGGGGTGAAAGGACTTTCAAAATGGAAGCTGCTCTCTTTATGAACAGCCACTATGGGTCTAATTCTACCAGCAGCAAACAGAGAAGCCAACAATTTATATGATGCTCATGTTTCACATGGTAATAAAACACATGCATTCCATGACAAACATCACATGATTATGACATTAACTACTAACATAAATGGACAAATCCACATTAATTTACACTATTTACAGGTACACGTGGTGCGCTGCAAAGCATGCTGGTACCTGCATAATTAGTCCTGCTGACCAATTCCAAGTTGTGACATTATGTCAGCCAATCGTGGACAGTGAGTGGGATCGGAACAAATGACCCATAAGCCCAGGCAGACCAACGTGACACACCATGCGCTTCTCTGGAGGATGATTAAAAGCCGCATAGATGCTTTGTTCAGATGATCAAACATTTAATTCGTAATTTAATCCCAAAATGAACATCCCCGGATTCAGTGAGGGGACCCATCCTTGCCCTCCATCACAGAAAGCCACACCTTTTTACCAGAAGGCGCAAAGTTTAACAAAACCCTGACGGAGGATAAATTAAGGAGGCTAACTCCATGCAAAGGGATTAAATTAAGGGGGAAAACAAATCTTGTTAAGAAGCAGCGAGATGTGCCAGGCATTCCAGAGGGATGAGGCAGCAGGAACCAGTCAGTGAGGCACATAGAGAGGACGCCTATGGCGGGGGCCTTGCTCTCCTCTAACCAGGCATGGCTTCCAGTTCCCACCCTGACTGCCTGCACAGTGAGCAGTAACAGGACACCCCCGCCAAATCCAAAGCCTTATCTTCCCCCACGCCACACTCACTCACTCACGCCTCACCCTGAGCTGTCACTTCCCTGTGGGGATAGCACAAAATTCCCTGTAGGACAGAAGGCAGAGAAACTTCCAGAAAAAATGTGAACAATAACTGAGAAAAGACGGTGGGATTGAGACTGATTTATTCCCTGGTGTCATGAACATGAACAGATCCTTCGCGGGGGAGGGGGGGGGGGGCGTGACGGTATCATGGCGGACAGATAGGCCAGCGTCATTGGGATGGAGCTGTTACCGCGTAGCGGCGGGAGGAGAAGGTCAAATGCAGCACAGCATTCATCTCGCAAACGATCCTTTGGTGGCCGGGGTCACAGGATTTACACGTCTCCAGGATCAAAACCGGAAAAGACCGCTCTCCACGGGCGAGTCGCCCCCACCTCCGTGGCTTTCCGACGACCTGAGAGCATTTGACGGCAGAGACACCTCCAGACCACCGGGGGCAGAATTCGTCTCCCCCCCCCCAGCTCCATCCTCTGCCATACCACAGATTCACTGAACGAGCCACAGTGAGGTTTATCCATCCATATTCCAAAATCACTTATCCAATTATCAATTCACCTGAGAGGATGTATTTGGATTGTGAGGGGAAAACCAGGTGAACACGGGATGGACACGCAAACGCTGCAGTCAGGGCAGAGCCCACCTGGGTGTGTGAGTCCGCATTGCTACCCACTGCGCCCGTCCTATAATCCTTATTCCTAACATTATTCAGCGATGCAGAGTTTCACCGAGCCAAGTGAGGGAGCGTTGCTGATCCTGCAGACTTCCCCAGGAGCCCCGGAGACAGTAAGCACCTGGTAGCCGCTGGCTCCCCCCGCCCCCCCAGCAGGCTTTAATATCCCGTTGCCTCACCGGCTCCCCTGCATCTCCAAGGACCGCCACCCGTTTGTTTAGCAACTCTGCCGGTTCTTACAGCAGGACGTTTCTCCCCGACACCGTTCGGGCCCACCGCCGCTCGGAAGAAGGCCGGCAGCCGGGCCCCTCCGGACCGCGAACTTGGAGATCTGGCTCGACTCCTCCCCCGCTCTGCTTCCCTCGGCGGGATTGGCACCATGGCGGGTTGCCACCTGCAGGGGGCCTCGCACAGCTCAGGGTGTAGAATGAGGCGATTCAGGTTCAGTGTCATGCTCAAGGTCAATGCTGGTTCTCCTCCTGGGACTTAACCCTCTAATCACAGGCCGGGCTCTTTAACCCTAACCCCCATGACTCATACAATATTCATACACATTTTCCCCAGAAGTGAATATAACCGAGGTTGGGGATGG
>JAODLC010001147.1:0-10173 GCA_026781145.1 Hippopotamyrus pictus | reverse complement strand
ATCAGAACTCGAACTTTTTAGGATTTGATCCGGAGTCCGGAATGGATTAAGTTCGAGAACCGAGGTACCACTGTATATTGTATTTCTACAATATATCCACAATTATTGTAGCAATATAGTGTAGTAATACAGGTAAAATTACCAATGAATATTGCACATCTGAATAGCAGCAGGTTTATTTCACAGGCTAAAGTATGGATGTGTGGCGGGATGAAGTTTATTTTAAGCATCTGAGGCTGGGTGTGAGATCAGTGTGAGGAGTTATAGAGTCTGATGGCTGTAGGTAGGAAAGATCTGTGGCGTTCAGTAGAGCACTTAATGCTAGTCAGCCTGTAGCTAAAAGTGCTTCTCTGATCAGCCACCACATTTTGGAGCGGGTGATCAGCATTGTCCATGATGGACTGAAGTGTGAACAATATTCTCCGTTCAGCCACCATTTCCAAGCTGTCGAGTTCCTCACCCACTACAGAAGCCACTTTCCTAATAAGTTTGTTGAGCCTCTTGGCCTCTGCCACTTTCATGCTGCCACCCCAGCTTGCTACAGAGAAGAAAATGGTGCTGGCCACCACAGACTCATAAAACATCCACAGCATAGTGTTGCAGACTCTAAAAGACCTGAGTTTCCGAGGAAGTACATCCTATTTTGACCCTTCTTGTAGGTGGCCAGAGAATGCTTTGACCAGTCCAGCTTATTGTCCAGGTGGATGCCGAGGTACTTGTAGTCCTGAACGATCTCCATATCCACCCCCCTAATGGACAGGGGAGTAGCAGGAGACCGTAGTCTTTTTAAGTCAACCACCAGTTCCTGCACAAATATAGTTTTGGTTTTGCTGCATCACATAGGAACTCTAAGAAATAGACAGTTAACTGTTTACCAGCAATAATGTATTTAATCACATTCTTGTTTCTCATACAATATTACGTTTAACATAATTAGAAGTGTTTTGCTCTTGATTTTCATTTGTATTCAATGTCAGGTGCATCACGCTGCAGTGTCCAACAGTAGTCAGCAGAAATATCCGTACCTGGTGACAGCAAACACCCTTCCTGAAGTCTCAAATTCAACAATTCGGCTTTTGCTTTTGACAGACCCAAATCTCTGACCAGATCGTTTAATTCTGACTGTGTTATGAGATGTGGATCACCTGATGGGCACGGTTCAAAATATGGATCATTGTCCCTGCTAGTTCCCTGCATTGCAGTTTCTTCATCTGCTTCGTCTAAGGTCCATTCCTCTGGTGGTTTCAGAATTGGAAGACTGTCGTCATGAGGCACAGGTCTCATTGCTGAAGGTAGATTAGGGTATTCAACTGACTTCTTGTTTTTGGTAGAGAAACCAGACACATTATTCTAACAGAAGTCTTTCTGTTCTTGTCATATCATCGGGACAGCAAATGGCATTGTCCTTCGAGTGCCTCTGAGCCAGGCTCTTGTCGCACAACAAATGTGAGGTGTCCATTCCTTGTCTTGATCATCGATTTTACAGCCGAAGTACAGATGATATGCTTTCTTCAGAAGAGCAGTCACTAAGCATCTCTGAGGCGCAAGCGTATATTTACCACAAATATAGCAGAATCTTATGACATTGACAAGACATATCGACCGACACTAATTGTACTGCAAACATCTATAGCATGTAGCTTGCTTGTTACATTGCTACTGAGGCAATACTATATTCTGAAACAATACATACACACTATCAGGTCTTTATTAACCCAATGAGCAGCATCTGTGTATATAAACCACTTTTATAGCCTGCTGAAGCAGTGTCAAGCTGGCTCCGGCCAGGCCAGGCATGCCCAGGGTCCAAACTTCTACAGAATAGTTTCCAACCTGGCCTGACATGCCTGGACATGCCCAGACTGTACAAAACATTGTTGATAGGTCTCTTAAAGAAATGAAAACTTTTGGACAGAAATATAAGAAAAATACATAACAAAACGGAAGATTTCGATCAAATGGTACGTGATGGGCAAATTTGGATGTGATTTTCGTAATTAAAGCCAAAAATCTATTTGGAACTCCCAACAGTGTTCAAGAAGCAAAAACTTAGTTGTGATACAGAGGAACTAAACTGGTGATATTTAAAGTAGTGACAAGGTCTACAATTTACAGGACACATACCTTTTTGTCTTTCTGGAATAATGGAGAAGGAGGAGGAAGAGAAGGATGAGTAGGAGCAAAGAGAGGAAGATGCTTGCCACAAAAATCACTTTCCACAGCAGTGAATCTGTCAGCAAATAAACACGATAATAGGTCAACTGCAACACATGCAAATGAATGGTAATACCTATATGCTGTCACATTAGGATTAATGAGAGGCTACATATCGAAAGATGTATTGGAGCATTGAGTAATACATCACTATCAGAGAACTGCATATAAATAAGATAAGACAATCACTGTGAATAAACGGATTGCATTCTATAAACTGACTGACAGACGTCGAGTTAATGTTTTTTTATACTCACCTTTGTTCCTGTCCATTAGCACGGCAGAGTCATTCCCCAGCATGTTGTGGGCATAACAAACCACACTGAGGGGCAAACCCATATCCCTCCTCAGCACAGCTACTAGCGGATTGTCCTGCACCAAAACGGAAGTGTTGTATCCATCCAGGGAGTTGCTCCCATCCACACTCCAGGTCACAGCAGACCTGGGGTTGGAGTCCACCACACACTGACACAGGAGCCCCCCCCCAGCCCAGCTGCAGGAGGAGCTTTGGGAGATCACTGGCTGGCCTATGAAACAAGGATGTGAGCTAACAATAAAGTAACCAGGCTGGCAAACCAGTAATGGTAGAAGGTAAAGAAATGGATTAATGGGGACATATTACAGGTACAGGTGTAATACTTAGAAGATTAAAATGCTAAAGTATTAAACCTGCACCTATAATATTAAACACAAAAAATTAATTGAAATTACACTAAACTTAAATATTTTCTTAAGGAAATCAATCAGCTTATTGAAAATTTTATCATTTTAGATAAGTGTATTCAGAACAAACTCATATTGTGTGAGATACTATACTAGGTTGTTAAGAACATGACCGTGATAGACACACGTTGAACATCAATGGTGACTGGGGTAGATTTTGCCCATCCGATTTGGTTCGTAGCAGTACAGTGGAATCTCTTTTCTCGCGTCACATTGTAGACCCGGACCGTTTGCAGGCGCTGGGGCAGATCAATGGCAAGTCCCTGATGAGTGTAAAACCACTGGTATTCTGTAACGGGGGGGTCTGCTTTACAGGAACAGGAGAGAAATGCGCTCCCCCCTTCTTGGACTGCCTGGCTAAGGACTTGTATGGCAATGTCTCGTGGCGGAACTGGTGGAGAATGGTCAACAATGTAGGAAAAAGTCTTAGAGACTGGATGACATTTTAAAAACATTTTCAAAACACTTTTTAAAATGTACTTTTTATAAAGGCAATAATAACTGATTTCCCTGTGCTATTACGCAACAGGTAAAGAACAAACAAGAGAAACTTACACCTGATGTGCAGATTCCTGGTTGTAAATGCTCTTTGCCTGTCTGTGAGTGTGGTGAGGCATTTGACCCAAGGCGGAGCTGTGTGGGAGGCATTAAAGGAGAGGGAGCTGAGGAGGACCTGAAGCTGCCCACGGACCTGAGGCAGCAGCCTTTGCTCCTGATGCCAGTGGCTGGCCCCTCTCTCCCAATTCCAAAGAACCTGCACAGGCTGATCAGGGCAGCTGTTACTGACTGTGCAGTTCAGAGTGACTAGCTGCCCCTCTATGATAGTGCCAGGGTCACTGATCTCAGGTTTTGGAGGGGTGCCTAGTTGGGAATAAACAGCACAGCGTTTAATACTTCTGCTAGTTCAGTAATCACACTTCAGTTTCATTCACAAAGAGTAAAATAAGCAGGTAAGTCCTCCTGAGGTTCACATCTATGCTGATGTAGCCTTCTCAGCTTACGTATCAGCTGGAGTTTCCTTCAGGAGGACGATGGACCAGTTAAGATTAGAGAGCTGTACTGTCATTATGCTGCAGTACAAGGAAATTCTGTAACTTGACTGAACCTCTGACTTAACTACTGAAGCAGTCAGAACTGAATCTTGTGAACTGTCATCCTTATTCGGATTTTTTCCCAAGCCTTAATCTACCTTGTGCTTTGAAGGAAGGTACCTTAATCACCCAGAAGCCCTTCTAAAATGCTTTGAGAAGAAGCGCCTCACCTGACACAGTGATTGAGAAGGCCTTGGAGACCGTCCATTCGCTTGCTCCTCTCTCCTTCAGCTCCATCTCATAACGGCCTCCATCATTCATCCTCAATTTGTCAATCTGAAGAGAGCAGTCCCCCTGGCTGGGGTCTCCCACCAGCGCTGTTCTTCCCTTGAAATGTCTGTGCACTTCAGTGGTGTCATCACTGCTGAAAGCTGTCCTTTTGCCAAATAAAAAGCGGTATCTTAAGTGGACGTGGTATTTAATGGGCTGTCTGTCAGTGTGCCTGGGACTGGTGGGAATGGTGAAGTGGCAGGGAATAACCACACATGAGCCCAATACTGCTGGCACTATTTCTGGGATCAGGATGGAAATATGCGCAGGGCAGCCTTCTTTTAAAAAACCTGTGAGGACAGAATGGAGTTTTATGTCATTCTGCAGAGAATCAACCAATTAAACAATGTTTCAAATTTAAAATACACTTCTGTAATGCAGAAGTGTTGAAGGGAGAATGTGCAGACTGAGAATATACTATGAAAGATGGATGCACCGTTTTCTGTAGTCTGTCCAGCTATTTTTGTGGTAAGGGATGTTTCACAAGTGAGTTAAATTAAGAAAAGAGGAAATGTGGAAACACAGTGCTTATCTTTTCATGTTTATTGCCCCAATGTAATTGTCTGTATATCACAGATGCATTATTTCACAGCATACTAATCAAATACCTGATTCTTTTAAAATAGTGTACATATCTGATGTCCTGTTAGGCGCACACACAATTTCCATGATGAAATGTCATGCAGTAGCTTAATTTCAAATTTCAATTTAATTTTCAGTGTAATTCTCAAGTTAATTTATAACAAAATGAAGCATACTGGTAAAATATAACAAAATTAATAAATTATTTAAATTAAACATTTTAAAAGTTCCAGGTTCTGGAAAGAAACTATATTCATATAAGCCATTACAAAATCTTATTTATATGACTACTGCTACAATCAAGACCAATATTCAGATTTGTAATACTAATAAATTATACCTTAATTATCTTTAAATATTAAAAAAGATAATAAACTGACTCACCAAATACCATACATAGGGAGAGAACTCTATGAAGACCCATGACCGTGAAAGTGCCAGAGAGTAACAAAAGCGGCTGATCCTGAACTAAACAAGCAAATCTGAGGAAATGGGAAGATTATAAAAAAAGGGAAGTTGGTTTTTGCTGTCTTAGTTTCCTAAACCATTATACATTTTTTCAACATTGTCATTGTTGTAGATTATCAAAAAATTCTCCTTTTCAAGACTAATGTCAAAGATTAACTTTTCTATGAGTTTTAATATGTGTTAATACACTGAATTGTATTAATATTAGGAATATTAAAATAACTTAACTTTAAATACTTTAACTTTGGCAAAAGGACATTTTCTACTTATATAAATTACATGCACAGCTGTTGGTCATGCATGCATATCAAATTCAGAATATGAAGTGGAGTAACAAAAAACTTTCCAAAGACAAATGATCCCAAGCATGGCTGCATCATTCCTGACTCAAATAAAATACTGAAGTATTTGAATTTTAAAATAAAAATATTAAATATTTGAATTTCATCTAACATCCTCTTCGCTAATATTTTAAATTGTTATGCTTCTGTTCTTATACTTTAATAACTGTAGTAGTCTACGTGTAACAGCAGACAGCTGTGAAAAGCAGAAGTAAAATATTGACTTTTTCAACAAGATTTTGAGCATGTGGGACTGACTCACATTACAGGCCCCTGTCTGTTCCCTGCAGGGTGCAGTAATCCTTTAATTCTCTAGTCCAATGCTGTTAAATCTACACTGCTCAAAAAAATAAAGGGAACACTTAAACAACACAATGTAACTCCAAGTCAATCACACTTCTGTGAAATCAAACTGTCCACTTAGGAAGCAACACTGATTGACAATCAATTTCACATGCTGTTGTGCAAATGGAATAGACAACAGGTGGAAATTATAGGCAATTAAGCAAGAGATCTCCAATAAAGGAGTGGTTCTGCAGGTGGTGACCACAGACCACTTCTCAGTTCCTATCCTTTCTGGCTGATGTTTTGGTCACTTTTGAATGCTGGCAGTGCTTTCACTCGAGTGGTAGCACGAGACGGAGTCTACAACCCACACAAGTGGCTCAGGTAGTGCAGCTCATCCAGGATGGCACATCAATGCGAGCTGTGGCAAGAAGGTTTGCTGTGTTGGTCAGCGTAGTGTCCAGAGCATGGAGGCGCTACCAGGAGACAGGCCAGTACATCAGGAGACGTGGAGGAGGCCAACAACCCAGCAGCAGGACTGCTACCTCCGCCTTTGTGCAAGGAGGAACAGGAGGAGCACTGCCAGAGCCCTGAAAAATGACCTTCAGCAGGCCACAAATGTGCATGTGTCTGCTCAAACAGTCAGAAACAGACTCCATGAGGGTGGTATGAAGGCCCGAACGTCCACAGATGGGGGTTGTGCTTACAGCCCAACACCGTGCAGGACATCTGGCATTTGCCAGAGAACACCAAGATTGGCAAATTCGCCACTGGCGCCCTGTGCTCTTCACAGATGAAGGCAGGTTCTCATTGAGCACATGTGACAGAGTCTGGAGACGCCATGGAGAACGTTCTGCTGCCTGCAACATCCTCCTGCATGACCGGTCAGTAATGTCAGTGGGTCAGTAATGGTGTGGGGTGGCATTTCTTTGGAGGAGTCGCACAGCCCTCCATGTGCTCGCCATTGATAATTTTTGTGTGACTTTGTCAGCACATTCAACTATGTAAAGAACAAAGTATTTAATAAGAATATTTCATTCATTCAGATCTAGGATGTCTTATTTTTATGTTCCCTTTATTTTTTTGAGCAGTGTATTTCTCTAACCTTCGAATATGTGTTAGCTTTCTTTACATTTAAGTAAACATTACAGATATGACAGTAAATCAAAGGATTGTTTTTGGAAAATATTCTATTGAATCAATAGAATAAAATTTTTGGATAAAATCAACATTCCCAAAAATCATTCAACACAATTTCTTTCAAAGACTACATTTTGCTCTCTATGAGGTCTATTCTTCTGTCCAGTGAGGAAGCCCTTAAAAAGTTATGCACTTTTGAGTTACTATAATCTTCCCACATCAGCACGATCACATCCACAAGACTTAACTCAAAAGAAGTGCAGCTGTGCAAGAAATATAATTAATTCATCAAGCAGGAAAAGCAGGCTATGCCCTTGATGATTTTGGTAACAAGCAAAACATTGGAACGTGGACTCTAATTTACATTGTGAACCTACTGAAATCCACCGAAACCTATGGAAGATGGAAGTCCGTTTCTGCCACCAGGAGGAGAAAAAAAAAAACGTTTATCTCATAACTCTGACTTTTTTTAAGTTGGAATTCTGAGTTCTTTCTGTCTTAACTTTTCATTGAATGTTGAGTGCTGACTTAAATCCATTCGCAAATGCGCAACAGCAGACGTATACTTGGTTTTAGCAGCATGGAGTACATAGCTGCGTATTTTAGTTGCGGTTTTACAAACAACCCAGCAAACATGCCCATTTGGGCCCTGCATGGGCAGGTGTGGGTTTACTGTGGGTCAGTGTGGGCAGGGCAAATCCGTACTAATCAATATTTCAGTGTCAGCCTTGCATTTGCTGTAGTAGCAGCGCTTGTTGGTGATAATGCTATTTTATTGAAAATCCTGTGTCAGCTAATACACTGTACTTTATATCATTTTTTTTAGCCATTGCTCACCAAAAAGTTATGTAATAGTTGTACAAATGTTACAACCTAAAAGTTTGCTATTCATGAACAAATTAACGAATACAGAGTAATAATAAAAATAAACAATGGACCGGATTCAAAGTTCTTATTGTCATGTACAGACAATGCAATTCTTACTTGAATGCCTTCTTCACAGACTGGACGATTAACCAAATTAAGCAGCACAACATTACAGTAACTAACAATAAATAAACCACTAACTTACGTGTACTATTAGAGCATTTGTTTAAACTTTATTTTACCAGGTAAATGCACTGAAAACCAGTTCTCACTACTTTACGTGTATTCGGGAGAAAAAGCAGATTACGCATCGGAACTGCCTGGGATACAAATGTCATGTGTGTAACTAAACTCTTCAGCCAATAAGGGCAAAGGTGTGTCGTCACAGAGGCTGTTCCAGTTTGTGCAGGGAGGGCCATCTGGCTGTAGATCTCCACTGTGGAGTCACTTCCGCTGCAGTCTCCACACTCAGGACATCTCCACTGTCAGTACAGGAAATAAGGAACCAGGTGCTCTTGGGGTTTGTGCAGGTGGGTGAGAGGTCGCAATTTATGCATCTAACCGTAATGCATTGTGTCAGAATCAGAATGTGTTGCTTTAAGCCAGCGCTGGAAGCAAGTCCAAGGCCCCTTTTCCACTTCACTGGTGCCAGTGCTGGCACTGGGGCTGGTGCTCGGCCGGTGCTGAAGTTGGGAACCAGCGAGAGCCTGCCTGCATTTCCACGGACTTGAGAGCCCAGTAGGAACCAGGTGACAACACAACGCCCACGTCACAAACCACGCCCACTTTCTGACATTATCTTTATTGCGTTGCCTCGGTTACTCCGCCCACCTCTCATGACGACACGGGTGCTTCATCCAGACCAGCAACGGTTTGGTGCCGGTTCGGAGCCGATTTTGTGGAACCAGTGCCATTTTTTTTCTGTGGAAAAACGTTGCACTGGTTCCAAATTAGGGATCGGCACCGGAACAGCACCGGCATCTTTGCAGTGGAAAAGGGGTACAAGAGAGTCGAGAAGGGTCTCACTACACGATCCATATACCCTACTGGATCCATAGTTCCAGATCCGGTTCATGCATAGTTTACAAGTACGTCTGCGTGTGGCTGCCCGATGTGCGGGCCTGGCCCGATGTACGGACGCATGCGCACACAGGTGCCCGATCTGCGAACGCATGCGCACACTGGTTTTCCATATACGTCACAATTTGATCTGTATACTGACTGCCTGGCCGATAGGCTAGCGCATGCATAGTGCACTGCACTTACGTCCGCGAACACTGTGCAATGCACCAACTTCTGTAAACGCCTGCCCGATTATGTTTTTACATTACAAAACAACGTTACATATTTGACAGATCATCATACAGTAATTGGTAATCATTGCTTTACTCACAACTAAGACAAGCGCAGACAATAATGCATTTGTAGAAAAATGGAATGCAGTGGAATGTCTTATTCTAAGTGAGTCTATGGTACAATTTCTGCTCAGAAAATGTTCAAATGGCCGCATACATATTGAATATCACTAATAACAGTTAGTTGTTGAAATATACATAAGTAAATGAATCAGATAAATATTAACCTAAAATAAGTTCAACTGCAATATTCCCAATAAACAGACTGAAAAGTGGATGTTGATCCTTTTGTGAACTATGTCTTCAATATTTAAATACTGTCCATAGTGTTTTGTATGCTGTGTATATTTAACTAACAATACATAACAGAGATCACCGACTACTTCTCTACCTATGCGCTTTGTAGCTGGTGTCGCCCATGCGTACGCAGATGGGACAGCCACAGTCAGGCGGTCATACAGTATACAGATCAAATAGTGACGTACATGGAAAACCAGGGTGCGCATGTGTCCACAGATCGGGCCAGGCCCGCAGATAGGGCAGCCACAGTCACTACCGAAAATGTTACACCTACCGAAAATGTAACTTCCGCTACTACGCCTGCGCACATTCATTACGCATGAATGCTGAGACCTGACAGTGTCAGGGACTGTTCACAATCATTGTGTGGAAAGACCAGGTGTTGTCAATCTCAAAGGTTTTAAATGCCCAGACTCATCTGGCCTTGCTCCAACAATCAGCACCATGGGTTCTTCAAAGCAGAACACTGAAACTGAAAATAGTTGACGCTCACAAAGCAGGAGAAGGCTATAAGAAGATAGCAAAGCGTTTTCAAAT
>JAODLC010001146.1:0-10198 GCA_026781145.1 Hippopotamyrus pictus | reverse complement strand
AGAATTCTGAGATAAAAAGTCAGAATTCTGAGTTAATAAGTCAGAATTCCGACTTAATAAGTCAGAATTCTGAGATACAAAGTCAGAATTCTGAGTTAATGATGGGTTTTTTTTCTCCTTCAGGTGGCGGAAACAGGATTCCATACAAAAGGCTGTACTGAACAGCAGGATACTTACAGGTTTTTAAGACAGCAGGACACAGGGATAAGGTGAAGTGGGAGACTCTGGGAATGACCAGAAACCGGCCAGGTAAAAGGAGGAAGCAACTTTCTAATGCCAGAGATGACAGTTAACTTATCCGAGAGTTTCTTGTGAATTGAAGTATGACATCAAGTGACCTTCGAATGGAATGGGAAACATTAAGTGCAGGTATGAAATGCACTGATAGGTCTGTGTGTCATGCTTCTAAAAGCAGAACTGCAGTTCCATAAAGCAAGGAAGAAGCCCTTCATTAATGAGAAAGACAGAAGAACCAGGCTGCAATTGCCATAAAAATATATATTGTTCACCGATGCACACCCACAAATTGAGAAATGAGTGAAAAAAAAAAATTTGTGCTGTGGTATCTTAGTTTTTTCTGCGACCATATGTCTAAAGATTTAGTATAAAAACACATAACCTTTGAACAGGATTTTTAAAATGATATTACGTACTTCTTTTGCATTTAAGTTAATTTATAATGATTTTTCTCTACAGTGCTGTAGATGTGACATGTGTGCTACAACCATTTCAAGTTTAGACAAGTGTATCCAATGTGTTGGACCTATATCTTCTCTGAAGTGGCTTGGATTTTAGTGTAAAGGTAGGTATTACAGGGTTCACAAAAATAATCTTTCTGTCTCCGAGTCAGTTTGGTTAATTCTGTTTCTGAATGTGCTAATTTTGTGTGGAAACTTATTGCGGCCAAAATAAAAATGTAACTTTTTGTGTTACTATTCGTTTCAGCAATTTGAGCATCTAGAATTCATAAATATTATTTTCATTGCAGTTTGTTCTTCGGTGTGGCATAAACACTGCTTTGACAGACTTCTGAAGCAATCACCACCAGTAAGCAGATTCCACAGTTGTAATTGCCTTTATAGTCAAAATTATTTCGCAGATCTTTTGTTAATCTTTTTGTTTTTGTAATGCTAGGAGGAACAGAGTTCCAGTGCAACTTTAACTTTTTTTCAGAAAAAGAATACATACCAGATAGTCAGTCTAGCTCAAGCAGCGAATTAGACATGGACTGTGTTAATGCTAATTCCAAAAAACAAAAAACTGCTAAAAATGTAAATATTGCTCAACAATCATGTTCAACAACTAGTTTGAAAACTGCAAACAATATAACTGACCTTTCAAGTGCCAAGAAAAACTACTGTTACGTGTGTGGCAAACCTCAGTCCAAGATTGCCAGACACTTTCAAAACCATAAAGATGAAGCTGAAATTGCACAAGTGCTTTCATTATCTAAGCGTTCAAAAGAACGTAAAATACTGTTGGAGAAGCTAAGAAATAAAGGTAACTAGCACAATTCAGAAGTCGTTAGAAGTGGAGCTGGGCATCTTAAAGTCAAAAGAAGAACAAAGGTTGAAAATGACTTCCCAAAGTTTATTCATTGCCTTTATTGCAAAGGAATGTTTTTACGCAGAGAACTCTGGAGGCATATTCGTAGATGCCCCTCAAATCCTGGAACAGTGAGTGAAGAGCCAGGAAGAACCAATGTATTAGGCTTGGCCACACTTGCTGAATCAACATGTTCACAGCAAATATTGGCAGGAGTTTGGAAACTTTTAAGTAACATGAAGCAAGATGCTGTAGCATCTATTGTACGAAATGACTCTTGCATTATTCAGCTTGCACAGTCCCTTTATAATAAACATGGACACGACACCACCAAGTATAAGTACATCCGGCAAAAACTTCGGGAAATTGGCAGGTTTTTGTTAGTTTTGTGAAATGAATTTTCTATCTACAGCATTGAAGAGGCTATTAAACCTGTTCATTTTCATAAAATTGTTCAATCAGTCAAAAAGGTGTCAGGTTATGATGAGGAGAAGTGCTTCTACAGTACCCCAAGTCTTCCTTTAAAATTAGGGCATTCCTTACAGCAAGTGTGTGACATCCTTCACTGTAGGGCCCTTATGGCAGGAGACAGTGAGCTAAGCCAGGCAACAGAAACTTTCAAAAAACTGTACACTTCTAAGTGGGCTGAGTTAGTTTCGCATGCTGCCCTGACCACTCTGAGTGATGCAAAGTACAACAAACCGTCCACTCTGCCATTTACCCATGATGTACAGCTTCTCCACAGGCACCTTGAGAAGTCAGCAGAAAGTGCCATGGAAGACTTGAAGAAGGTGGCTAGCCCACAAACCTATAGTGAAGTTGCAAGAGCTACATTGACACAAGTAATTGTGTTCAACAGAAGGCGTGCTGGTGAGGTATCCAAAATGAAACTTCAAAGTTTCTATGAGAGAGACCAAACCACCCTTCATGAAGATGTAGCTGCAGGTCTCTCAAGTTTTGAACAAAAGCTCTGCAAGCATTTCAGCAGAATAGAGATCATGGGGAAAAGAGGAAGGAAGGTTGCAGTCCTCCTCACTCCGACTATGGTGGATGCTTTACTATTAATAGTTAGCAAAAGAGAAAAATGTGGTGTTGGCATTGCTAATATGTTCTTGTTTGCCAGGCCAAAATGTATGAGTCACTATAGGGGGCAGGACTGCTTGAGAACCTATGCGGTTCAATGTGGAGCCAAAAACCCTGAATACCTCAGGTCAACATATCTTCAAAAACATGTGGCCACATTATCTCAAATTTTAAATCTAAAAGACAACGAAATTGATCAGTTGGCAGACTTCTTGGGACACGACATCCGTGTTCACCGTGACTTCTATCGATTGCCAGAAGCAACCACTCAACTGGCAAAAATTTCAAAGTTGCTTCTTGCCATGGAAAAAGGATGCTTTACAGATCTACAAGGAAAATCATTGGATGAAATAGAAATTGAAGGTATTTGCTGGTTAGTGAATTGTGTAGTTTATATCTCTGAAAAATATAATAAAAAAAAACACTGAGGATTACATTTTGCAGATGAACTGATAGTCAGTTGTAGCACTTACGTGGAGGTATATACAGTACCAATGGATAATTACCAAGGTAATGAGTAATTTGGGCTAGTATCAGAAGATTAAGTACGACTCTTAGAGCTCTGGTACATGAATGGCAGAGAAACCAGACAAACAGTTGTGTGGCTTAAAAGTACTTTAGTGATGTTAAGCCTTTTAAAAGGATTTTATAACCAACACTAAATTACAACAGGTTTTAACTGAACTTCAAGCATAAAAATTTTCCCCCAAAGTAGCAAAAAAATAAAATAAAATTGTGCACAAGTAAAAGAATTAGTCTTTTTTTTTTTTTAAAGTCCAATTGGTACCGGTGGGGCCCATGACATGCAATGTATTGCAATAGAGTCCATCAAATGAGGAGGGTGTGTGTGTGATTGTCTGTCCTACTGCACTACTTGTACGGTAGAGGATTGTAGTCCATCAATGTGCAAATGAGTGTGCGTGTATATGTATATCGTCTCCTAGGATCTTGGGTTGGCTCGCCATCCAGCGAACACTGGAATACACTGGGATCTGGAACCGCTGACCTGGTCCTTGGATTCGTCCCATATAAAAACCTAACCACTATCGAGTGGATGCTCAGCGTTTACGTGACGCCACAGCTTGATAAACTCTCCGTTTTCGCTCTGTCCTCGATAACAAAGTTTTAGCCTGCCTGCTCTGCTCGGCTGTAGAAGTAAGAGACTGAAAACTTGGGAGCTGGTACTAAGGAGGGACAAGAGCTGCCTAGAGCTTCACCGATTGGCTGACACGCGAGGAGTGGAGTAACACAATAGGCTCTCATCAGAGCTCATCAACCCTCGGAGAAACTTAACCCTTGCTCAACCAAAACAAATATATAAATCTGTGTCCCTATTTTTTTTGTTTAAATAAACATACTGATTTCGTTTCATTTTCATTAAACAAGGACAGTGAGAACAGAAACGATGAACATAAAATGTTTTACTTTTACTTCTTTTTTTTTTGTTTGAGATGATTTTAGGAACTGGGTTACACCCTCCCCTCTTGAATTCATGCAAGTCCCTTTGCATGTCTACTTCAAACTGCTTCATCTAAGAACTATAATTCAGCCTTAGCATTTAATGAGTCAATGAAAGCTGTGGTTAAACCCTGAAATAATGATTTGACCACAGTGACAAGGGGATTTCCCAATTCAGGGTAGTCTAGCCTTTTTGGTGGCTGACGACTTCTTTCAGATCTTCGGACAGGAATGTCTCTGTTTGTTTGTTCATCTCTCCCTTTGTTTACTGTTTCCCTTTCAAATATCAAGTCCTCTCCTTCCTCATCACTCTCTAACATGTCTGAGGGAAGTAGGATTTGTTCATCTCTCATGTCAGGGCGATCCATAGAAGGTAAATCTCTTTCCTTTTCAGGTTCGTTATTTCCAGGTAAGTCTTTTTCTGTTCTAGGTAAGTCTTCCTCAAACGAAACATCTCCATAACTTGCGATCTGATTGTCGTAAGATTGGTTATGGTCAGCATGACTAGCTAGAACAACATCGGATATGATGTCTGCACCAGCCGGAGTATTATCAGCCAACTTGTCATGATCTGCAGTCACATCATCTTGACCAAGACTTGATTTATGACTCAACAGAACATCTCGCCTGACAATGAACGTCGAGTCATCTGGCACTGATTTATCTGCAAACCAGTGGACTGGGACAATGTCATCCTCATCTGAGGAGTGATCTGCTTTTTCATTGTCTTTATGAGTGTTCTGTCGCATTCTGGGCCTTTTTTTGGCCTTGGTTGTTCAGGTTTCACTTCCTTGGCTGCAGAGAGGAACCCACAGGGAAGTAAGAGGTCTCTGTGTAGGGTGCGTATGGGGCCATCCCTGCTCTCTGGTTTAACAGTGTAGACGGGGAGGTCTCCAGCTCGTTTCACCACCACATAGACGGTCTGCTCCCATTTGTCAGCGAGTTTGTGCTTTCCTCGAATGCGTATGTTCCTGACCAGCACTCAGTCCCCGATGTCCAAGGTAGATGTGGTCACATGTTTGTCAAATCTGGTTTTGTTCCTTTCGGCTACCTTTGCAGCATTCCGTGTAGCTATTTTATAGCTCTCCTCAAGATATGATTTGAGGTCCTTAATATATTGGGAGTGTGACTTGGTTTGTTGTTCTCTCACAGGCAACCCGAAAGCTAAATCGACAGGCAACTGTGGCTGACGCCCAAACATCAGCTCATACGGTGTGAATCCAGTCACCTCGTTCTTGGTACAGTTGTGCGTTCTATTCCCATATGACCCATGTAGGTTTGTCAACACAGACTCTCGCAGGTCTTCAGGTAAGACCAACTGGTAATGTTTATTACCTCCTTCTTGGCGTGCTCTGTAGAGAATGTCATTGCGCAGTTCGAACCTGTTCAACTCTCTCAGCAACAGCGCTACTTCTGGAAGTTCTTTCCTCAATGCGGGAGGGGGTTTCTCCCCACTCACCATCTGGGTAATAATATATCTGATGCACCGAACAGATCTCTGGCTGTCTCTGAGATCTGCCTGTGAGAGGTGAGGAATTATGTCTAGGCCTCCTAACGTCTCTTCCTGCTCAAAGCTGTCGGGTACAGCATCTCCAGAAATGGCAAGACTTTCGACAAGGGATATACCTGCATCATCACCCAAAGCTTCCGAGGGGTCAAATGATAAACAAACTGTCTCTCACAGATGGCATGAACAACTTCTTGATCAATGGAGTCAGTATTATCTGGATCTGACAGATGTTGTTTTGCGAACTGGCATATCCGGTCTCTCTCTTTTTGAGATGTAAGGTCATCAGGTAGCTTGCCATGAGGACGACGTGAGAGTCCATCGGCATCTCCATTCTGTTTCCCAGAGCGATACTGGAGTCTGAAATTGAAGGTAGAGAGGGCCGCCAACCACCTGTAGCTGGTTGCATCGAGTTTTGCTGAGGTGAGGATGTAGGTCAGAGGGTTTGAGTCTGTGACAACGGTGAACTGATTGCCATAGAGGTAGTCACTCAGCTTCTCTGTTACAGCCCACTTTAATGTCAAAAACTCGAGCTTATGTGCTGGATAGCGGGACTCACTACACGACAAACCTCTGCTCGCGTAGGCGATAACCCGCAGCTGCCCCTCCTGCTCCTGGTATAAGGCTGCCCCAAGGTCCGTGGTGCTCGCATCTGTATGAAGGATGTAAGGCAGCTTTGGGTCAGCAAAGGCCAGGACTGGAGGCGACGTTAGCTTGTCAATGATAGCCTCAAATGCTTGCTGGCAAGCAGGGGTCCACCGCCCGTAAAACAGCTCCTTTCGATCATGATACAGATTACTCCTCCCTTTTGATTTGCAATGCTTCCTCAGTGGTGGGTAACCGGACGTTAGATCATTCAACGGTTTCACAATACTTGAGTAGCCTTTGACAAACCGTCTGTAATACCCACAAAACCCGAGGAAGGATCTCAGCTCCTTGAGGTTCTGAGGGACTGGCTAAGTTTTAAGTGTGGCTGTCTTTTCTGGGTCAGTCTCCACTCCATGCTGAGAAAAAACATGCCCCAAGTACCGAACTGAGGACTGGAAGAACTTGCACTTCTCGGGAGACAGCTTTAACCCATACTCTTTTAAGCGTTCCAGGACTTTCATGAGTCTGGCTTCATGCTCCTGAAGGGTTTTGGAGAAAACTATCAGATCATCCAGGAAAACAACAACTTCCTTCAGATTTATGTCTCCCATGCATTTCTCCATAAGCTTCTGAAAAGTACTTGGCACGTTTGTCACTCCCTGTGGCATACGGTTGAACTCCCAGAAACCCAGTGGACAGACGAAGGCAGTCTTGGGCTTATCACTCTCTGCGACTTCGATCTGATAATAGCCGGACTTAAGATCGAGTGTACTGAACCACTTGGAACCTGAGAGTGCGGTGAAGGTGTCATCCAGTCTTGGGAGGGCATATGCGTCTTTCACTGTTTGTAAGTTTAACTTACGGTAGTCAACACACAGACGTACCTGACCGTTCTTCTTCCTGACCACAACAATTGGCGAGGAGAAGGGGGACTCACTCTCGCAGATTACTCCAGTCGTGAGAAGCTCTTGCAGGTGCTTTCGAACAGCCTCTATGTCATGCGGGTGAATTGGTCGGGCTCTGTGTTTGAATGGTGTCTCATCTGATAGTTTAATGTGGTGTTTGACCTTGTCCATCCTTCCAAAATCCAGATCAGTCTAGGCGAAGACTTCTGGCATACTGCTCAGCTTTTGAGTAATGCGGTCTTTCCAGTCAGAAGGGATGGGAGAGTCGGCAAAGTCAAATGCCACACTAGAGGTCTTGGATGGTTCACACCCTGATGACTCACTCACACTTTGCTTGTAAGATAGGACAGTCTGTATTGCACTGAGTTCGGCAATCACGCTCTTAGCTGGGATGGTAATGTCATGCTCTGACTCATTGGAGACTACTACAGGTAGTTTGCACGACTGGTTACTCGGCAAGTCAAGGAGACAGGTTTGCACTGAAAGCCCCCCAGGCAGGGAAGATACTGAAGGATATTCCAACAGGGCGGATCTCTCAGTGTAAAATCCCTTGATTGATACTGTCCCCTCAAGAACGACTGTTTTCCCAGCTGGGGTGATCACTCCGTCCTTACCACACATCCTCACTAATCCAACGTTTTCATCTGAACATCACTTTTGCCGCAACTCCAGTACTTTGAGTACGGTTCTGTACCCATGAGGAATGGGTTGGTAGCCCTCTGGGTTTGCCTCTGTGTACATTTCATACACTACATCAAGAGTGTTTGTTCCAATCAATATATAAGACTAAGTTAATGTCCCAGTGTCTGGGACTACTAGAGCCAGTGTTTTGACTTTTAGTTCAGCACCAAGAAAGTCTTTAGGAAAGGTGATTCCAATTTCAACATAACCCAGGTAAGGTACAAGCTGCCCATTGGCGCTTTCAACCTACAAAAGGTCATGTAGAGGCTCTATCTGTTGCTCAGAGAAATACTGGTCATAGTAGGACTTGGTGACAGTGGTCACTTGAGAACCTGTATCAAGGAGACAATTGCACACCTTACCTTTAATCATGACTTGACCTGTACTCTTCATGCCTATGAGCCTCTTAGGTAGTCTGAAAGGTTGTTCTCCAACGTGGGATTGTCTCAAAGTGGCCTGCGCTCTAGGTTAGGCTTGACTTCCAGATTTAGCGGGACAATGTTGACCTGCTTCAGTCCCAGTTTGCCCCACAACTGAGACTGTGTCTAAAAATCCTGGTCAGCAGGTGGAGTGTTCTGCATCTCCCAAATGCGATGCTTCTCTCTCAATTGCTTCCTCTTATCAGCGACAAGAGTGGGGTCTGGGTCATTACTGCAACTTGCTGAGATGTGGCCATCCTGACCACACTTGAAGCAGTACCATGGTTTTGGCTGGGTGCTCCGCTGCAAGTAGGCAGGCTTAGCACTTGTTACCTTGATGCTAGGTGTTGCCATAACTATCTCACGTAAGTCACACTCAGCTTTGCCCTTGGGCTTCAAGCTTTTCTTCTGTTTCTTTGCCATCAAATTAGTAAGATGACTGTAGGGATGCAACTTGCTTCCTCAGATCTGTCAACGGGTTAGAATCAGATTGAGTCACTATCTGTAGCTCACTATAGGTGCAGGTCTTTTGACAGTGTGCCACAGCCCGCTGCCGGGTTGAGCCAAGATGTTTCTTCATCCGTGTGGCTTTAGCTGCCAGTCTATCTTCTTCTGTTCGGAGCATTAATAGAAGTTCTGAGAACATTGGAGGTTGGCTCTTCTTGCTTCCAAGATTAAGATCTGAGAGCAAGGTGTGGTCCCAACATCCACGACAAAACTGCTTGAGAATGTGCTTATCTGCATCCTCAGCAGAGATTCCTCCCCTCTTCAGAGTGAGGTTCAACGCGCCCTGAAGACAGCAGAGGTAGGCAGAGGCCTTTTCACCAGGATCCTGAAGAGTGTTCATGAATTGGGCGAAAAGTTCCTCCCCGTCTTCCACTGTTCCAAAAGCTGCATCCAACAACTGAAGGTAAGTTTCAGGTGCAGCTTCTGGGCTCAGTCTGTTGACAATGTCAGCTGCAGGGGACAACAAACTCTCAAAGATCCTTCTAGATTTTTGAAGTTTAGACATGGCGGGGTCTTTCCTGAGAAGTTCCACATGTGAACGCCATGTGTCATAATCTGTCTCACCGCTGGGTCTGGGGATCCTGCCAGAGAATGAGCGGAGTCTCATTGGAAAATATGAATGTGCAATCAAGTCATCTTTCTTCACGATGTGTTCCACAATGACTCTCTGAATTTCAGGTGGGTTGAAACTGTTTGCCGCACTAAGTGGGCTCCTTTTGAAATCAACAGGAAGGTGTGGCTCTGCACCACCTTGAATCGATCCTACCGGTGGTGGATCTTCAGACAACTGCTGGCGTGCGATCTCAGGAGTTTCAAGAGAGGGGTGACGCTGGTTCTCCCTGTTTGGATCATCAATTTGCATGGAGGAGAGCATACATTCATTATCGGTCTCTGAACTTCCAATGATCTCACTGATCTCTGTCATCATCGACTTCAGTACCTCTTCAAAACTTTTTCCACTCAGTTTTGCCACCTGCTTTATTTCATATAGGTAGGATTTGGTAGCACTGCCACCCACCTTGGCAGTATAAATGCTGGAGAGAGCTCTTACGTGGTATTTTACACCGGGCTTCCCTTCAACTTCATATGTGTATGGCAAAAGATCAGTTAAGGCATCAATGGAGTTACCACTTTGGTACTCAACGATCAGGTTTTTGAAAAACTCAGAGTTGGAATCTACAACTGGGATGACTCTAAAGGTACCATACTGCTTCAAAAAGTCTAGAACCTCTTCATCATCCGATGAATTGAGTACGCCACCAACAATTACTGCATTGGGGACTTTGATACCTGAGCTCAATACAAAATCCATCTTGTGGCAATAACAAAAGATGTTTCAATGACAATACACATTTTAAGGAGGTTTCACTGCTGATATTCATGCACTGAAGAGCTCCTGGCTGGCTCGCCACTTTTGTAGCACTTACATGGAGGTATATACAGTACCAATGGATAATTACCAAGGTAATGAGTAATTTGGGCTAGTATCAGAAGATTAAGTACGA